>JARBDR010000295.1:0-87281 GCA_029721355.1 Tegillarca granosa | reverse complement strand
TATTTTGTAGGGATATGAATATTTTTCTGTTTGTGTTTGTAGGGTATATATAGCTTCTCATCACAAATTTTCCACAGAACAGATGTACAAACATAAATTAGTAGATTTTATATTCATTCATGGAAGAAATTGACAAAGAGATCAGTGAATGAAACTAGCTGTAAATTCCAGGGCTAGGATTAGTGCTGAAGAATTTCTTAAACGATTTTAATATGTAAGTCACATATACAGAAAACCTACTTACTTACATGTATTTGTATTCTGTTTAGTTTTAAGTTTATGTTGTTTATAGTAGAAGGCATCCTTTTTAGTGTCAGGAGTGGACCTACATTTTTCAGTTTCTGTTTAGAGATATCTTGAACATGCATTGAGATATAAGCAGTGGTTATTGCTCTCAATTAAAGACTTCCCCTGTTAATTAGCATTACAAAGCTTGTTTCGGTCAGAGATGAAAAAATCACCTGTGAAGTTTTACTCATAGGTTTGAACCTATGACTTTTGTCTTTGAAGGCCTGTGATGTACTACTAAGACTGTATACTGGTATGTTTAGATATTGTAATTTGTAACAGTAACATTTTTTATGACGTGGTTAATGTAACCTGTATAGATTACAAAACTACATTATGTGTTTCTCCAATAAATATATCAATAACATAAGAAGCATTTCAGTACACCAGTAATTTACTGTATCACAGCATCTATGCAACTTCATGAGATATTACTTGACAATGAAGATATTTTTCTTATTTTGCATGGATACAGGTGCTTTAATGTTAAAAATTAGTAAATAACTAGTAAAAGTTGAAAACTTGTAATTTACAGCTTCAGGGGAAATATAGATTACATGTATATACTGTGATATTATACAAGCTCCGTTTCAAAGTTTTTCCTTAACTACAATTGTCCCCAACTTATACTTAGCAAGTTGCGACAACCTTATATGGTTCTGCAAATGAATCATTTTCTTACAAATATAATATTAGAACATGGTTGTAATCTTCAGAATGAAACTTTAAATGTCTGAAACTAGAAAATCAACAAAAGATAAGAAATTGTCAGATTTACATGAAGGAAATTCCTTAGTTGATGAATGAATGTGAGACTAGAGACTGGTCTAATTGATTAAAAAACTATACATGTTGTCATTGACTTTGGTGTAGTTAACACTATGATCAGATTTTTATCTTATCTTTCCATTAAAGCAGGAATAATAAAGTGTATTATTGAGATTTATTTTTGTGTTTTAATTTCCTTTTTTCAGATGATATTCCATATCATTCACACAATCACACAGATAACAGCAGCAGCAGCATTAATCACTGTGTACAGGGACTCATAACTGTCATTATCAGGGTGGATTTAAAATAGATTAGAATTATTTTCATAAAATGATACCAGTGCTATGTGTATGATGTTTCTGATGGGACTCCATAATTTGGTTTAATTTATGTATTTAAAATGTTCTCTGGGGCTGATTCTGTAAGTCCCTCAATATGATTTCTTCTTCAAAGAAAAAGTTAAATTTTATGGTTAAATGTTAATTTCTATAGATCAGGCACTAAGTTTGGCTGATCTTTTTATATATGCAATTTACCTTTATATGTGTATATTATCACAATTTTGTGTTTGATATGGGGTATTGTTTTGTTCAGATTGAGCCCTGAATACCTAACTGTAGTTAATTTTGTCTCAGTTTTAGCCCTTTTTCTATTAGGATAAGTTAACTGTTCAGGTTTGTTTTGCTTTGCATGTTTATAATAAAAATCTTCCCTAATGATGCATATGTAAATTGTTGCTGAAAGTAATTATACTGTAATGAATAACCTTATGTTATTAACATTGTAAGCAGGGATAATAAAAAAATTCTACTGGTTCCAGGTGCCATATTACTGTATCACCAGATTTTGCATTGGGACCAATTTGTCTGCTTTTGACCCAAATTTTAGATACATAATTTAATTTCTTAGTTTAAGATTCATTCACTGTTTAAGTATGGTGAACTGTTATAAGCAATAAGTTATTTTGTTAGTCCATTTACTATGTCTTGTTTCAGATCCAATCATTGAAGGTCAAAGTTCAATTTATTAACCCTGTAACTGCTGCCAACTTAAGTGGACACAATGTATGTTCAAAATGCTGATATTAACCTTTTTTGCTAAAATTTGAATATGCTCTGCTCTTTATAGTAAGATTTTCATGAAACAGTTTTCATTAAATGTTTTGGATAGAGGATATAATGGATTTAATTTATGTACAATGTGATATGTCATAATGTATTTTGGTAAATATGTTTCTACATGATTATGAATTAAATAATTTGGCATTTTTCCAGAAATATTATACTGGGAAAATTGAAGCAGAAACATTTTTCATAACATTTAGGAGACCCAGTAGTTCTATACAAAATATTTAACATTTTACTGATATCACAAAGTACATAATTTAATCCAATTAGAACAAAATGTTTTAGTATTTATTTTATGCTTTTTTTCTTTGTTTTTTCTTCCAATATATGATGTTTCAAGCATATGATATAAAACATAACACTATATTAATATATATATATTGTACATATTACAAACAGGTATACACTATGTATATCTGTATCTTGGCAATGATTAATAAAATTTTTAAGAAATTTTAAATTTTTCTTTTTATTTCAACTATGTTTAATTTGTACTTTTTGGCTCACATGCAGTGTGTAAAAATATGTTAAATATCAGCCAATAATGTGAAATTATCAACACAAACCATTCATTTTACAGATTGGTTTGTTATAACAGACCTTTCCACAAGTTAAAACCCCTTCTTCTCATGCAAAGTATTTTTATCGACTTGTTGTGTAAGGTTGGCTATGCCAAGACCTACAATCATCCCAGTGTAAAACTTAACACACTTGCTGATGGTTGGTGGTTTTTCTCTGGGCACTACAGTTTCTACCATTATCTGGTTGCTTTGATGTAAATTGAAAATGCTGACTGGGGAATAAAACACTATTTTTCTATCCCAATTTAGAATGGATAGATGGATGCTAGAGGCACTTATCTTCCATTAAAAGTAAAAAACAAACACAATGAAATGGTTGTATTCAATTATTTATAAATAAATCTTTGATATACTCTATACATTAAATCATGATAATTTGTGTGTAACACACTGTAAAATCATAAATATTCATGAGGGATTAAATTTTGCTAGTTTTTAAAATTTAATGAAATCCACAAAATTAAATGTCATTGAAAATTTTCAATTACCATTGTCTCAATGGAATTTATTTTCACAAAACTCAATTCCACACAATTTTGTGATAACAGAATTTTTAAAAAATGCAAAACCACAAAATTTTAACCCAACGAATATTTATGATTTTACAGTAAAAGTAAGATGATTAAAAATTCTGTTGATTGAAAATAACAGGCACCTTAAATAATTCCTTAAATAATTATACATTCATTCATTCATAATATTTTGAATATTCACAATTACACCTATGATAAAATCAACATGTCCAAACTGTTATAAACCATTTTTCCAGACAATGTGAAGATCCTTCATGAAAAATCACTATAAATTCTTTTTTTTTCCTGTGACAATTTTAAATAAAAAATCTAAAAAATGTTGCATTTCATTTTTTGTTACATTTTGGAAATCCTACATTGAAATTTACAAAAATATATACAGTTACATGAAATCCAATGTGATAATATTAAAATGTAAATTGATTCACTCACAACTAGTTTAAATTATAACTACCCTTGGTGTTCACCATAACAGAACTCCTTCATTCTCTTTTAAATCAGAAAATTTCCATCATTTTATGTTTTTTTCCCTGTAAATTATTGATACTAACAAGAAGTTAAACTCACAATTTTAATTTTATAAAATTTTTGTGCATTTGCATATATAGACCCTCAAAAAGCATAAAATAATGTATCAAAAATACCTGCAATGTCTTTTCTTATGAAAACTGACATGAAATTTTTTTCAGTTTTCAGTATGTTGTTGGTGTATAAAGTTTAGTGCAGCTTTAGGAATATTAAATCAACTCCAAACTATGACTTAGATCAAGTATCAATGGCAGTTTAACATTCAAATACACAAACTAACATGTATTACTGGTTAATAATCTATCCATTAAAGTACATTTACAGCTTCACGAGCGTTAATAAAAAATTGATTTGTGCGTTATGGTATTCATCTACATTGAGTAATATCATCATATAACTATCACAGAAATAATCAAAATGTTACCTAAGTTTCCTGTAATATACTGTTCACAATTTGATGGAAGTGTGTTTATTAAGTAATATGAGAAATCTAAACCACACTGTTGGTACTAAGAGTTGGTTCGCCGTTAATATTTAACCATGCCACCTCCTCACGTTTTTTTTTTTTTTTGTTAACAACCCTGATGTTTTGATATTAAGTATTAAGAGTGAGTTTGTTGTTAATACAAAATCAAAATGTTACCACCTCATGCTTTATTTGTTAAAAAACCCTGATGTTTGAATATGAATTGCCTGCATTGCCATTTGATCATGAAAAATTTTTAGATTTTGATGCATCGTAAATAGAAATCAAAAGGCACTTAAGAGTTTCTTAGATTTAGGTGTTGTTTAATTTCTAGCAAGAAAGAATATGAAAGCATTGACTTAGATAATTACCATACACAAAGTTATATAAAAAATAAATGTTCTTTAATATAACCTAAATATGAAAGAAGTGATAAATGTTACACTGAAACTAGTGTAAAACAAACCCCAATATGGAGATTCTCTTCTTCAATTTAAACCAAGACAATTATGGCTGAAGAGTTACAACCATACTTAGAGATATACATGTATTTAATAACAGAACAAAATACAAATTTTATGATTTATATATAACCGTCCCTTATTAATAATACAAAACGCTATGGCATGGAATGCATGAATTGTAAAGTTACTCTCAGACTCAAATCATAACTAACACATTATCTACAACGACAATGAAAACATTAGAGTAGCAGTCAATTTGTACCTCAAAAATGTTCTGAAGTCAAACTTCACGTGAGAAATAATTTTCTTTTTATTTAACTTCAGATGAATTTTTTCAAATTTCAAAAAGCAAAAAAATTTGCATTTAAGAAACAAAATCAATCAATTTAAATGTGAAAATTACAGATCCATGCACATGTGTCAGTTATCTTTAGTAAAATCTGTCTAAGCACATGTGTCAGTTATCTTTAGTAAAATCTGTCTAAGCACATGTGTCAGTCATCTTTAGTAAAATCTGTCTAAGCACATGTGTCAGTTATCTTTAGTAAAATCTGTCTAAGCAAATGTGTCAGTTATCTTTAGTAAAATCTGTCTAAGCACATGTGTCAGTTATCTTTAGTAAAATCTGTCTAAGCACATGTGTCAGTTATCTTTAGTAAAATCTGTCTAAGCACATGTGTCAGTTATCTTTAGTAAAATCTGTCTAAGCACATGTGTCAGTTATCTTTAGTAAAATCTGTCTAAGCACGTGTCAGTTATCTTTAGTAAAATCTGTCTAAGCACATGTGTCAGTTATCTTTAGTAAAATCTGTCTAAGCACATGTGTCAGTTATCTTTAGTATTCTTTACATTATCCTTCATCTTAATTTCTATGTGTAACTGCTCTTAAAAATAATGGAAGCATGAATAAACTAACTAGTTAAGATTGCACTATTATTATTTGATGTTTTATTTGTTATGGCAAACATGGGTAAATCATAAAACCTTCTATAGTGACCACTTCTATATAAAGACAACCTGTCCATAAAGACCAGTGTTCAAGGTCCTTAGCATCAAGTTGCAAAAAAAAAGAACTATAATGACCACCTGCTGAAAAGATCCATATTTATCAGATCACATGGTGGGTCATTTTTTTCATTTTTATTTTCTGAATTCAAATATTTTATAACCAATCAACTACTGGTAAATTTAGGGTATTTTTACCAATACATCTAGAGACAAAATGGTGGCCTACTGCTGAAAACTGAAGTGAATCATTAACAAATCATCAAAAAAGATGAAAAATAAAGTGTATATTGTGAGCAGTCATTCTTCAAATACAAATATAACATACCAAATATACATGTACTACTATTACAAAATATTTGGTGTACAAATTAAAGACCTAATATTTCCCTTCATCAATCCTTTGGTGGTACAACCCAATCCAAAAACTTCATGGCTACTTCATAACCCATGAAACAAGCCTAAAACAAAAAATATTCCATTATCTACAAACTTGTTTGTTATGTCAAATAATACCTTGAACTTAAGTTAATTTTGCAATGGAGTGAAGTAGTGATTTTTTTTGTCACATTCAATACTCATTCAATTATATCACAACTGTCAGTTCAGGTATATCCAGCAAAACTACTGACCTTTGGCTATCAAACTGACAATCATTTTCACTAGAGAAAGTGAGAATTAAACCAAGACAGTGTTATCAATAAGTCAGTGCTTCAGATCATTTCACCACTGAGGCCATTAGTTCACTATACATGAACTCAATACTATAAATCACTGTCTCTTTCTGAGAGTTTATACCAAGACTGCATTATATCAAAACATGTTAAGATAACAATTCCACTGCTTTGCCTGGGTCATGATGCCCCACCCACCACTACTTTCAAGTCTTAATATAACACTTTATGATACTTTATTGACAATACTTACAGCATTAGCAGGGAAGGCTCTCAGTAATACAGGAGTTGCACCTCTATATAAGGCAAAGAATCCTTCTTCTTTCATCATATGCTTGAAAACTTCACGGATATTTTCATGATGACCATGAGAAGCTGAAATTAACAAATGAAGATCAATTTTCACTTTCAAAACAATTCATATACTTTTTAATTGTCATTACTCTTTTTAGAACAGTGTGTGTGTGTGTGTGTGTGTGTGTGCTATTTCCTATTACTTTAAACTCTTTACCAGTACTTTTAAATAGATTCTTTTCGAGCTTCATAGTGATCACTAAATTATGTGGCTAAAACAAGAGCCATAGACAATGAAAAAACATATCCACTTTTAAATAATTTTAGAAAAATATAAAACAAAAGACAATTTTTGGTTTATCATTTTACTAACTCTAATGTTTGCTCAGTAACTGTCAAAAATATAACTAATCCTTTTAATTTTTTACTGTCTAAAGCCCTTCCAAGTGTCTTTACATGTGACCATAACAATCAACATTAGGAAAGCAATTGGTTGATGTTTGAAAGCTCAGATTAAATACCAATGAGATCAAATTACAAGTAATGAATACAAAAACTAGTAAACGATACCTTAATTATTTAAATTAGAAAGCAGGTTATTAAAAGATAATAATTCAATGAAGTCTAATAATACTATCACCAGGTGGGCACTTTTAACATTAACCTACTGTGATCTTAGAAAAGAGTACTACAAAAAATGAATCATATTGTTCTTATTTATAACTTTCATAATGCTTCAAATAGGCCATCTTGGATTCTGGACAATTAAATGAGATTTTTTTTTATCACATAAGGACATCCAAACCAAGTTTTAATCTAATTGGCCACATTATTCCAAAGAAGATTTTCAAATATTTAGGCAAAATATATACTTTATTTGCATATTGTGTAAACAATGAACAAACAATAAATTTGAATGAAAAACCTGTTATGTATGTTAGTTTTTCAACATTTATTATCTTCCTTTCAAACAAAACTGGAACATAAACTATTTACCATAATGTTGACCATCTTAGATTCTATATCATCATTTTGGATACAATTTTTATCTGTATTACCAAAGGAAATTCCATTCCAAATTTTGTTTAAATTAGCCCAGTGGTTACAGAGATCAAAACTTAACAGACACACAGATGCTTGCATACATGATTTACAAAGCCATAGCCTAATTATGGCTTTGCCAGGTGAGCTAAATACATGTATTCTGTTATTAAAAATAAAAGAACAACAATTGGCTAAAAGGATGAAAATTTAATTTCAAAACATAAGAACATAAGAACGAAATGGGTCTGATTTATTTTGTTGGAAATTAAAATATTAGAACAAACTAGCCTGTATCATTTGTTTGGTAATTAAAAACATTATCAGTGTTTTATGCAATTTTTTAAAATTTTTTTCCCCAAAAAATTTACATTATTTGACACTTTTACATCTTGGCAGGTATGTTAGCAATGTCTTCCAAATTGAGGCTGTAAATATTTTGTAAGTACTATTATATGCTTTTATATAAAACATTGTTTTGAGCAGATTCAACTTGTAGAGAAAACACAAACAAGCGGCCCAATAGGGCCTGTGATGCTCAACTGGCTGCATATGTAAGACAATGTTTGTTTTTGATTGTAATGCTGTTTAACGTTCAACTCAAGAATATTTCACTTATACGGAGACTGTCAGTTTTGGAAATGGTGGAGGACACTGGAGTATCAGAGAAAACCACAACCAAGCAGCAAGTTAACTGACAAACTTTCAAAGATGAAGTGCTAGCGCCACTGGGATTTATGCGCAATGTCAGGGGTGAGAGGCACTGTGATCCATAACATCGAATGCTTAAGACCACTTGGCCACTGTGGCCCCTGTAAGACAATGTGATGTGGTTACCATAATTGGTTCATCAGCTAAAGATGGCAAATAAATTGAGCTTATGACCATTTTTGCTTCAATGAAGCCTACTTTACAACACACACATGCAGGCATGCTTCGCTATGCCATAAACTCAGCTGGGTTTGGTCAGTTGAGCTTAAAACGGATCCACAATGGCTATTTTGTTTTTTTTTATATCTAGTAACAACAAGCATCTTGGACTGGTTCAAACTTTTTTCAGGCCGATGTAGGAACCTTCCACACGAAACTTGGTTCCAATTCGCCCAGTGGTTTTAGAGGAGAAGTTTTTTACTAAATATTACACCTAATTTGCATATTTCTCGAAAATTGGTTGAATAAAAATTTTCTCATAAATAAAACATTATATATTTTGAATCCCACACAGTATACTGTATATTTAAAATCTGAGCTCAATTGGTGGAAAAAAGGATCCACAATGGCCTTTTTTTTTTTTTTTTCTATTTTTAATTACGAGGGCAATCTTTGATGTCAGGCGGGGTTGCCTGGTCAGGCCGACACAGGGACCTTCCACATAAAATTTCATTCCAATTGGCCCAGTGGTTTCAGAGGAGAAAATTTTAAAAAGATTTCGCTAAATATTACACCTAATATGCATAATTTTTGAAAATCAGGTCAACGACAAATTTCCCACAAAAACCGGTTAAATATGTGGAATCCCTCATGATATACTTTGTATATTTCAAATTTGAGCTTAGTTGGTTGAAAAATGGATCCACAATGGCCATTTTAGTGTTTTTTCTATTTATAGTAACAGCGGCCATCTTGGATGTAGGGCGGGGTCGCCTGGTAAAAACTTTAGTCTACCCCACCTAGGGACTTTCCACACCAAATATGGTTCTAGTTGGCCCAGTGGTTTCAGAGAAGATTTTCAAAGAATTGATTAAATATTACACCTCATTTGCATAATTCGTAAAAATCGGGTCAACGAAAAATTTCTCAGAAAACCCCGTTATATATGTTGAATGCCCTGCTATCTACTCTCTATGTTTCAAATTTGAACAAAAACGGTTAAAAATGACTCAACAATGGCTATTTATGTTTTTGCTATTTATAGTAACAGCGGCCATCTTGGATGTCGGGCGGGGTCGCCTGGTACAAACTTTATTCTACTCCACCTAAGGACCTTCCACACCGAATTTGGTCCCAATTGGCCCAGTGGTTTCAGAGGAGAAGATTAAAGTTTACGCATGCACGCAGGGACACATGAACGCTCGCAAAACCATGCCATAAGCTCAGCTGGCTATAGCCAGTTGAGCTAAAAATGTATCATACTTACAGGTTTGTAGTCTTGATTTCAGGACATCCTGAGGTAATGCTACCAACCAGTTACATATTCCTGCCATACCACCAGCAAATAATGTACGTCCTACACTTAACTCATTTCGACTGAAAAGTAAAAGCCAAAAGTTTAATACCATCAGTAATTCTAGTTTGAAATAATCTGTTGCTAAGGCTGGCTACTGTAACTAAAAATCCAGCAGTTTGACATCATTACTATTTTTGTTTATTTCATTCATAATGAGTCCAGTACATGTACATAACACTTGACTACCCAAAAATCTCATTAAAAACTCATTGCATTCAATATACATTTATTTTAAAAAGCATTTCTATGCAATAGCAGGTGTAATAGATCTAAACAATGACTTGAAATTACAAAAAAATCACATGGCTATGAAAGTTTTGTGGTCTGTTTATATATTTAACTATGTCTTAAAATTACTTATGACCTTGAATGAAAGTCAAAGTCAACAAACTTTAAATTCTGAAGGTATTTAAACACTGATGAAGGTATTAAAACACTGATGAAGGTATTTAAACACTGATGCTATTTATAAAGTTTCAAGCCTCAAGGACTTTTAGTTTATACCCAGTATTATATTTTAAAGGTTTTACTCCATACTTCAAGTGACTGGCTATTCAGCTTCAGAAACTTGATAAAGCTTATGTCATGATGCTTTATATAAAGTTTAAGACACTTATATGCAAACCTGTAATAAAATATAGCTTAATTAACTTTAGAAAGTCATCAGGCAGATGCTCAGCCCAGTTTACAGAGTTATCAGGCAGATGCTCAGCCCAGTTTATAGAGTTATCAGGCAGATGCTCAGCCCAGTTTACAGAGTTATCAGGCAGATGCTCAGCCCAGTTTACAGAGTTATCAGGCAGATGCTCAGCCCAGTTTACAGAGTCATCAGGCAGATGCTCAGCCCAGTTTACAGAGTTATCAGGCAGATGCTCAGCCCAGTTTATAGAGTCATCAAGCAGATGCTCAGCCCAGTTTATAGAGTCATCAAGCAGATGCTCAGCCCAGTTTATAGAGTCATCAAGCAGATGCTCAGCCCAGTTTATAGAGTCATCAAGCAGATGCTCAGCCCAGTTTCAAAGACATAAATGATTAAAGTATAATACTGAATTGGACAACAGCATATTTACCAGTGTCCAGTGGTGGGCAAAAGCAATTTGAAAATTAATGTCTTACCATACAACACAGTCAGGCTAATGCTTAAAATCAGCCCATTACCTTATTAACTTGGCTACATGTCTAGGTTAAAATTTAACAGTCTGTATACCTGTGTCCTTCTGGTGTTAATGTATACTTCAAATATTCATAAATCATAAAATACATTCCACTGGCTGGTACATCTACAGAAAAAAAACCCATTTATTTGTCTAAAAATGAACAAATTATTAATTTATACTTGATACTAGTATTTTGTAGAGGTGGAAAAAAGTGCCTTGTTACAGAAATATTTGGCCAAAAAGCTATTTTACAACTACATGTAAATGTACACTACACTGACCAACATGGCAAGAAATTTTCAATAAAAGGATACCAAAACCAAAAAATTTTTCTCAAAATTCAAAATTGTTTTTTTTTTTATTGTTTTTTCTCAATTTGATTAAGCCTAATAACACTTCATAAAATAAACTACAAGAAAAGGAATACTATTTCTATTTATGGTAAAAAAACTTTTACGTGTATGTTGTTAAGAAAAATTAACCCAAAAAACAAAATATGTTTTTTAAGTTATATGAAAACTGGCTTTTTGTGGCAAATAAATATAAAATTGATAAGGATTGCCATCAAATATTTCAAATATCAAAAAATCTGAAATAACCATCAGTTTAAGTAATATAGTGGCCATTTGGCTACCAAATATCAGAGGTCATCTGGAGCACCAAAAACATGAGCCAGTCATTATAGCATCATACTTAAAATCTAAGAAATGTTGTTGCTGACTATCCAAGTATGAAGTCACTGGTCAACCAAACTCAAGATGTAGAGGTTGTGGTTCAAGTCCTGTTTGGGACACACTATAATATTAGGCAAGTCATATTACTACACACTGCTTCTGACTAACCTAATTACCGGTAGTACAAAAATGATGAAGTGTAGAATCTTTGGAAATATGTGGCTTAGTGAGTATGACATGACTTGAGATCTAGGGGATGTGGGTCTGAATCCAGATGGGGACATAGAACGACTTTTATAAAGTTGCAAAGTACATTTTAAGAGGTTAATATTTAACTAGATATGTTTCTTTGAAACAGATGTGTCGCCTGACACTGCATAGTACAGTCGGATCCCGATTTCGAGGGATTCAGTTTGAGAGGTACTCAATTTTGAGAGGTATTTTTCAGGTCCCAACAATATTTGTTCTTAACTCTATATTAAAAAGGTCTCAATTTTTGGAGGTCCTATTTTGAGAAGTATTCGATTTTGCAAACAAATTTGCAGGTCCCAAAAGCCAATAATCAACTGATTTGGGACTCGATGGTGAGCGGTATTGTCTCACCTATTGTTGTAAGCAGCCATTGTATCAAATCACACCTTACATTTACTCAGGTGTGTTAAGGTGTTTTTAATATAGAAGTGATTAATAAATGTCAAACCGAAGTTAACAATATAAAATGTATAAGTTTATTAAGTTCTGCTATAATCACTTTGTCAGCAAAACACAAAACTGATATCATATGTTGTATTCCCTGCATACGTTTGTACATTTTATTCTGGGAACCAGTCTACCTAGGGGGATCAGGACATTTCACTGGTGTTATCATTCTTATGAAGAAATGGCAACTGAAATGAGGAGTGTAAAGAGAAAGATGCACTCAATAGATGTTAGGTACAATGCCATCATGCTACTTTTCCTTAGGTCAATGAACTGAGTTGTTATCTCTGAATTTCTGGCCACATGCCTGAAACTGCTAATGTCCCTGTAATAAAACTAGGACAAAACTTTTGAAAACAAATCCAAATGAAGGACATTTTTTCCAAATGAAGGACAGTTTTTTCCTTCAAATCCACAGCACTCATTGCTCACATTTCTTGTAAAAATCAATCAAAGGGAAATAATTCAAAAACTGAACAAGATAGAGTTGTGGTTCTTGTGCACTGCACTTCAAGTCATTGCCAGAAACATGTACACCAAGTTTGGAGTCATTTGAACATACTACACCAAAGTTATGCTCCGGACAAGAAATGCTCTATAAAAATCAATCAAAGGAAAATAATTCAAAACGGAAAAAGATAGATTTGCGGTTCTTGTGCACTGCACTTCAAGTCATTGCCATAAACATGCACACCAAGTTTGGAGTCATTTGAACGTACAACATCAATGTTATGCTCCCGACAAGGAAATCCAGACAGTCAGGCGACACAAAAATGACAAATGGATTGTGACAGATAATTGACTTGTTTCTTTGTATAAAGGTGGTCTTATAGAGCCAGTCACATAAAGCAGATGCCCATATAGAAGATTGTATTTAAAATGATTTTATTATATTAACATTTACCTCTGAGTAAAGTGGCTCCTGTACCTTTGTATATAGTCTATAGTCAGAAACATTAAGCAGATGCCCATATAGAAGATTGTATTTAAAATGATTTTATTATGTTAACATTTACCTCTGAGTAAAGTGGCTCCTGTACCTTTGTATAAAGTCTATAGTCAGAAACATTAAGCAGGTGCCAATTTAGAAGATTGTCTACATAAAAATCACTTAACTGTATGATGTTAACATTTACCCCTGAGTAAGGTGGCTCCTTTTCCTTTGTATTTAGTCTATAGTCAGTCACATTCAAAAGGTGCCCATTCAGAAGATTGAATATAATAATAACTTAACTATATGATGTTAACATTTACCCCTGAGTAAGGTGGCTCCCGTTCCTTTGTATACACTTCTTATTCCACCTTCTTTGTACAATTGTTTAGCACAGTCTACAGGGCCTTTATATTTCTTAACTTTTGAGTCAGCTTGTATCTAAAGATAAAAAAAATTAACAATGCCCTTGTGAAAACATAATTCTTTGTTTTTCATGAATGAGTAGCCTGCATGAACACTGAACAGTACATGTTTACTGATGCTAAATATAAATTTTCAAGTTTTTTGCTTTCAATTTCAGAACAAGACGCTGTTTAAAAGGTTTTTTAACATTACAAAGTAGTTGTAACCTTGCATAAAGGTCATATATATTAAGAATTATTAAAAGTTTTTAATCTTTAGACTTTTGGATATTAAATTGTCCATTATGTTTTATCCACTTTTAAATTTGCTTGGATGATAAGCATTGTTGACACTTATTGGTAGACCTTAAACTGGGTGTCTATCATTTAAATAGCAGCTGTTAATTAAAGTTTGTGAAACAAGGTATGTTTAACTGTTAAATAAAATTTATTTATTATGATATAATAACCAATGTGTATGCATGATTTATAAAGCATTTTATGTTCGTAATGACACTGTTTATAATGTTCTAAATTTAAAGTATACCTGTTTTATTTATTTATTTATTCATTTATTTATTTATTTATTGTCACTGTATCCTCAAATAAAAATAAAATTAAAATCGGTTTGCAAGATTGGAATTTTTAATGCATTGATGCTCAATGTAACAATTCTAGTTTCTTTTCAATTTAAAGATTTTTTTTATATTACAGGTCACTTTTGAGCTCATATGTACGTTGAATAACTTTTGCTTTAACAAAATTACATCCTTCTAAAGTTACACTTTCATTAGGGTTTTTTTTTATTGTTGGAAGTGTAAAAGTTAACAACACGATAGGTGGTCATCTTCATACATGAAAAAATATTGAGAACCAGCAAAGAGGTGAGCACACAGAGTTTACAACTTTATTATTAAGCCATAATTTTGTTTCCATAGTTACAACTACTGAAGAAAAAACATTTTCTGCAGTTTATGTAATTTGCTATTCCTTACTCTCATTCACAATGAAATTATATACACTCAAATAGAACATTATTTCTTCTATTAATGTTCATCAAAAATATTGTTAGCATGAAAGAAAATTAAAGTGATAGCTACAATAAAATTTTTGTATCCAAAATCCAAATTTAGGAAATTTTTTAGAACAGCCTTTTTTTTTCCAAAAAAAGGAGAAAACTGTCAGCTTAAGTTACAATGCTGACCAATCAAACAGGGGTTTACATAAAAGGAAAAAATTCAATGACATAATTGCATAGTTCAACATTGTTTAGTCAGAGGCCACCCAGAATTTAAGTGTGACTGAATGTAACAAATTTGTTAATACATGTATTAAATGTACCTGAAGAAGGCACTTGATTCTTTCACCTGGTGTCATTATAACTGTGGTGAATACACCAGCTAACATTCCAGCTTTAAATAACTGTGGATAACTGAAATATATATTGGTTATTACTAAGTAGACATATGAATTAGTAGGAAAACATTTAAATAATATCATAAAACAACAACAAATTAAAGTTATAAATAGGTGTAATATATGTTGTTGATAGTTATTATTCATAGGAACTATTCTTGAACTAAACTTTCACAGCAAATTTTATTTGAAAATGATGTATTGGGTCACTATTTCAGCCGAGAAAAAATCTTGTATATCACAATTAACTATACCAAAATATGAAATTTTACCCTGCATCATGAATCTCTATATTTGTGTGTAGAGGGATTTCATTTATCTGCCCTCTCATATCACTTACGTGAGATCATCATGTGGATGTTTTTGTTGTAATTTCTTTCCTATTCCAAAACCAAGGAAGCAGATGGCAAACATTGGGGCAACTCCAGCTACTGGTGCTGCCATGCCTTTATATAAACCAAAGAAACCCTAAAATAACACAATATTATTCTAATTTAAGAACACCATATCATTCTAATTTAAGAACACCATCTCATTCCAATGTAAGAACACCATCTCATTTCAATGTAAGAACACCGTCTCAATTCAATGTAAGAACACCATCTCATTCCAATATTAGAACATATCTCATTCCTTTTTAAGAACACCATTTAATTTCAATTGAAAAAAATGTGGTTATGTAAATTAAACAATTTATATGTTGCTTTTAAAATCACAATTTAAGTTAGAAAATATAAATTTTAAACAAAGAAATAACAAGTCTTCTTTAAAACCCTTTAAATATCAGATATAAATATTCATCTATGAGATGTAAAAGTCTGATGGGGCTTCATCAATACAAATACCCATACCCACCTTGATACTCTGTATCAACCTGTATTCCTATTGGTATAATTATCATGGAATTTATCCTGACATATATCTAGGTACACTATCTATAGTACATTACCTTAGTGGCTGGGTGGCCAAAAGCATGGTACCTCCCACTACCTAGTTACACTCAGTTTCCTCCAAGATTTCTAACTTAAATCCTTTGATATAAGCAAAGAATATCTTCACTTGGGAAAAATGTGAATTCACCCACCAGTTGTAACCCAGATAGTGTTTATATTCTGTACTCACTCTTGCTTTAAAGTTCAATGTAAGACTCACCTCTTTCCTTAAAGTCTGCATAAAACAGTCCAATGTGCCTTTATATAATGGAGATTGTCCTGGCTGGGGTTTTGGCATGGTTTGTAGCCGGACCTATAAAAAAGATTAATACTTGTAAATTGAAAATGAATTTTAATAAAATTTTAAACATACATCTGTAAATATTTGCTTAAATGAATTTTGAGTTTTTAATACATTTTAAGTATAGATGACAAGATGCATGACACAATGAACCCTTGTAGAGTTTACCAATTCTTCAGAGTAAACATTTTAAATATGCATTTTTCTGTAAATGAGCTAGACCTAAAAATAACAAAAGGCCCAATAGGGCCTGTATCACTCACCTGGAACATCCTTATTTTGTTTTTTGATTTATCTTTTTTCAATCAGTAAAACATAAACAAACTCATTAGCAATATCCTTATATTCTATCATTTTAAGCAATATTTATCAACAAAGATTTAGGCTAAAAATAGACCTCATTTGCATATACCGTAATTATTACACAAACAAATAATTATACAGAATACTAGTAACATATGTTTTATTCCCCATTATCTTTTTTCTATGTGTCAAATTTGTACATAAATAAACCTGTAATGGCCATTTATATGTTTTTGTATTTTTAGTAACGACAGCGATCTTGGATTTCCGACAGATATGTCGAATACAATGTTTAATCTGTACCATCCAAGAACCTTCCACACCTAATTTCCTTTCAATTGGCCATGTACTTTCAGAGAAGATTTTCAAAAATTTCAGCTAAAAATAGACCTTATTTGCATATTATGCAATTATTGTGCAAATGAAAAAAGCGCAGAAAAAATGGTTAAAGATGTTTTATCCCCAAACATCTATTTTCTATGTTTCAAATTTCAACAAAATTGGTACATAGATAAACCTGTAATGGTCATTTATAGATATTTGTTATTTATAGTAATGGCTGCCATCTTGGATTTAGGATATAATTTATAATCTATAGCAACTAAGGACCTTCCATACCAAATTTTATTTGAATTGGCAAATTAGTTTCAAAGGAGAAGATTAAAGTTTACAGACGCAAGCATGCATGCATGCTTGACTATGCCGTAAGCTCACCCAGGCTTTACAAGGTGAGCAAAAAACCATGATTACCAAAGAATCTAGCCAAGTTACATTTTGTGCATAAAATTTATGAATAACAAGTGTTGTTTGAAACACTTTGTTCCCAACACCTTATACACAAATAAAGTCAAGGCCATAAAGTCAAACTTCTTTGATAAAAGAAACAATTTTGTGATGATTACTGCTGCAGACAAAGACCAACAAGAAGCCCATGGGCCTATATTGCTCACCTACAGATATCAAAGTAATCACAATCATACCTAGAGGCACAGAGGGCCTAAAAATGTTCACCTGAGGAAATCTAAAGTGAAAAACATTATGCTCTCAAAGAAGTGGCTTAGTGATATTTGAAACTCAAATACAACATTTTCTCATATTGGTGCTCCATTTCACTTTGATGTTATAAATAAAGTCAGCTAAATCTGGACTGTGGTGTTCTAAATAGGTTACAGATGTTAAGATGTTAAAAAATAATAATTTCAGGTCAATGATTACTTGAAAGTGGGTCAAGGACAACTAGTTTCTCAAAATTAGCAGTTTTATATATATGGATGCTACATAAAAAATTTCAAACTCCTAGGCTAATAAGTAAGTTTAATGTTTCAGGTTACCTTAATAATTAAGTATTTAAAATCAATGAGGCCTTGAATGTGTATCAAAATCAACCAGTTTTACAACATTGGTAGAGGTTAGGGTTCTGATAGTATATACTAAGTCTCAAGCTGCTAGGCCATGACAAGATGTTAAAAAAGTTTTAGTACTTCAGGTCACTATGACCTTGAATGTGGGTCAAATCAAACCAGCTTTGCAAAAATGTTGGATCTATAGACCCCTATAATATGTATGAAGTTTCAAGTTTCCAGACAAGAGAATGGCAATATTTAAAGTTCCTGTGACCTTGAATGTTTGTCAAGTTCAAAAGGCTTCACAACTTTGATGATGATATAAATATGAAGTTTCAAGCCTTTTGTTTTCTGGTTAACAACAAAAAGTTTAAACTTAAAGGTTTCACATTTTAATTTTACTGTTACCTTAAATGTGGTTCAAAATCAACCAGTTTGGCAAAAGTGGTCAACATTCAAGCATTGAATTTTCAAGTTCATACATTGTTTGGTTCGTGACAACAAGATGTTTTAATGCTTTACTAAGCGCAGTCACTTTAACCTAGAATGTGAGTCATGATAAAAAAACTATGTAAATTTTGTAAAATTTCATGCCCTGACATTACAGAAGATGTTTATCTTTCTCTGTCTTTTGTTGAGTGACAAAGACATTTTTAGTTTTGAATTTATCAGATCACTGTGACCTTGAATGTTGTACAAGGTCAACAGGTTTCACAAACTTCAAAAGTTTCAATTCATAGGCCTTTTGACTCAAGATAAGATGTTTCTATTAAAGGGACTGTGACCTTAAATGAAGATGAAGGTCAACCATCTTCACAAATTGAATAGGGCTAATGCATGGCAAAATTGCTGACAAATGCCATTACCATGATTAAACTGATCTGGTAAAAAAGTTATTTACTCTAAGTTAAAAAATATGCAGGAAAAGGACAGCAAACAATAGACAATGGACAAATAAGCAGTTAAACAGATTATTTTCAGCTCAGATGAGCTAATTAACATGTCAGCCAAAATTGATATCCTTCTAATACTTTTATATTTTAGAGTCGGGGTCCTATAGTTTTTCATGCAAAAAGGGTGATTAAACAGAAAATAGTTTTGTGGTAAAGAATAAAATTTGATAAGTAATGACAAAATGAGACTTGAAGTTAGGTTCAAGTTCTTTATTTCTCTTCTATTTTATTAGGAGTGAAGTATCAATGTTTATACCTGCTATGGTTCCTATTGCTCAGGCCCCAGTTTCATAATCATTCACTCAACTGAGTATTTTATACTCAACTCAAATTTGGGAATATTTCAATGTCAATTGTTTTAGACATTACACATATAAAATTAAACATCTAATGTTATATCTAAATTGTTTAGTGTAGATTTGTTGAACAAAACAAAATATTGTCTCATAAAACTTAAAATTTTTAAAATATTGATGAGAGAAAAATGGGAATATTTGAGTTGAGTGTACACTCAGTTGAGTGAATAATTGTGAAACTGGGGCCTGATCTTTGTGGATCTTCCCATGTAACAAGTTAATCATGACCAAATATGTGTAGTAGGTCAAGGTTTTAATTAACTGTACTTTCAACTAAGCATTTAGAAATCCACAGGGACATTTGTATGTGAACTTGATAACTAATATCCAATGTCAAGGCAGGTGTGTCTGGAAAAATAACCTCTATTGTTCACTGTCATGGCATAAACTTACTTTCTGCAAAATTACCTTCAACTAACCAGTGACATCAAATTTTAAATAAAATAACTTTAACAGGGATTTAAAATCCATGTACATGTATATAATATTGATTTAACAATCAATGCACCTGTGACAAAAAACTATGTTTAATAAGTTCTATAAATTTATGTTGAATATGAAACATCATGTCAAATGTATAAACCCTTTATAGATACAAGTATCTTAAACTTGGTTATAGCTAGATCATGTCAAATGTATAAACCCTTTATAGATACAAGTATCTTAAACTTGGTTATAGCTAGATCATGTCAAATGTATAAACCCTTTATAGATACAAGTATCTTAAACTTGGTTATAGCTAGATCATGTCAAATGTATAAACCCTTTATAGATACAAGTATCTTAAACTTGGTTATAGCTAGATCATGTCAAATGTATAAACCCTTTATAGATACAAGTATCTTAAACTTGGTTATAGCTAGATCATGTCAAATGTATAAACCCTTTATAGATACAAGTATCTTAAACTTGGTTATAGCTAGATCATGTCAAATGTATAAACCCTTTATAGATACAAGTATCTTAAACTTGGTTATAGCTAGATCATGTATTTGATCTCCCAAAAACTGGGACAATGTGCTAAGTGCAGTTCATTAAACTGGGTTTTATTTAATATTTATATATAATGTGTAATGTATCTTTGGTTTTTAAAATGACACTCAAGGTACATGTACTAAAAACATTTGCATTTTTTTTATTTTTTTAAGATTTTTACGTTTTATATTGTCATTATATATGATCCATTATAAAAAAATAATCATATTCTTATGCATAATCAAAAAAATATTGGAGTATAGTGTAAAAGGATGAAGAAAAATTCAGGGTCAGGCTGTGGCTTAAACCCGATACCTCCAACACTATAGGAAAGTGATCTGCATACTGAGCCTCTCCCCTATTTTTCTGAGAATTTTAGGATGCACAAAATATAACCATGGGTTTGGATCCCCACACTAAAGGAGGTGATCTACTAATGAAGACAGATCACAGTGTCTTTCACCATCTAGGCTAAAATCCAACTCAGTGCAGACCATATTTTTTTTACTCAAACCCCACTCAGGACAGACCACAGTGTGAATCAAATCCCACTCAGGGCAGACCATACTTCTGACTCAAATCTAACTCAGGACAGACCATAGTTTGACTCCAATCTCACTCAGGAAAAACCATAGTGTGACTCTAATCCAACTCAGGGCAAACCATAGTGTGACTCAAATCCAACTCAGGACAGACCATAGTTTGACTCAAATCCAACTCAGGACAGACCATAGTTTGACTTAAATCCAACTAAGGACATACTATAGTGTGACAAAGTTTGTCAGTTCACTTGCTGAAGGTTAGTGGTTTTTTCTTTCACCATCAAAGAACAGACCACCTCAGTATGAGTGAAGGAATCCTGACTGAGATGATGGAAAACACCATTAATCCACTCCACTACCCTCCACTAACAAAGCTATCCCTATTTTTCTTGAGTATGCAAACTGTAACATAAAGAAAAACAGCAGGGAAGGGTCAAGGCTTAAACAGATTACCTCTCCGACTAATACAGTAATAGTCAAGTGATGTACCAACTGAGCAATCCAGAACAAACTTCTCCCACATCCCTGAAAATTTCAAGCATGAAAAAGAAAATGCAGGGTTGGACAAAGAATCAAAATTTTATCACCTTTTAAACATCAAAATCAGCAACTCACAAAACTTTTCCCACTGATTTGATTTTTTGATTTGAGTTGCAAAATTGAAATTTTATTACTGATTTAGATTGTTAAAACATAATAATGGTAAACTGAATGTCCAACTAATTAATTCACAAATAAAATTCTTCACAACATAAAGAAAAAAATGTCTAAAGCTTGAGACAAACAGTCCAGAATGGAAGGATAATGTTGTGTATCCTCTTCATAGTCACTAATTCTGGGTATTATCATGTACCTTGTCTAATAAAGTAAGTGACAGAAAGAAAGTCCAGAATATTGACAAATCAAGTGTCAGTGCATATATTAACTCAATGTGGATCTGTTATCTTGACCATCTATTGACCATCATAACATAGGACTAAAAGTTCTAATTTATGAACTTAATCTGCAACGATGTATAATTATATCATGATATCATTTAAGACTCCAGACAAGACGAATTTTAATCTCGATTAATCAAAGTAACAGTACTTTTTGTCTTTGTTAGTGTCAACCAATAAGCCGGTTTTTTTATGTCAAGGCCCATGCAAACATGTCAAATCATCTCCATGGTAAATAATTTACCTTGATTGTGTCTAAAGGGTGACCTGCCACGACGCAACATACTCCACCGAATCCCCCTGCTAGGAAATCTTTGCCGGGGGTAGCTTTTCTTCCCATGATGGATTCTTTTCTCTAACAAAATCCGAGCCGAAACTCAAAGTTCGTCTGCACGTCTGGTGCTCTCTCACACCGGTGACAAAAAGGAAGACGGCATGTACTCTCGATGGTAAAGTAAGGTATGATATCTTGTGACTTTTACTAACACAGTTATCCCCCTTAGTACGTTGTCGAACCACGAGGGAACGAAGCAGGTTAATAATTTTATTCTGCAAGTAAATTATCGAGTTCAACTTTTAACATATGGCCGTTTTATTGTGATTGACCAGAACCATACAAAAACCTCGCCGTTAATATGGTATATTCGTCTACTTGGTTACTGTGAAATCTTCAATGAGTTACGACATGACTGGGTGGTTTTAATTCTTGTTCCATAAATCATTTTGGATGATAATTACATACTTATCTAAATGTATTGAAACCGTAATATATAATAACACCTGGACTTTATCTCATAATTGGCTTATTATTATTATTATTATTATTATTATTATTATTATTATTATTATTATTATTATAAATTATTATCATTGGCCGTCAAAAACGTTTTAAATTATAAAGCAAGTTGATAGAAGTATTGCCAGTGAGAGTAAATTCAATATTTATGTTTTGGTGGCCATAAGTCAATAACAATATTGTTTTGAATAAATAATGACTCATTCATTTACCCATGACTGATTTATTAATTCAACCAATATTTATTCCCGCTGCAATATGGATTACATATAATATAATAGATGCTTGTTCTTACGAATTCAGTAAATAAAATAAAAATAACTTCTGTTGGTAACGGAATGTCAGCCTCTCGTCCAGTTTAGAAACTGCATAGAACTTCTGGTTCACAATTTTTAGACACTGGAAAATATGTCTGTCATATGTTTTCAGACATTCAAAAGATTGTCCTTAGTGCTACAAAATCACTTGTACCACACAAAAATTAAATTTGCTTGGGTTCGTCCGCAATTTCGTTGTAGCAGAGTTGAGACAATCGATAACTAAATGACGGTGATTTCGTTCATACTTTGTCCCAAAACATGTGTTACACTTTTAAACTGATGTAAAATTTTAATACCTTCAGTTATATTTATGAAATTTACAAAATATAACAAAAAGGTTTTTAATTTTTTGTTAAGCATACATTTGTCACAGTTTTCTTATCAATCACCAAAAACTTTCTTTGGAGAAAAATACAAAAAATGTATGTCATTTTACAATAAATGTTCCAAATGACGTCCTTTTGCCTTCAACATTGTTTGAACACGATTTCTATAGTTTTTTATCACAGCTTTACATGTATCAACAGAGATCGATCTAATTTCTCGTGTTGAATTGCTGTTTTTAGGTCCTCTGTTGTTTGTGTGGAATAATAGTACACTTTGTCTTTCAGGTAACCCCACAAAAAGAAATCAAGGGGTTCAGATCGGGGGAGTGTGGTGGCCAAACATTTGCGGTAAGATAAGAAATGTGTTGATCACCAAACGTTTTCTTAAGCCACTTAAGAACACAACCTGCAGCGTGTGGCGTAACACTGTCCTGTTGATACCACAAATTATCCAAATTTACAACTTTCCGTCTAAGGGCTGGCAGAAATTTAGACTTCATTAACCTTAAATATCGTTCAGAATTTACGGTCACTGCATGACCTTCGGAGTCTTCGGAAAAAAAAGGCAAATTATTCCGCTTAAACTTAACGCAGCCCATACAGTAACTTTCTCACAATTTAGAGGTTTTTCCACATAAAAATTAGGTTTCTTAGAACCCCAGAATCTAAAATTCTGTTTGTTGACAACATTATTAAGATAGAAGTGGGCTTCATCGGAAAACCATATGGAATCTGTTAAATTCTCGGAGTCGGGTCGACGTAAAATCCAATGGCCAAAGTCTAAACGACTTCTAATGTCCGTCTCTTTTAAATGCTGCATCACACTTATCTTGCAAGGAACCAGTTTTAAATCCAATTTGAGCATTCTATGAACACTAGATTTGCTAGCAGTGATAATTAGTTCATGCAATACCCGTCTAACTGATTTTTGTGGAGTTTCAGTAATAACTCTGTAAATGGCATCAATGTTCTCTTTGGTACGGGCACTCTTTGGTCTGCCAATGCCAGAATTGTGCCTTCTGTCATTTACCGTGCCTTTAACTTCAAACTTCCTCACAAGTCTGTAAATGAGCATTCTGTTGAGCACTTTCATTCCTGGATGTCGTTTTCTCAGGGTTCTGATGACTAAAGCAGCAGATTTATACTCATAGTAAAGTTTGACAGTTTCTTTCAGCTGATCACTTGAGGTTCCATATTATGACGTCATAACTACCTGAATGTTTAACAGATTTTCCCAAAAAAATTTATACTAATATACAAGACGTTGGCAAGATACATTTGTAATTGCTTTTGATTTGACAAATGTATAGATGATTAAAAGTGTAACACATGTTTTGGGACACCCTGTATATGCTAATATATCGACGAAAGTCGCCGTCAGTAATAATACGACCAGTTTAAAGCTGTTTCTCTAATTCTGCGACTTTACGTTCAATGTTCTTTTCCATGCGGCCGTGCTAGATGGAAAAAATCCAGTTTGAATATCTATAAATATGGACAAATCACAAACATCAATAAAAATGGACGAATCATGGATATCCATAAATATTGACGAATCATTGATATCCATAAAAATGAACGAATAATGGATATCCATAAATATGGGCGAATCATTGTTATCCATAAATATGGGCGAATCATGGATGTCCATAAATATGGACGAATTATGATTCACCATAAATATTAACGAATAATGGATATCCATAAATATGGACGAATTATGAATATCCATTAATATAGACGAGTTATGGATATTCATAAATATGGACCAACCAACACGGCTTTAGGAAAAAGCGATCATGTATCACACAACTAATGAAGTAAATAACTTCTGGACTGAACAAATGGATAAAGGAAATGGAATAGATATTATTTATTTTGACTTCCAAAAAGCCTTTGACAGTGTTCCCCATTTAAGATTATTAAACAAACTAAAAGCGTATGGAATTCAAGGTTGTCTTCTATCATGGATAGAGAGTTTTTTTTAACAGATCGTGAACAGCGAGTTGTGTTAAATTCCAGAGCTTCTAACTGGTCGGGTAAAAAGTGGTATTCCGCAGGGTAGTGTTCTAGGACCTACACTAATTCTAATTTATATTAATGACCTCCCTGACGTAGTGGATAGTTTAATAAAGCTATTTGCAGATGACACAAAAATATTCCGGGTTATCAACTCTGCCACTGACATAGAAATTCTACAGCAGGATATCAACAACATGTCCAAATGGTCGGAAACGTGGCAGCTCAAATTCAACACTGACAAGTGTAAACATCTTCATCTGAGTAGGGAAGTCCACAAAGCAGATTACAAAATGAACACGGACAACTCTGAGCAGACCATCAAAAACTTAGAACAAGAAAAAGATCTGGGAATTATCATCGATGACAAACTAAATTTCCACGAGCACATCGCCATTCAGTTAAAAAGGCAAATCAGAAAGTTGGCCTGATTCGTAGGAGCTTCAAAAACATGGATAAAGAAATGTTTTTATTCCTATTTAAATCCATTGTAAGACCACACGTTGAATACGGATCTAATGTAGATGGTACACCACACATAAAAAATATGCAGTCGCTATCGAAAATGTACAGCGAAGGGCAACTAAGCTGGTGAAATCTATAAAGGATCTATGTTATCAAGATAGACTAAAGTTCTTGGGCTTATCATCGCTAGAATACAGACGTATTAGATCATACATGGTAGAAGTTTATAAAATTCTAAATCAGATTGATGAAGTAGATACAAATCATTGTTTGGATCTAAATCAAAATCGAAACACCAGAGGCCATATGTACAAACTACAGAAAGAACGGGCAAGACTTAACATAAGAAGATCTAGCTTCTGTCATCGAGTAATCAACAGCTGGAACAACTTGCCATCTGAAGTCGTTAATTCAACATCTTTAAACATGTTCAAATCCAGACTGAACGAACACTGGAAGGACGTTGAAATCAAATTTGACCCCAGTTGTTACAAAACCGGACCGGAAGTGACAAGTATAGACAAGTTGAGATATAGAATTAATCAAATTGGTCAGAGAGGCAGTAGCCTACAGTAAAGACTTCGAAGAACTGGTAACTGGACCAATAATGATTCACAATAATATTAAAGAATTATGGACATCCATGCATATGAACGAATAAAAGATATTAAAAAATATGGACAAATTGTGATTATCCATAAATATGGACGAATTATGAATATCCATGAATAAGGACGAATCATGGATATTCAAACATATGGACGAATCATGGATATCTATTATTGGAATTGTAAATATCAATAAATTGAATTATACATAATCAGTTTATAAAACGGCACCCAAGATTAATGGCATTTTAAAGCATTTAGCAATCAGACAGTCCGTTTTTCAAGTTTTCTTGAAAATAGTTCTTATGTACGATACCACGGCTACAGCCTTTAAATCTACCATTATTTTCTTGACAGAACCTTATTACAGACTTGTAGCCATCAGAGATCTAGAGGGGTTCTGAAAAATGAAATAATAACGTTTTTGCAGAATTTGTTTGACAACGTATGGGAATTCAGGGTTAACATTTTTTACGAGAACTGATTCGGTTCTGTATACATGTGCACTGGAAATAATTGTTCCGCTCGGATATGGGATGCCATGTGGTACGTTGGTGAACCCATTGATGTTGGGTACCTAACGTTATTTAAATTTAGTGACGTCATTTGCGCTGTTAAAACCAATCGTATTTGAGACTAACAAACTACAATGATCAAACAAAAATGAGTAAAATGATTGCAAGAAAGAATAAAAACCGCCCAAGGGGAACACCAATAAAAGGAAAGCCATGATATTGAGATGTAAAGTTTGCGTGTTTTTTACGTCGCATAAGCGATTTTTCAACTACAATCTTCAAGTGTTGTATAAGCTTTATATTTTTTGGGGGTATTCATACTTTACAGGGTTTGAAATTAAATTTTGATTAATTGATCCAAAACCAATAAATTTTATTAATCCAGTGTTCGCTAATTCTCAGGTCTTCACAGGCCCACATGTATGTTTTAATAGTGGTTTCTCCAATGTTCCCGAAGTAATTTTGTTGATGTGCTTTATTTATATGTACAGCATTATGAACAATAGCCGGAATAGTACAATAGGCAACGGAAAATGACGAAACACGGGTTAATCAGGAATGGAATGATTTGTTTCCTGTATTTTTATTTGACTTGTAAATATTTCCTTTTGTTGTATGCACAATAAGTGTGTGGGATTAAATTAGATTTCTTTTATGTGGACAGAGGCAGATTTTGCGGGATAGGTTAATAAGTTACCCCCACCTCTTCTTTCATGTCGCTGATAATACATTCCATGTATTTGTTTTCCAAAATACAAGATTTTATGATTTTTTTTTAAATTCTCAAAATTTCCACTTTGATATACGCTCCTCAGTAATATAAACCGTTCGCCCCCCTAGTAGTGGGTATGATGTTTAGGTTTTGTCTCGAATTAAGAGAACAGGAAGTAAATGCTCTAGAGTAATATAATTGTATGTGGAATTGTAGGTTGTATAGTGTGTTAGATACTGTTGCTTCAGCATATTTTTTTTAAATTTCAATATCAGTGATAAGCTTTGTTCTAGAGCATTGTTTGATGTCAACTTTAGGTGATGGCATCCAGGCAAAAAATGCTTGTTCGTATGAATTCAAAAGCCAACCAGTCCAAGGTTATTATTGTAAGGATCATGAAACTCTCTTTCATTGCTTCATCTTCTTTAATTAAACCCCACAAGGGTAGACTTGTATAAAAGTTGGTCCGTTTGCTTGCCAAAGGTCTAAGTACCTCAACTAGTACTCTTGGGTTTTTCCACCATTTCATAACTGACCTAAGTATAAGTTTGAATGATTCTGAATGGGATGTAAAATAACATTACTACAACCCCTTTCATGGGGGTTAGACCCGCAGGGGTGACCTTTGACCTGAATACTAATACACTAAACACATCTACATTACTGATAACTGCTGTTAACCATTACCATGAGATTTTGCTTAAAATAAAAACAGACTGATATTTTACTTTACATCAGTAGAAACTTTATTATTCACTCTTTCAATATTTATAATAAACAGTTAAGAGAAATTAAACCAGAGAGGTACAGGAAAGTAAGAAATTAAAATTGTGCGTTTATCATAGCACTTGATTCATTGTTAAGTAAGAGTTTCACATTAATGACATACAACACACCATGCCAAGAATATTGTCCAAAAGACTTGATTGGCCAAAGATAGGTATTACATGTCTCTGACTTAGGTCCCTTACATCATGTAAAATATATCTTACCTAGGGCACTTACGTTATTTAAAGCATTCCAGATTTGTACAAGATTTGTAAAATTACGTTCATTTGGCCACATACAACACATAAAAAATAACAAGGAATAAGATAGAATTTCCCTAGTTTTTATCATCCCCATATGGTTTAACTTAGGTTTGAAGCTGGCTTCTATGTACAATTTTCACATATGACACTTGACCACAGGAAAGTAAATGCAGAGCAACAGGTGAGACAAAAATGCCACTTACTCTAGCAACATACAACATGCAAACTTTCTTTCCACATAAAAAATGTTAAATCATTCATGATCTTACCACATGTAACACAAAAAAATTTCTTTCTGTATAAATAATGCTCTCGCAATCTACATACAGGTATAATTTCTAAAATGGCATGTTTAAAAAAGCACATGCAAAAAATATTAAGTGAATTCAAAGTTGAGAAAAGTTCACAGTTCAAATAAAATGAACAAAACAGACTATATACATCTATTTATAATAAAATTAACAGATTGTTAATCTAGATCAACACTCATATATTCTAGTTATAATATACACCTATTTACATGCCTTTTACACTCACTCAAGGTCACACAAGGTCATCTTGCATTCTTTATAAATAAGTTTTATTATATACAAGAATAAATACACCCTAACTATGGGTCACTTTAATACCATTTTAGTTTAATACACATTTGAATAGTTCCATGACAAAAAAATTTTGTCTGCACACACCAAAAACAATGATCCAAACTCTGAACATATGATCTCAAAACATACATTTCAAAACAGGAATAGGTGATAGCCATCACGTCATAGGTATGACATAAACTCTTCACAAAGCTAAAATTCAGTAAATTTTGCTTCAATATCTTTACTTGCCAGATAGTTTGAGCATTAGCAGACATGAGGTAGTTGTTACTGTATGGTATTTTTTCATTCATAACACACTCTTTTTTGCTCAAAACTGCATCTGTTTGAGAAAGGGGGCATTATTACTGTAACCATTCATAGTTTTAGGTATGTTTTTGTAAACATGTACTTTTCAGTCCATCCTGTATGCTTAATAAATCTGTATTTAACAGCCATGGAAATATTACAGACACATATTAACTTCATTGATGAGGTATAAAAGAGAACCATTTTAGTGGTAGGGATTAACACTAAATCACAAACTTGGTTCAGTTTTCACATTATATACATGTACTACATACATATATGAAATAAAAGTAAAGTCAAACACAATGAAAAATAATATCAAAGAAACATTTACAACAAAATATTTACCAAAGACCATCTCAATCAATGTAACTTTTATATGATAAAAATATAGAAACCTCTGCTCTCTCAGCTTTCCTAGTCCCCATTAACCTGTGGTATGATTCAAAACTTTTATCACATGAAGTATACCATGACTGTAATTGAATGGGCTAAACAAATAAATTGTAATATCTCTGAAAAAAATCACTAAAAAGTGTATAAATACTGCTAAGTGTTCACTGTTAAACTGGGCTCTGTTCAACAGATTACAGCCAATGAAACTGGTCAAAATTTTATCAGATTGTGTCTTCAGTTTTTTAAACATCATGAATGAAATTTATTTAAACATGAGTTGCAGAAGAGACAGAAAATTTTATTCTGTTAAACTGGTGCCATTCATTGGGTTGATACCAAAACTACAACAGCATTAAAATGAACACTAAACTAAAATTAAATGGAAAACTATGAAGATTTATACAAAAACGTCTTTAAACTTAAGTATAAAGTCATGTGAAAACTAACTTAACTAAAATTCTATATCTCCATTAAAGGAGAGTTCCATATTCTGTACCTTCAATTTAAAAAGAGTTACACTAATTTAGATGATCTTGGAAGGTTAACATTATTCTATATGAATAATAACAAACAAAAAATGTACGATTTCCATGATCATAATGAAAATTACACAAGAAAAATACCAACCTCCTGAAAACTCTTAATTTACTACCTGTTATTGGGGGGTCTGCAGTTCTCCAGACAAAAGAACAAACAACAAGATTATTAAAGAAGCTGCTGGGTATTCATATTATTCTCAGTAGCAAAACCTCTTAACTGTCAGGGGCGTAGCTAGGATAAAATGATGTGCACGCACGGTCGTCGAAGACTTCGTCGACCTTCCTTGCTAGTGGGGTCCGGGGGCATGCTCCCCTGGAAAATTTTTAAATTTTAGACCTTAAATCCCGAGATTTGAGACCAAAAAAAGCCACCAGAAACACCAAAGGGCTGTTGTTGAAACAGGCAAATTTTGGCTCAAAAATATATCAGAGAAGGAAGTTTCCGAAAACATTAATGATTGACCAGAATAATCCATCCATATAAAAGCTAAAGCTGATCATCTCTGGTTTGTTTAGAAATGTGCATCTGGTCGGTTCTATGACTAACGGTCAGGATATACAGATGCATGCCAAAAGTGAAGATAATTTTTGAAATTTATATTCTTTGTAAAATCTTTTATAATATTTTTTAAAAAAATGTCCCGATTTTATTTCTTAACATTTTGATAAATTTTGTACCGTTAAATAAAAGAATATTTGCAGATTTTTCTCATATTGTTGACACTTTTGTCTGATTTTCTATTTCAGAAAAATCACAATTTGAACATGGTTCAAAAATTTTGTGAACTATTTATTATATAATTATGCTGAAAATGTACCGTAAAATAGACAGATGAAACGTTATAGAGTTAGTTCAAGGATATATATAGTGATGTTTTAGTATATTTAAAAGACTACATCAATATAAATATAAAGACTTCAAATGAATACTTGAAAAGTTAACATCAAAACACTCTGGGACAGAACAGAAGATGGATGGCTTCACATACATTCTTTTGAATTTTTATGCTAATTTTTGAATTACTTATTTTATAAAAATTCAAAAATTAGCCCGTGACAATTCTATAGTCTAGATACCATGATATGAATGTACCACAAACTAGGTCCTGTTTTGTATATACTGGGTCAAAGCTGTGTCTAATGCTCATTTGGGTTATGTATATCACACAGATAACGGATATTGGTAACTTTTTATATGTATAAGATCGTCATTTTGGGTGAAATGGTCTGACTGTTTTTTATTTCATTTAGACCTACGGGTCCTTTGTAGTTGGCACAAGTGTATCCCAAATGATAGTGAAGACCCCCTTCCTCTGTTCTGGTACCCATGCAGTGTTGAAGTAGCGAAAATGTTGATAGAACTGCAAGTACCTGTATGGGAATGTAAATTTATGGACATTATCCCAAGTGCCTTCTAAAATACTCTGTTTAGTACTGTCATCAATAAAGGACTTGGTTTTAATACAGGCAATGTCTGGATAAGTTGGTCCAGCTCCAGCTCCAGCTTTACATAAGTTTTCTTCTGCATTGTTCGACTCTGGTTTAAATTCTGAGACTTGTATTTGTGACTGTGATAACTTCGGCGTGGCCGTTTGAGCACTTCTACCGACCAAAAACCGGTCAATAGTGTTTTTGTTACGGTACATAGCACTTGATATTTACCGCCTAGCTAAACAGGATGACGCTAAACACCATGTAATATCAGATTAGAAAAACGGTACGGATCATAGTTTACGGAAGATGACATGTATTTAACGGAAATTCGAATATCCATTTGAAGTATTTTTTTTCTAATGAGTTTAATATGTATAACAAAGACTAAAACAATTTTGAGGAAAATAGTTGATTCTTCATTTTGTACCCACACCTATTTTGGATTTCTGATGTGCACGCACGTGCGTATTTACGTATAGGCAGCTACGCTTCTGACTGTCATTAATGACTCAACATTTTTTTGGAGTATTTTTTTCATAATCACTCCATTTTAGGAATTTTTGTAAAAATTGCTGGTAGTAAACATTGACTTCAAAGATTTTTCATAATTTTTAGACAAATGGACAACCAATAATGATACATTTTAAAAGTGTAAACTTTTTTTCATACTGTTTAAAATTATCAATAAATGAGGTAAGATATGACCCAATACTTGAATATTGGTACAAGTATAATGGAATCTGTGATGTTGTCATTTCAAACAGCAAAAAGATTTATTGAAATAAAATAAAACTTTTCATCACAAAATGTGTATGGTACTATAAATAAACTCATTTCATCCAAAAGTTGTATTTCTATTTGACACAGACAAACCAGGAAACAAACCTGAATGTGAAGCCGTACATGATATTATTATAGCAGTGTATGAGGATTTCTCTGTTTCTGTTACATTGACACTTTCACTACTCTCTTACCTACATTGTAAATTATATATCTACAATTTTCATGGCATTGTTATAAAGTCAGCATTAAACTTCCCTTAAAGACGTAAAAACTACCTCCTAAAAAAGCATGTAAGATATAAAGATTGAATATCTAGTCTCTTGTGCAAGAAAAATTCATTTTAAAACAGGTCAAATAAATTTGATCCACAAACGGGGCCCAGTAGCACAAAGTTTGACTAAAGTTAAAAAGTAATTAAGCTTTAATTGATCTGTTAGTCTCATTGTGTGATCAGCATGATATAATGATATCTGGGTTTAACTTAATTCCTTTACTAAGTTACCATGTAAAATGGTAACATTTTACAAATAATTTAACATTGGATGATGGCAATATTTCTTTGATGTAAAACTGTGGAGAAAAAAAACTTAATAGTTACAAAATCAGATTACTAACAGGTTCTCTTAGTGAATCAATAATGGTTAACTAAATACAAATTAATGAACAGTCTTTTTAATTAACAAAACTTGTGTTACATGGCCCAGGAGATGAAACACTAATTAAGGTGGTTCACATCAATGTAATAATATACATATATATATTATAATTCCTCTCTAAGAGGCAAAATAAGACAAAGGTTTTCTAATATTTAAATATATAAATGTTGTTTTTAACACCTAGGACTTCTTTTTTACCCTTGACACTTAAACATTGGTATAAAAAATTATTTTGTTATAACTGTAGACCTTCTTTAACTTGGAACACATTTTCCTTGAACACCATATAAAATACAATGTCATGACTTTTGCCTTATCAGTTTTTGTTTGTTTCTATTTTGAATTAAATAAATCAAATTGGAAAGTTTTAAAGTTTTACCCTTTCTGGATAGACATTGAAATTTTTTAGGTAGGTCAATTTGACCTCTGAAGGTCAAATGGAATGTGTTACATTATAAACAACAGCTTCTTGTTGAGTTTTTATCTTTAGATGTGGTTGATTATTTTTATCTACCTGAACACCCCCCCCCCCAAAAAAAAAAAAAAAAAAAAAAAGGTTAAAATGAAAAAGATAAGTTGAAAATGTGTACTTGGCTACATCCAATAAAATAAAGAAAAAGAAGCAACAAATGAATATATATTTGATATATTTCAAGTATATTCTGCACTATGCACCAATATTTACCATATACATGTATATTGTTCAGTTACTTATGTGACTTTTTCCAAGAAAAGAAATGTCACAACAGAAAATTATTAATACCAGTTTTCAGCTTGGCATATGAAACTTTTTGCTGTCATAAAAACATAAAGACACTATATACATTGTACAGAGGTTATTTCTAGCGGTTTAATCTATGTTTTGTGCCTTATTATTCTTAAAGCAGGTTTTAATACATGTTGGTCTTAATAAACTGACCATCAAGTGTCAGATAAACTGACCATCAGGTGTCATTGTATTCTGTATTTCAAGTGCATCTTTATGCATTACAATGCAATGATAATTATATTGTTAAGTTATTCAAAGAAAAAATGTCACAAAACATGCAATTCTACATTACATCCTTCCCTTTTATATGTATGTTACTTTCAGTTGTAGGTGGGAAATGTAAAACACAGCATATAGCTGCTCTTTGTTAAAAAAGTTTATCAAACCTCTTTCTTGCTAACACTAATATATATTTAAATAAAAAACCCTTTGTAATTAAATCATCACAGAAAGAAGGACAGTCTTTATCATTCAGACAGTGATAACAATGGTTAATTAACTTCCATCATATCTTCATTATCACTATGAACATCTTTATTTGCTTGAGTGATGGTAGCTGAAGGTTGTTTCTTCTGTGGTGAGACCACAGAGTCCTGTCTCTGGTAAACTAACACATATGCTGCTTTTGACTGTGAAATAGATTTTAAAAAAATATTATTGTATGCCAAATATTGTATGAAGGTATGGTACCAATTTAACAGCTGTAAGTGACCAACAGACACCCTACAGACTGCATCACAATACATGGCACTGTAAATTTTATGGTTTCCCTTGATTACTCTGTCACCTCACTTCTAAACACAGATCACGTTAATCCAGCTAAATCTGTTTCAATAATAATTACTGAAATTTATTGTCCAACCCTCTTTGTTAAAACAATGATAGTAAGTCTAGGTTTTACTGTTTAAAACTATAGACAATCTCAGTTAAAAAACAGATACCGACTTTTACATCACAACTATCAAACCAGTAATAATTTTTATTTTAAAATAGAATTGATCTCATTTTATCTTTTAAAAAATCATTCTGCATGCCTTTCATTATCAATAAAAACTGCAATAGTAGTCAGTCATAATTTGATGTCAGACAGAATTACAAGAAAGAGAAAAGAAAATAATGTAGGAAGTACATAAATATTTACAACAGAATCTTCTTCTGATGCTGATGACACACTAGAGTCATCAAAGTAATACCATTCTCCATCATCTTTGTTCTTGGCATAGGCTGTATCTAATTAAAACAAAAAAATTAGTGTTTTTAAAACCTTTAGTGGCTAACCAAATGTTTTATATCTCACAGTAAAAATCACATAATCAAGGTTATCAGACAAATTAGGACCTTTGACAAGCAAACTGACAAGTCTCTTGCATTAGAACCTGTTTTAGAGATACTAAAATGCTGAGATGAACTTCAATACATCAGTCTTGAACACTTGATCATCAAGGCTGTACACCTGTAAATCTGAACAACAGAATCTGTCTTTACCAAAAAAATTTCAGGGGATGAGACAGGGTTTTCAGGGGTTCAAAATTTTTTTAAGTAATAGTTAGTCCAGGACTTATTGGTACTTTTTTGTGTAAGTCCGTGACAAAATGTTGCAAGTCCAACAAAAAATGTATGCAAGTCCGTAAATGGCATTGAAGTTTACTGTTAATTTTATGAAATGATTAAAATAATAATAAAAAAAAATACCACTATAATTATTTACATGTTATTTTTATTATGATTACATTAAAATGTTTTGGAGGCAACTCAAAAGTTGAAGTTCAGTAGCATCTGTATTATGCTGTTATGTGGAGTCCCAACACTATTTTCATACCAAAATTTAATTGAATCAATTGGATTGAAAGATTCAAAACTTGGACCTTCAATCATTAAATACAATTGATTTTGGTATGATTCCTGAGACAAAGCTGTTCTAAGTTTGTTTTTATCAACATTAGCTTTGGAGAAACCTCTCTCACAACAACTTGTGGAAGGTGAAATGGACAACAACCACTCCAACATTTTTTCAATAGTAGGGAACTCCAATATCAGCCCAATATCAGTTTCAAATCAGTCCCTTTCACCAGTGCATTTGAAGCATCAATAATCAAGGGGTACTGTCGGCAGTATGAACAAAACATTATATTTTTAATGTCATCAAAATGCAACCATGGTCTACCATTTGTCCAGTGTTACAAAAATCCACGATGGCATTTATTTCTGTCATAACGCTGATCTTTTGACAATTTCTCCGATTTCCCATCAGGTGGTCTCTTAACACCACTACCAGATGCTTCACCTTGCCCCACTGTAAAACCATATTTAAATAAACTCATTTTATCGGCAAAAGCTGTTCCTGTTGTTAACCACGCTTTCAATGGAATCAAACGCGAGCTGTCCCCCATGTGGTTTAACAATCGGCACTCCTAGGACATTTACACTGACATATGGTATCGAATGTCGTAGTCATGATGAATATAAACGTGAACACTGTAATCTTTAAGTTTCAATAACTGATGAAAGAAAGGTCTCACTGATACCCGAGTTTATTGTAATCAAAGGCAAGTCCGTCTGACTTTCACAGTCAAAAAACTTTACGTCCGGTAACAATTTACATAGGTCACGGACTTCGGACTTAGGGATTTTTTAACCCCTGGTTTTGATTGAACAGGTAAATATACTTAGCAATATGTTAGTTTACAGGATACATCAAAGTATAATGGGGACAGTTTTAACAGGTTTTACTGTCAAATCAGTTTTATAATACTATCACTATAATACATGTATATCAAAGTGGGACTTACAATGTCCTCCTCCTAATCCACCATAATGGTTAGTTACACCAATCAAATCATACAAAGCTGGATTGTGGTTTTTGTTAATTATGTAATTCCTTAAATTTAATCCTCTGCAAAATAATAATAATTATAGCTATTCATTTTTACAAAGTATATTTAAACCACCTTATTAACTTAAAACAACAGATTTATAGTTTAACAGAATAAATGGCAAATTATCAAAATTGTTAAACAATTGAAATACTTTCAAAACTGTGACATATTTGGTACATGTCAATTTAGGCCACTCCCTTGAACATTGTGTCAGGATAATTATGACATAATAAGACCTTTGAGTGCAGAAATACATGGCAAACAATAAAACACACTCCCACATCTAACACAAACACAAACTTGTTTAAAGATTTGTTTATAGATAAATTCTTAAAGATTAACAATTTTTCTCTTCTTGAAAATAGCTTTAAAAAATGCTGCTGCGAACCAACCATTCCCTCATGACATGTCATTATGAATGTAAACATCAGGGTAATATGCTCTCTAAAATACTAGTTATTTTTTCAAAAACAAAAGCTGTAAGAGCTTACTAGTTCACCAGCAATAAAGACTAACAAAATTAATTGTCAATAAATTTTTATGTTATTAAATAGGTTAAATGTAGTGTTATTATAGGCAAACTAAAAACACATTTAAATAAAAACAAGAATTTGACAGATTTAAATGTCTTGCCTGATTAGTTTTTGATCAGGTGGAAAATACATTTAACATAAACTTTCACATTTTGATATTGCCGTCGTCGACACTAGAAAAGTAACACCTAAGCCTCGCCTTATGGCCATGTCTGGCTTGACAAAAAGATGACAAAACAGTAAACAAAAGTCATGTATAAATTTCTGATAATGTTAAAACTCCTGAAAAAAACTCTTTCAAGTCAACTGTTTCCTATTACTTAACAAGATTTTTATATTTAATGAGTTTGGAATTCCAGTCAGTGAAAACCTTGTCATAGTAATATCTGGTGTATGTATCACAACCACTTCAATCTTTCCAATCCCCATACTACATTGTTATATTTGATACTTACCTTGTTGGGAATTCCACTAATGTGTCTATCTTGTCTCTACAATATCTGCTGTATGAAAACCTCTTTAAATGAATAATTAACACCTCTGGTAAGGACCACAAGTCAAACTTTTTGGTAGCTTGTTGGTGTTTTTTACATTGAGGACAATACCTACAAGCATATAGAAGTTCAAAGTTGTGAATAGAAAATCCTAGTCTTTATTTTCTCATTGGTTAAAACAGATCTTGGTTTTGCTTTACTATCAAACTATCTTCAAATGATATTTATTGTGCTTCCAATCAAGTGAAAAGCAAATTGGAATAGCCAGATAAATAGCATCATGTGTATGGTCATAAGCAAATCACAAGAAAATAAGATTTATAGTTGATACAAATTCCAATGCTTTCGAACAAAGTTTTATGGAACAAATCACCACATCAGTTTAATGTGTCTTCAACCAAAAAGAAACTTGAAGATGTAGAAGTATTAATTGCAATTGAGTGTCATTTCGATATGTATGTTCTCTAAAGAAAATCATTTGGGTCTCAATGAAAACCAAAAGTGGACCAGGTTGCATGGAGATCCTAATTTTATTTATTTATTTATTTTTTTTTTTTGACTAGGGGAGAGCCAAGTGCAAACTGATTAACAAAGTTTTCCACTAATGTTCATGCTCACTTGAGGGTAGGACAAATACTGTACTTTTTACAGGTGAGCCACCTTACCATAAATCATTTTCTCCTAATTTTTCTTGTCTTGTAAATAATTCTAAACAATCATCCAGCTGTATGACTTGTCTCTTTTGTACTTTCTGTTTCATACTTTCATGTTGTTCAAACTCCTGAAAAATACAAACATACAATGTACATGTATGTGATTTCTTATAAAATTGGAAAATATTGATTAGTAAAATAGAGTTGACCAGAGTACTTTACAGTACTAAAAAACACAGTATAAAGTTTGTGCAAAACAATCATTTCCATTGGATATGAAATCACATATTAAGCTTACATTTCCTTGTAAGATAATGTCACTCTGGGGAGTTGAGAAGTCGTGTTAATTTTTATAATATTATTCTAAACAAATGACATGACATATTAAGCTACTTAATGTTCAGTGTAATGGAGTGAGTGAGTGAAATGGGATGGTACTAAGTTTTATTCAATATATATTTTGAAGTCACCAGCTAAAGTATCAGTGAAGTTTTATATCATTTCACTTCGACAAAAGACATCAAGTTTTATGGTCTCATTAAAGACACTTAAAAGTTTTTTAAATGCCAAGTCATTTGCCAAGATGTCACTACAAATTGTTTGTCTAAGTCTGACTTCAGGAATCAAACCTTGATCTACCTTATACAAAGCAAGTACTGTATAAATTGGGTTGTCATAGTAGTACAATCTGTATTGGGTACTAACTACAAGTATTGGTCACTAACAAAAGACTACAACATTTATATTACCTCGGCAGCCCTATCATCATAAAATCTGTCTTTAGCTTTTGGATGCCAGTCAACAGCTATATAAGATCTACCTATAATAACAAATCAAACATAACATAAAATACAACCTATACACAGGTATATACACATGTATGTGTTATGTAATATTGCATGGTACATGGATGTTTTTCATCAGAATAATAGATAATGGTATACTGAGACAGCCAGAGGCATGTTCAAGTTACTGGTTGCTTTCCAATGTGTTCGCGAATACAATTTATATGTCTATTGAATGGAGATGAGTAATCACGTTCATAGTCATGTAGATGTTTTAAAATAATCTCCCTTAGATTTGGACACCAACACTTGAAAATGTCAAAATATAAATTAAATGTACATAAATTTTAACTAATCCTATCATTCAAATTCCTAATAGAAAAACACCATACACTTGCGCTGAAATATATATTGAAATGCATGCTGGCTCCCGAATTTATATAAGCTATTTCTTACAAACTTTGTCAAAGGGACACCATCTTGAATCTAAGTCGAACAACCTTAAAATATTAATAGTGGTCGCTCGCTTGCACTGGAACATACAGTCATTCCTGAACGGCTTGAGGTCAATGCGCAAGTGTACATAGTGTATCTTGTATGGGCCTCAGGTCTTAGGTGGTAAGGGGAAAACAATTGTTTCTAGAGAAACCTATGAACCAGTAATCAAGTTAATAAATTTCCAATAACAGTGTGTTTAATCTACATTCAAGACATGGGACTTTAATTTGATATCAGCTGAAAGACCTTCTAAAAAGATGTTATTGTCAGTTAGCAAGTAACACTAAAATTCCAGTTAAAAATTTACTTGGTCATACCCACTCATAAATATATATATGCCAATGTCTTTTAAAGTGACATAGTGAACAGAAACAGAGTGGAGAAACTTTTTTTTTTTTTTTTTTGCCTCGGTCAAGAATTTTTTACTCAGAATCTGGCCAGTCTGTTCTATGATAGTGGAAAACACAAGAGTGTTAAAAACAATAAAAAACTTTTTACAATCCAACTGACAAATTGAACTAAGAACTGCTCATGTGATCTGGATCCAGGTATTGAGATGCACTGTGATCACTTAAGATCACAGAACCACCAAAGCTGAGAAAGAATATACCACAGAAAAAGTTCAAACTTACTGTGAAGGCGTAAAGGTTTTCCATTATTTTCCATTTTATAATCCAATTCTGTACTGCCATAAGCATTGACTAGTGTAAATTTAAACAATAATGGTGGTTGTTTTTTTACTTGTTTTTGTTGTTCATCATCAACTTTGTCACCGTTACATTGTTGTTGTTCAGTACTGTTTTCAGTGTCATTAGATTCACAATTAAGTCTGTTGTTGTCGTGTAATGAAGAATCTTGTGACGTATCCATTTCATCTGTAGTTTCTACAATAAACAATAAATCTTATGAACATAAAGGAGAATCATTTACATAAACCAAACAAGCCACTGGTAAAAAATCTCTACAAAATAAAAATTGATATCAGTGTTCCTCTATATACATGTTCATGTATTTAATAACAAAGTAAACTTTATTTACAGCAACGTGGTCTCTATTACAAGAATTTTGTAGACATGGAAACTTATAATCTATATCTAATAATTTTATAAAAATAATTTTGCAATGTCTTTATGAATTTACAAAGTACAATTGGCAGTCTCAAAGTATGAATTTTAAGACTGTCCATTTCAAAATATAGATAACTTGATTTAGCTTTTATATTTAATTATTTTAACATATTATTACTGTCTGAATGTATTTATCCCGTAATTTTTAATAATGATGTTAAAATTATTTCCATTACAATCTCTTAAAAAAAGACAGCATAATATGATGACCCTTTGTCTGTGTGTATAATGAAAGGTAAAACAATTATAAAACACATAAATAGAAAAAATATTATTACAACAAACATATCAAGCTGACCTCCATTAACAATAACTTCAGTTTTTTCACCGTTTTCTTCCCCGTTACTTTGTTCCTCACTTTTATCATCCTCTCCATTTTCCATGTTCTCATCTTTGTCATCAACCCACCAATTATCTGTCTCTTTAGGTACCTGGACATACCTCCTAAAAAATACAGGAAAATAATTACTTCAGACTTACAGTCAATATAAGTTATTACCTCAGAACCTTTGCTCTGATACAGTCAATATAAGTTATTACCTCAGAACATTTGCTCCTATACAGCCCATGTAATGATTACTTCAAAACCTTTGCTCTGATACAGTCAGTATAAGATATTACCTCAGCACATTTGCTTCTATACAGCCCATGTAATGATTACTTCAAAACCTTTGCTCCAATACAGTCAGTATAAGATATTACCTCAGAACATTTGCTTCTATACAGCCCATGTAATGATTACTTCAAAACCTTTGCTCCGATAGTCAGTATAAGATATTACCTCAGCACATTTGCTCCTATACAGCCGATGTAATGATTACTTCAAAACCTTTGCTCCGATACAGTCAGTATAAGTTATTACCTTAGAACATTTGCTCCTATACAGCCCATGTAATGATTACTTCAAAAGACTTACAGTCAATATAAGTTATTACCTCAGAACCTTTGCTCTGATACAGTCAATATAAGTTATTACCTCAGAACATTTGCTCCTATACAGCCCATGTAATGATTACTTCAAAACCTTTGCTCTGATACAGTCAGTATAAGATATTACCTCAGAACATTTGCTTCTATACAGCCCATGTAATGATTACTTCAAAACCTTTGCTCCGATACAGTCAGTATAAGATATTACCTCAGAACATTTGCTTCTATACAGCCCATGTAATGATAACTTCAAAACCTTTGCTCTGATACAGTCAGTAGAAGTTATTACCTCAGAACATTTGCTTCTATACAGCCTGTGTAATGATAATTGCAAAACCTTTGCTCATATACACTCAGTATAAGTATACAACTGTTTTCTTAATTATATCTATTTTGTCTGTAGTTTATTATAGGGAAGTGTTCAAATAAGCTTCAAAATAAGTATGATTATTTAAATTCTCTTACAATTATGCATATTTTCAAAAGCTAGTTCACAATTTGCTAATGGACAAAGTTTTAGGTCATGATCTAAAACCCTTGTGGAAACACCCTTATTTTCATCTTCAGAGGCTTGATTGGATCTTTCTCAGCAGGGGCATACATCAGAGAATTTATTACTTTTGGCATTATCTATGGAATATCTTGAAACATTCTTAGTTTTGCTTTTGCACATTTTTAGTGGCCTCAATTTACGTTGTGTGGGGAGCCTTGGTAGCTGATATTGTCTTAAGTGTCTTATAAATAGCTAATCACACTCAAAGTACCATTCAGCCATAAGTTTGCATCCTGGTTTGCACTACACCAGACCTTTGTAGTATATGACATTTTTTAAGTTGGTTTGCAGAAGATTGGTGATTATTTTTGACTGTAATTTTCTCCTAAATCCGAACTGACTTTCCTAACAAGAAAAATTACAGGTAACTTAACAGGACCTTTCAATACCATTCCAACAAACCAACCATTTAGTTTCCTGTTAAAACTTGTATCCTGGTATTTTTAGTCATGGAAGTAATAACTTACGCTATGCGCTGTAGAAGACTGTTGTATAAAACTTGATATGTACAGGATTTCTTGGGTACAGGTAGTAACAAAGGTTGTCCAAACAATTGGTATGATGACATCTGATAACTACTGTTATTATTCTTCGACCTATAGAAAATAGGAAACCAAAATTAGATTAACAATGGTCAAACAGACTACAAATGAAATAACACACTTGCTTCTGAATATTTTTGCTATATAAAACTTCAGTAATTATTTCCCTTTATTTTCATTCTTCTTTTAAAAAGGATCCAAAATGTGAAAAAGTAGATGAAAAGATGTAGCTGACAAATGCTGCTGTTAAGTGCTTTTAACTTTTTTGTATCTTGATATATTTCAAATCTGAGGAAGATGAAGGCTCAAAATATTTGCAACCTTTTTTAGAATTTTTTTGATATTGTTAAATAGATGGATAGTTTATTTTTTCTTATCTGTTAGATAGTGGTATAAATTCACATACCGTTTCTCTCTCATGTATATTGGAACAACAATAGTATCTGGATCATCAGCACTAGAAATTGGCACTTCATATCTGCAAAACGGAATTGTAAATATAAGATAAATCATTTAATTTCACACTGTTCTAGTCCAACTGAACTGAAAATCATATGGTTTGTGTAGAAATACATAGGTAAATATGGCTGCAATAATCTACTGTCTTAATTCAAGAAGGATTTGATATTTCAGTCAATTCATACTACTGTAATTCCAAATAAACCTAAGCCCGAGTAGATAATACATGCTGCTTATGGTCAAAGAATTAATTACCAAACTTAGAATATATTTTTTGTATCACTGTTATTATTGTACCATTGAACATATCTGATGGTATATTTATTTATAATTTCACTGAATATAACAGAATCTACAGTACCAATTATTATTATTATTATTACTGTTATTATTTTTTTTTGTAACCATCATAGTTTTTAATCAGCCCAATATGATAGTCAAATGAGTTGTTTTGTTTCCTTCAAGTAACATATGAGGAGGTCATTCTAGGTTAACTTCCATAAAAATAGTATATAAAAAGTATTAAACATTAATATTAAAGTATGTACATTGTATATATATTCATATTAAAGTATGTATAAATCATCAGTTTCATAATATCAAATTAAGAAAGGCTAAAATTTTACCTCCTCAAATACCACCAAAAAAGGGCTTCAAGGAATGTAATCCTATCAAGGTAAAAATAAAGGGATATTCCAGGAAACCTTGGCACTATAATGACACAAAATTCTGCTGATTTATTTATAAAATACCTACATAAATATGTCATCTCTATCCATAATATGGCTGAGACTCTCATCAGGTGAAAACACTTTATGAAATCTATGGTTGTATACGTCTGACACCACCATCTGAAATATCGGCAATGAAAACATCAACCTGTTAATCACTGTATACATGAATAAACATAATACAAGGCTTAGGTTCACGTGTAATGTCTTTTAGTTTTACTTTGATGTTTATGATGGCATCTGTGTTATCAAAAGTGGAAGTTGGCACAAGAGCTGACAGAAACTCCTAGTCTTTTTAAAATCTTAAATTACCAAATATTTTAAAATATCAAGGCGGTGCTGTGATTTTTTTTCTTTGATACAGGTAAAAAATTTTATTAAATTTGATATCACTTGTGTAACTTAATTTATAACCCACAATCAAATGACATGTAAGAAAAAATATTTAATACAATATCACTTGTATCATTTAATTCAAAACCTGCAAACATTATGTGTATATATTACCTTGTTTGATTCGACTCCAACATATGATGATAAGGCAATACATAAATCATAGACTCTTCCTACTTTTGGCACCGTTAATTTAAACTGAAAAAAAAAAGATCTGATACGTTCAAACAAATCAAGACAAAGTTATTTCAATGAATGAATTTTATTGTTTTGATTTTGATAAAGGTTTTATAAATAATTAAATAACTTCAAAATGCAGATTTCAATAATAATTAATTAAAGATACAAACATACCTGGATAGGTTTTTTGACAGGGTCTAATGGTACCCAAAATATTTCTAATTGCCGTTCCTTTTTAACAGGTAATGGTAAAGAGAGGTAACAAAAAGGATCAAAAGTCACTGATATTTTAGAACACTGTGGACAATTCACTGTAGATTTTAAAAGTCCATGAAAAATGTCTACTATCACAGAATCGTTCCTTTTTGTATAATTAGTCCAAGCTTCTAGTGCCACTTCCTGTAAAAAAGGGAAAAAAATGAAATATGTATAATATCAAATTAATTTCTCTGGTCTTCCATTTCTTAACAGGAATTTTCAGAATTAACAGTAGGGTAATGAATAGTGACTTGCCAAACTGTTGCAGCTGGATAAATATGGTCGATAATAAATCTTCAGTGCCCAAAATAAGGCTGAAACTGTAACAAACTTCTTCTAAAAGATGATTTAAGAGAATTTATAAAATATTACAAAGTCAGAAAGAAAAGTTGCAGGTCTCAGGTTGGCAAACCTGCATAAATTTCAAATCTTATATGAAGAAAGAATACTACCAACTGCATGGAAATCAGAGTCCATAAAACATAGCTAACATTCAGAATTGCTTTCACAAAAAGATTGTGTAACCTTTAAATTCTATGCAGAATTATGTTACTTTGCATATGGAATCATGGGAGTAGATGTTTTTCAAATAGTTATAATATGCATGCTGTCCATTACAAATGATAGTGGATAAATAATAGGATAACCCCACTGATTTGCTTGTAGTATAACACCTTCATTTTAATAAGTCATATTCTAATGAATAACCCATAGCTTAGTTGATAACATGCTTATTACTTAGGTATATGTAGATCATTGTTTTATTTTAGACTATATTATAAATGAGATAAAATGGGTAGTGACTGATTTTTCACAAAGTACTCAGCATAACTGAAAACTACAGGGTCCTTTGAAAAAGCCTTTTTAAACTTGAGGACATGATAGATGTGACATCAGTGATTAAAGATCGAGCTCTTTAAACCTGACGACATTGTAAGTGTAACAAGCAGTGAGAACTTTTTAAGTATTTAACATAAGATAAAACTTCATCTATAGCTGGTGAAATCTTAATATAAGTGAAACAACAACTTTGATGGTACATAAATCCTATTTAGGAAGAGATGTAACAACTTACTGGATCTGGTCTGTTATCAGCATCTTTTAATTCTATGTATGGTTTTTTACGAATTCGATTTAAATCTTCATGTAAACCATCTAACAGAAATGCCATTAATTCTTGAGCATCTTGCTGCTGATATCCAGAAAACTGAGGGGCAAATCTTCCTACTGCAACCTAAAAATAGCAGTCATTTAACAATTAATGTCAACTTAATAAAAATTTTTACATACCTGTGAGAAACTAGTTAAAGAATCTAGACAAGCAACATCACATGAACTGAAAATTTACAGCTGCAAATCTCTTTCAATTTAAGTGGGCCTTGGTGGCCAAGTGGTCACACTTATGAATCACCATTTTTACCACCTAGGTTCAAATTCCAACAGCTTGATTCTGATGTGAGAATTTAGTCTGTTTGCTTGCCAAAGGTTGGTAGTTTTCTCTGAGCACTCCTCCTTCTTCCACCACCACCACTCAGACAAACAACTCCAATAAAATTTATAAGAATCTATCTTTGGCATTAAACAACATTACTTCACTCTCTTACATTAAATGTAGGAATGACATGATGTTATATATACATAATATTTCACTCATTAATGCTACTTCAAGACAGTGTGTACACTGGACAATGTGAACATTTACATTCATTTTCAATCAAACTGCAACTAGCCTGGCCAGACTGCTGCAACTGTGATAATATTAACCAAAACTCAGTCTTCAGTTTATCACAATTTTATGTCAATTTGTTATTTATGTACAATGAGTTAGTGAAATTAGCATCACTCTCCATTAAAATTGTTCATAAAAATTGTTGATAATATTCAGTCAAGTATCTTCTTCTCAGGCCAATAATCTAAATGATAAGTAGCTAAAAAGACAAACTAAGTGATAACTTACTTTAAAGTTTCTAGGGACTGTGTAGCTATATCTGCCTGACCAGATTGTTTTAATTAATTCAGCAAATGACCTGGCTATTTCACCCCTCATTCCAAGTGGATTATCTTCATTAACTTCATCCACCCATTTATCACTTGTCATGTACTCCATCAGTTTAGGTACATTACTCATACACTATGAAAATAAACCAACATTAATTTGGTTAATGTAAGTTTTCATAACATGTGATAAATTTGATTTTTTCAACTTATAATATCTAACAAGGCATTAAATGATACCAAGCCATGTTGTGGATCAATAAATTTATGCACTCAATTTTTATCTATTATTCTTCCATATAATACAATACCACATAATCTGTAATTTTATTTTTTGTACCTTTTTATTATTATTATTATAAAATCAATCATGACCTATATTTTTACTTTACAACAAAATGAAGTCGAAAAACAAATTTGTATGATTTATTTTCATCTGGTAATCACCAGGAAACAAAACAGATAAACAGAAGTCCAGACAAACATTCCCACTAAAAATGAAAACAGAGATGTCACATATTGCTGGGTCACCATTTATGACAGGTTAAACCAGAAAAATAGCTGGGGCTTGGTGATAAAACTTCTCTATAATTATTTAATACTCCAAATTCAGCAAAAAGCATATATTTATTTATTAACCATAAAACAGAGTACTAACCCCCCAATGTTTTTAGTGGATCAGTAAAGGTTCAAGGAATCCAAAAAGTTCTTGGTATTTTTTAAGAGTTTTTTAATGTTGTTGGATAGAGCAGACTGACACTCTGAATATCATCCTTGATAATTTACCTGTAGAGCTGAATTCATAAAACATGTATTTCCAAGATTAGATAAACCACAGATTCCTGGAGCAGCACTTCCTCTTCCTGGTTCATATCCACCATTGTAATAATTACTACCATATGAACTTCCTCCATAACCGGAATCATAACTAGACCTATGTGTAGAAGATATAAATCAGACTTTACAACTCAAATATATCAAAAAAAAAAAAAAAAAAAAAAAAAAAACATTTTCTTTTTATCTGAATTATCAAAGGACAATTTTTTTTAATGTATCTTGAATCATACAAAGCATAAGTTAAAGCATAACAACACACGTAACATTTAAAAGTACTACATTCAATTTTTTCTCCCCATCTCTCTCTCTCTCCATTCATCTCTTTATCATTATGCAAATCTCCTCTATAATAAACATGTATATATATATATATTAAAAAAAACATAGAAATTGTAAATCAGTTTTTTTTCACATGTTTTATATGATTGTGTCTATTGCATTATTGCATTTGGGGATTTTACAACCTTGCACTTAATTTTCTCATTGGACACATAATTTTCTGTATGGTGAATCACTCTTCAAAGTCAAAGACTTTGACGCCCCAATAACTCAAAGTCAACAGGTCAGTCTTATGTGCTTTGAGATATCAATGTTCTTTTGTATATAGGAGACATTCATTAACAATTAATTTATATAAGAGGATGTTTATTACAGAGATTTCACTATCACTTAATTATGAATATAATATATACAGGTAGTCTTACCTTGATGAAGATTGTGTGGATGTTGAGGTACTACTATAGCTACTAGTGCTGAAATGTAATAATACAAATAGCTCTTGTGAAGTTATACATAATACACCAGATTACCCCTACTGTTTTTTTTCCCCAAAAGTAACTTACTTTAAATATTTGTTTCCTTGGATTTTATAAACAGTTTGAAACAGTTTTTGTTTTAATGTTATCAGTCAGAAACATGGAATTAAGTGGATTTATGTTATCAGTCAGAAACATGGAATAAAGTGGATTAATGTTATCAGTCAGAAACATGGAATAAAGTGGATTAATGTTATCAGTCAGAAGGATGGAATAAAGTGGATTAATGTTATTAGTCAGAAACATGGAATAAAGTGGATTAATGTTATCAGTCAGAAGGATGGAATAAAGTGGATTAATGTTATTAGTCAGAAACATGGAATAAAGTGGATTAATGTTATCAGTCAGAAGGATGGAATAAAGTGGATTAATGTTATTAGTCAGAAACATGGAATAAAGTGGATTAATGTTATTAGTCAGAAACATGGAATAAAGTGGATTAATGTTATCAGTCAGAAACATGGAATAAAGTGGATTAATGTTATAAGTCAGAAACATGGAATAAAGTGGATTAATGTTATCAGTCAGAAACATGGAATAAAGTGGATAAATGTTATTAGTCAGAAACATGGAATAAAGTGGATTAATGTTATTAGTCAGAAACATGGAATAAAGTGGATTAATGTTATCAGTCAGAAACATGGAATAAAGTGGATTAATGTAATTAGTCAGAAACATGGAATAAAGTGGATTAATGTTATCAGAAGGATGGAATAAAGTGGATTAATGTTATTAGTCAGAAACATGGAATAAAGTGGATTAATGTTATCAGTCAGAAGGATGGAATAAAGTGGATAAATGTTATCAGTCAGAAACATGGAATAAAGTGGATTAATGTTATCAGTCAGAAGGATGGAATAAAGTCGATTAATGTTATTAGTCAGAAACATGGAATAAAGTCGATTAATGTTATCAGTCAGAAACATGGAATAAAGTGGATTAATGTTATTAGTCAGAAACATGGAATAAAGTGGATTAATGTTATTAGTCAGAAACATAGAATAAAGTGGATTAATGTTACCAGTCAGAAACATGGAATAAAGTGGATTAATGTTATTAGTCAGAAACATGGAATAAAGTGGATTAATGTTATTAGTCAGAAACATGGAATAAAGTGGATTAATGTTATTAGTCAGAAACATGGAATAAAGTGGATTAATGTTACCAGTCAGAAACATGGAATAAAGTGGATTAATGTTATTAGTCAGAAACATGGAATAAAGTGGATTAATGTTATTAGTCAGAAACATGGAATAAAGTGGATTAATGTTATCAGTCAGAAGGATGGAATAAAGTGGATTAATGTTATTAGTCAGAAACATGGAATAAAGTGGATTAATGTTATTAGTCAGAAACATGGAATAAAGTGGATTAATGTTATCAGTCAGAAGGATGGAATAAAGTGGATTAATGTTATTAGTCAGAAACATGGAATAAAGTGGATTAATGTTATCAGTCAGAAACATGGAATAAAGTGGATTAATGTTATCAGTCAGAAACATGGAATAAAGTGGATTAATGTTATTAGTCAGAAACATGGAATAAAGTGGATTAATGTTATAAGTCAGAAACATGGAATAAAGTGGATTAATGTTATCAGTCAGAAGGATGGAATAAAGTGGATTAATGTTATTAGTCAGAAACATGGAATAAAGTGGATTAATGTTATCAGTCAGAAACATGGAATAAAGTGGATTAATGTTATTAGTCAGAAACATGGAATAAAGTAGATTAATGTTATTAGTCAGAAACATGGAATAAAGTGGATTAATGTTATTAGTCAGAAACATGGAATAAAGTGGATTAATGTTATTAGTCAGAAACATGGAATAAAGTGGATTAATGTTATCAGTCAGAAGGATGGAATAAAGTGAATTAATGTTATTAGTCAGAAACATGGAATAAAGTGGATTAATGTTATCAGTCAGAAACATGGAATAAAGTGGATTAATGTTATTAGTCAGAAACATGGAATAAAGTGGATTAATGTTATTAGTCAGAAACATGGAATAAAGTGGATTAATGTTATTAGTCAGAAACATGGAATAAAGTGGATTAATGTTATCAGTCAGAAGGATGGAATAAAGTGGATTAATGTTATCAGTCAGAAGGATGGAATAAAGTGGATAAATGTTATTAGTCAGAAACATGGAATAAAGTGGATTAATGTTATCAGTCAGAAGGATGGAATAAAGTGGATAAATGTTATCAGTCAGAAACATGGAATAAAGTGGATTAATGTTATAAGTCAGAAACATGGAATAAAGTGGATAAATGTTATCAGTCAGAAACATGGAATAAAGTGGATTAATGGTATCAGTCAGAAGGATGGAATAAAGTGGATAAATGTTATGTCAGAAACATGGAATAAAGTGGATAAATGTTATCAGTCAGAAACATGGAATAAAGTGGATAAATGTTTTTACATTCCTACATGTATTTAGTTTCTTTCATTTTTATTCAGGTAGTCAGTTATAGAAGACACAGAAACCAGAATGCCTGGAGAAAATATCCAACCTTTAGCAAGCAAAGTGACAAATTTTCTCTTACTAGGATTTTCTTGATTACGATTTGAACCTAAGGAAGTATGAGATGCTGTACTTAAGACCTCTGGGACCTTGTGGTCAGTTCTTGGATGGTGGCAAAAATCAAGATGTCTGTATATTAGTATGACCTTTGTCAGGTGAAGTTCTCTGAAACTAGGATCTGTTTTTGTGGGATTTAAACTAAGGAGAAAAGAGGTGCTTTGATTTTTAAACTGCCACTTTAGACCACCAGTATGCCACTGAGAAAGCCCCAGTAAAATATGCTTTTATGGTTTGTAAACAATGAAATGTTTATGACTTAATACTTACAATATTATTCCATCAAACAGTTTACAAAGCAGAAATGATCTTTCTCCAATTTGCAGAAATATTTCTTAGAAATTTCCTTAGAAGCGAATGACTTTGCACAAATACAAAATTAAATTGTAATTAAACCAAATTAAAACGGTGCCACAATGGGAATATTGAAATTTTGAAGGTGTGACAATAATCATAATCGTGTACATACCTTTTGGCTTGTCTTGGCCAAGTTCCATCATCATTTTTTTGCTCAATTACAATAACCTGTAACAAATGCCAAATGTCAATTTTATATCAATATCATAGACTTTATCAAACAGAGAAATCTAATGATGTGAAAAGAACAACAATTTTGACTTTCAATTATATAGGTGTTTCAGATCATACAGAGCAAAGGTAATGATTTAAAGTGAACTGAAATCTAATTTTGACTTCTAGTTAGTCTGAGTTGTCAGTGGTACTGAAGAAGACAATGTCCAAGTTATGTTTTACAATCTTAAATCTACATTTATTTTGTAACTCTTAATTACCAGAAATATTCATATTGACACCCTCATCATAAATAATTTTTTAAAAATCTGGATAACACTGACACTCGTTCATTACCTCAGCCCAATATTCTATTTCTTTGGCATTTTCTTTGTAACCGTCCTGTCATTTATTGCCAAACCACTTTTTATAACACCAAACTCAGGGAAATAATGATATCAGAATAACAAAGTTTTACTGCATGTTAACATACAAAATTTAACAACCAAGCTGAATACAATTTGGGCAAAACAAGCTGAATGTATAAGGCCTACCTGTCCCTGGTACAATCCGGCATCCTGCAAGGTGCTTTCCTTTTTACTTAGATGTTCATAAGTTGAACTCATGTATTTATTCCAAATTCTAACCTCTTTTTCATCAGATATCTCAAAAACATTTCTCATTTCCTTCTCCAAATCATCTGGAAAATGAAGTATTTGTAACAATTGATTTCTTTATATATATGTGTGTGTGTGTGTATTTTCGGGTAGTGAAAATGAGTGGTTAAGATTTACATGTATATATGACAGGTTTTTTTTTTTCTAGTTAGAATATGTGGTGCAGGTTTATCCCAGACTTCTCAGTTTAACATGCTATAGTCCACCTAACTAATGAAATATTTTGAACACTCTTTTTAAATTTCTGTCATTATGTATGTCTAAATAGCATAGGTTTTAACTGAGTTACTTTCCTGTTAGATTGTGTAATATATCCATAAACAAGACAGGGTTTAATAAAAGAGAATAAAAAATCATCTCAATGTTCACCAGTATCAGACCAAGCTATGGAAATAACATTTTAATCAAGTATTTTATACAGAATCATACTAACCTACAGTAGCAGCTCGACTAAACTGTTTTGTGATAAAATTATCTAGCTTAGAATTTTCACACAGTTTTAAGTCCATTAAATACACTTCAACTTTACAATGTTTGACAAACATTCCTTGCTCAATAACTTTACGGGCAATTGGTTCCTACAAAAACAAAAACATCAGAAAATTTTAAAACTGTAAATGTCTTTCTTTTTGGTAATGCTTGACAAACATTCCTGTCTCAATAACTTTATGAATTGGTTCCTACAAAATTACAAAACTTCAGAAAATTTTAGAACTGTAAATAAGTTCTTTTTCTATACCACTGTACTTTTTAGATCTGTATAGGTGGTTATAAATGTTCTTTTGCAACATTTTATCTATATGCAGGTTTTTGACAAGTAGAAAGCAGGGGTCAAAATTCCCTGGGTCCAAGGTCCAGGACCTTTTAATTTTACTTTTGGGACCCTTGAAATTTTTACAGTAAAAGTCCAATAGACCTGCGTTTTTTTTAGTCTGGACAATTTTTAGAATACACTTCCTTTCTGTATTTAAACATCTTTAGGATACTCTTCCTCTGTGTATTAAAAATAGTCTCAAAATCACATTATTTATTGCAATTTGTCAAAGTTGTTGTCCGATCGTTCACGGAAACGAAAATAAAATGTGCAGCTGTTTTGACAACAGTATAGTTTGAGTGTTTGTACATTGTATATGATATATTTGTTTAATCAACAATATAAATAATGTATATAAATAATGTTGATCAACATGAGTTAATTCAATTTTGACACAATTGGACCTTCCAATGCAGATATGGGACCTCCCAATCTTAATTTTGGACCTACTAAAACAAAAACAAAAAGTCTTGGACCTGCCATGGTGAAATATGGTTTGAACCTCTGGAAAGAAAGCAATGTTATTTTAATACTGATTGTATTTTTAGTAAAAAAAAAAGGTGTAGTTCAACTAAAATGGGATATATTGTCAGACCTTGTTGATCAGGTGACCATTATTCAAAAATAATGGTAATAATGTGATTTAAAAAATTATGCCTTTACAAGAGTTGGATCTTTTTTATACAATTGTTTTTAAGATAGTTTCAACTAGTTGAACTTAGTGCTTTGCACTAATTACGACAAGCACCTATTGTAGTATCTTATAGAATTTATAAAACTCACCTGTCCAGCAACTACCCCATACCATGCCACAAACTTATCCCATGCCTCTGCAGGAAACAGCATATAGTCTAATTCATCAATTAGATGTTCCTTCAACTTGTTTGTTATCTTATCATCTAGATAAAAGAAGAACCATTGAAAACTAAATATGATGCCTAGTATATTGATTGATTGAATAGGGTTTAATATCCAGGTAAGGATTTTCCACCTATATTCCAACATTCTGCTAATCAAGTAATCAAGGTTGTAAAACTACCATCTTAAGGGCAGAGTTGGGCTCTAAATGCCAGTAAGATTATTTAACTCTTAAAAACTATCTGAAGATGAAACTTCAAAATACAATGTGCTACTGGACAAGTAGAATTTTGAATCTCTCAAACAGAAACAACAATTACCTTCTACTTGAAATAGACTTGTATTATCCACTGGACCTGGGAATGCTTCTTCTTCACCAACTGTACTTGCATCCCAACTATCAAAGCCAACATATTTCTTCCACTGTTTATACCATTTTGTATCGACCAAATACCTGAAACAATAAGAAAATTGATTCAATTTTATGGCCTAATATCTAAAAGCAATAAAAGTAGAATGGAGCAGAGATATTTTGCACCAGATGAGATTACTTCAATCATTTAACGATAGGGGTAAATAATATAAAGCAGTATAAAGCAATATTAAGCAATATAAAGCGGTATTATTTTCCTTGTTTTGGGGTTTTTCAGTTGAATTATGGTTTCTAACACTGTTTAAAATAAATTTCAATCAACTTTAAAGAAGAAAAATGTGCTTTATACTCATTTTTTTAATAGATATTACGATATTTGCCGAACCGTCATATTTCATTAAGTGCGCATGCTCAGTACGTGTTTCCTTATAAATGAACTACCGAAAGATGGAAAACCTTTTTTCCTCTAAGAATTAAGCTTTTCTTTATTTTTATTATTCACAAGTCAATAAATACTGATATATTTTATCAGTAAAAAAAACTTTGATAATATGATTAACAAATTTAGCTTTTCTTGGTTTTTGGTGGCCCTTATTCACAAGTCAATAAATACTGATATATTTTATCAGTAAAAAATACTTTGATAATACATGTATAATTAACAAATTTAGCTTTCCTTGGTTTTTGGTGGCCCTTAAAAGGGCCTTTATATATTTTTTTTCTGGTAACTATAAAGGTTTCAAGAACACTCTTCGAAGGCAGTGGAAATATTTTTTCATATATTTTAACAAATATACTTTATACCTTTTTATTTTAAAAAATTTACTTTATACCTTTTTAACACGAACTGAGTATGCACACTTAATGAAATATGGTGGTTCGGCAAATATTGTAATATCTATTAAATCAAAGCACCGGAGGTGCCGTACGAACAGAGAGCATGGAAACGCAAGAGGGTGAGTGTAGGTAGTATTACAATCTGCCTTATCCCATTCCATTCCTATGCGAGCAAGGTTGTAAAACACCATATGGAAGGGGAGTAAGAATTCATGACTGGAAAAGTGTCCATTATATTTTTTGTATTAGTGTTGGCAAATTGCCACATTCAGAAGAGTCTGTGCTGAAGCAAGGTCCTTTCACATTCCAAGCATTTCTCCAAGAAAAGACAAAAACGTTCATACATAACATTTTTAATTAATTACACAAACAGAAAGATGTTTTTATGGTGTCATCAATCGTTATATTTCTCAATAACGACAAAACGGTTCCGGGACATTTCGGCCCATAAAAAACGGACCATGACAATATCGGCCCATGAAATAAATGCCTTTATCAAAGATTGCTACTCATTTCGTTTATTTGCATTGTTGTGCATAAACATTTGTTAGTATTACTATGCTTTGAAACATGTAAATTTCAGTAAGTTTATTCAAAGCAATACAAAAATAAATTTAAATTATCATTTCTAATCAAGTCTACCACTAATCTATTAAAACTCAAATAATGGATTATATATATGTCTCTTTTTTTTTAAAAATGAATAATTTAAAGACAGGAAGGTGTACCTATACTTTGTTTTAATCTTAAAAATTTTTAAAAAATAGATAATCTTAATTATAATCTTAATTTAATATTTGTATTATTATGATGCTTTAATTACATGTAGTGTGTAAAGAAAAATAACCATAAGAATGAATTGAAAAGAAAGATCCTTTTCTTGTAAATATAATTTGTCTTTAAAAATCCTGATACTTTAGTGTTTTTACATAATTGTAGATTCATACAAGTTACATTCAAACTGTCTTTCTTCTACGCTATCTGCACGAACTAGTTTAGATCGATCAGAATCAACGAGTCTTACAGTCATGAGTAACTCTGACTAAAACATTTGTGAACGGAGTGTGTGCATCATTTATATGATCTAATATGAAATAAAAAATAATAATTTCTTTTAAAAATAAAATTAAAACCAAGGCATAAGTCATGACAAAGTTGTCCAAATTTAGGACCATCGCGAATTTAGGACTGACGACGATATACAAAATACACGCCACCTACCGAGGATTTACCCTAAAGCTTTCCATGTAAACTTCTAGAGTACATCTTGCACAATCGACAGGAACTCGTGAAATCTCTCAGCAATAGCTTTTTTCCGGTCGATTTCACAATGCTGCTCTCAAAATCGTGTATATCATTTTTACGCTACGTCAACAAAATTAAAATGTAAACATGTCTACATCAGATATAGGTCAAATTTTGTTGGGCTTCGAGGAGGGGATGGGAAACGAATGAAAACAAATACATTCCTATATACATGACATTTGCTATCGTGCATGTAAGACATGATTTCTTTACAGCCCTTTCCGCAACCTATACTTTTACTTACACGCTCAAACTTCGGGTAATGTTAAAAAATATTGCTTTATTTACTGTGGTTCACTCTTCTCGCCAAAACGCATGCTACCAAGAAATGACACGTCATATAATTCATCCAATCAAAAGAGACCGTTTAAATTATGGGATATCCGCGAAAATGTTGCGAAAATAGGTCTTTGTTTACATAAACTGTTCATGTATTCTTCCGCTGTGCTGCATTGTATCCTTTCCACCAAAAGTTTCTCCAAAGAATCCATGTATAAATTTTATTTTCAATACCACATACATTCATCATCGTGTGGTTACCCTCAGCACATACTTATCACCCGCAAACTACCGTACTATATTCCACATATATTGCCCAAGGATTTGACATAGCAGTGACATAGCCCGTCTAATTTAAAAAAAATTGAATTTCTTCACCGACATTAGGAAAAATGTTTCGTTTAACATTTCCCTGTTTTGGGTTTACTTGCCCCCATCTATGAACATCTCTGTCACCCTGTATCCCTATCCCATTTTAAAGATATTTACAATTTCCTTGCCAAATGCTTGCGACATATGTGACAATACATCACAGAGATTCCTCTCTGTTCGTAAAAATGAGTATAAAGCACATTTTTCTTCTTTAAAGTTGATTGAAATTTATTTTAATCAGTGTTATATGTTGTTAGAAACCATAATTCAACTGAAAAACCCCAAAACAAGGAAAATAATACTGCTTTATATTGCTTTATATTATTTACTCCTACCCGTTTTTAACAGAAATTTTTCTGACCCTACACACAGCCATCAGGCATAATGTGTGTTAGGGTAAGAGGAAATTCAGACCCAATGAGTAGTTTCTCACAGTAGCCTTTATGGATCTTCAAAATTGCCAAGTGAAATAAACTCTGTTAATATTGTCATGTTTTTTTTTTCATTTAGTTGACATTTTTTACACTCACACTGACAAGAACATTTGTACGGTCCAACTTGTGCATTATTTGATGTTGCACAACAGTGCAGTGTGATGACATTCCCTTTGGCAGTGTTAATTTAAGTAAAATATATAAACATAATTAAATCTAACACGACATCATTTTTCAACTTTAAGAAGTACATGTTACGCAATATATTACAAACAGAAAGTTGATGACTTCATCTTTTCTGTCTATCCCTCCCGGCAAAAACGAAACCTGTTACTGATCGATCTACTCTGTTATACGCAGGTTTATGTGTATCTTATTAATACAAACCAAGTATCTCCATTTTCTAACTGCTTTTTTGACAACTCGTTTATTATGTTCTTCTGTTTTTCGTAATCTGGTACTTTATTCGTTTCATCATTTAAGTCGACAGTCACCCCACCTTCAGCCATTTTGGAAGATGACAGAATACCATGCCGTGGTCAAGATATTACGGCAATTTTTATTGGTCGATTTTGTAAATGACATCACGAATTACGACGCACCTGCAAAAATAAGGGAACCAATTCGTGTCTAGAATGATATTAACGAAGTATAAAGTTTTATTTCCTTTTTAACTACCATTTATCATGTATATACTTGATCATTCGATTTGATTCAGTTTATTATTATTATTAATTGTCTTCTGTCCAATAACTACATTTGGAATTTTTTTTAGTATTTGAATTGAACTGAATAAGATATTTTCATTTTTAACGTTAATGTCGCTGTATACATATATCTAATATATCTACAACATCGGGTGTCTTTTGAATATCAACACCGGCTTTAAAAAAGAGTCGGTTTAAATCACGTTAAGTTTTCAACATCTATATTATAAAATTTGTAACTAGAGAATGTCGATTTCAAAACTCCAGGTATCGGATATTATACCAACGTGTTTCAGGTGTGATTTTTGTAGACCCTGACTTAAATCATACCATTATTTTTCAAGCAGCGATTATGTTTTTAAAAAGCATATAATCAAGTATATTTTACTGTAGTCAGAGACACATATAACGTTATATATGTCTCTGCTGTAGTTACTAAGTTTTCAAAGAAATACGAAGTGTTAATTAACATTGGTAATCACGAATTTATGTAGGGAGGGGGAAGTTAAGACATGTTGTTATATGAAGTTTTCCTAATCTGAAATAATTTCTTTGTATGTTACAGTAAGAGTGGGCACTCTTTCTAACTGTCGCGCATTTGTGATAATTTGTATTAAAATTGTAACTGATTCGGGCTACAGTAGAAGAGTAAATATACCGGCTAATTATCGCCCTTGTTTAGTGTATTATCAGATCAATAAATAGAGATCCAGACGACTCTTGTATTTGAGTTAATGATTATTCACACAATTTCCGTATACTTCCTGATATTTGGGTTACAGGTGAGAGAACAGGTAAGAAAATAAATTCACATTTTTAAGGAAATAAATAAGACAGAAAGTTCATTTTCTGTTATTTTCAAAAATAGTTGATACAAATTTCCGTCAGTTTGTACGCAAAAATTCTTACTGACGTACGTTCTTTTTCACGAAATTACAGGTGTGACCACACTGTGAAAAAGATGAACAGAACATTTTCCTATTTTTTCTTTCTATTTATTATTATTATTATTATTATTTTCTTTTTTTTGCAATTCAAAGAATATGATTTTGTTTCCAGAATTATTTTTACATCATTATTACATAATACCTTAACTTCGTTTTGTAAATGTAAATGTTTTATTACTCCTTAAAACTAGCTCTAAAAATCATGACTCTTAACCTGTTAACGTTTTTGCTATATGGATATGTGCCATTACAGCACATATCCATATAGAACAGTCGTTAAAAGTCATGATTTTCTAGACTATCCTTAAAACAATCTTTGAGATAATTGTAAAAATTCCTAGTCAAGTATATTTTAATACATAACACAGTATATAAATAAATATAGTAAAAATTGCAATTACACAGAAGTGAAATTAAAACAGATCTATATGATATATCGAGGTTTTGCCAGCTTGAAGAACATTTTCCTTAATTTTTTTTCTATTTCTAATTCTAATTCTTTATTTCTCTTAATTGTAAAAATACAAACAAGAACATATGCATCTGTACAAATATATAATAAATAATATACCAAGTAACAGTGATGCTTAACTAACCTGGAGGACCTATTCTCTCCTTAATAATTTTTATAAATCTACAAAAAACTTTTAAGTAAATATAAATTAGTGGTATTAAATAAAGTATAAAACTTAAAGTATTTGGATAAGTTCTAAAAAACTTAGGCATAAAGTATTTCTAGCACTAGAAAAGGCTTTACAACAAAGAATATAATAATATTCAACTCCAACATCCTCTTGACATAAATTACATAATCTATTTTCATGTGGTATATTATACCAATGGCCTGTCTCAGTTGGTTTTTTTTTTTTGTATTACTACTTCTAAATTTACATCCAGTTGAATATCATCCTGTTCCTTAGTTTTTGTTTTGATAAAGCATGCTTTCAAATTTTTTGACTAATTTATGAAATTCTAGATAATGCAACATACTATTAATTCCACAAACATTTGAAAGAGAATACTAATTTTTGCCTTGTTGTATTCTCCTTCCTGAAGTCATCATGGTTAATATTGTACCAAATGTTTAGATGAAATAGCTATTAAAGCTAGGTGAGCTTTGGGATTTTTCCACCAGATAAACATGTTAAATTACATAAAGTTTGTTTAATTGTAATGCTGTTGAACACTTATTTTAATACAATTTTCTTTTCTATAATGAATGATTTCATCAATAAATGTTTTCTAAATTTATCTCAAAGTCTCTGTTCCGCATACAACCTTACATGTTTTATAATGTTTGTATAACAATTCTTTAATATTTCACATAGCTTCTCATTAATCATAAAATGCAATCAGCAAGATTCAATTAAAATGATCATTTATCACATGTGTAATGTTTGTACAATGTTAATTTATTTATACAAACAGACATATAATTAATAATATATATATGTAAAGATTTCCTTCTTTTCAAATACAAAATGAATTTATTACTTTTACAAATTATCTGCTGGTAAAATTAGAAAATTGGTTGAATTTTACTTTAGAATGCATTAAAAAGTAATAACTTTAAAAAAGGTTTTTAGGTTACATTTTCTGAAACTTCAAAAAAAAAAAAAAAAAAAAAAACCATCTGCCCAAACCTGGAATAGATCAACTAAAAATTCTGATATAAGAAAAAAAATTCAATTCATTTCCTGACTAAAGTAGATGCTATAGTTTGAGTGAATAATACCCAACGTATTGAAACTGTATAGGTTGTTGAACTAGTGATCTAAAATTACTTATTTAAACTTTGTAATTTGTGGTCTATGTTCACATGTATAGGCTATTTAACTTATAATTTGCAGTCACCTATATGGACTATGTAACTTGTGATCTACAGTTGCCTGTATAAGATGAATAATTTTTTATCTGTAGACACCTGTATAGGCTATGTGACTTGTGATCATAGACACCTGTATGGCTATGTGACTTGTGATCTGTAGTCACCTGTATAGGTTGAACGACTTGTGATCTTTAGACACCTTTATGGGCTATGTGACTTGTGATCTATAGTCACTTGTATAGGATGTATGACTTGTGATCTGTAGACACCTGTATGGGCTATTTAATTTGTGATCTTGTTTGTAATCACTGACTCGATAACATATGGTACTATCTTGATCAATAACAAACTGTGAAAATTATGTGGGAAATTAAACAAAATACAATTTTTTAATAAATAACTTTGTATTGTAAATATGTCATACTTAATTGTGCTTTTATTGTTCATTATGTATTTGTTAAATTATTTTAGCCATGAGTCACCAATTTATAAGCTTTAAATTTTTATCTTGGATCAATGTCTAGATATTGTACGCACAAACACACAGAAAATTTCCAAAAGACGGTAACTTTCAAAGTTTTCCATTATTGCAGGTGATATACACTATCTCATTTGCATAAAGTATCAAAGATCTTATGTATGCAGGTTTGCTTTGTTGTTGTTCTAACTGTTCGTGTTTCATCTTATTTTGTTTTTTTTTTCTGTTATGAAAAGTCGGTATTGAGTCAAATATTAATTTAGACCTAGCAAACAAGATTGGTTGGTTGGTTTTAATGCTGTTTAACATTGCAACAGAAATTTTCAACTATTTGCAAAAGGGGCAAGGTTATTAATCTCCATTGATTATTCTAAGAGCAATCATGTGTATATGTTAGATTTGTGAGTGTGTATTATAGCATGCCGTGTTCTAGACAGCACCCAGGGTAACTTTTTGGTATGGTGCTAGCACACCAAGTCAGTATGCTACAGACAAACATAATGCATTCCCCAAGTCTAATATCTATCACTGGGTGAACCAGTTGATACTCTAAGCCAGGGTTCAATCCAACAACCTCCTGCTCTCAGGCAGATGCTTTACCACTGAGTCATCAAGGTGGTCCTTTAGCAAACAAAAGATTCATTTCTAATTTGTTCTGCAATATGTTATACATGTCAGAGAATCAAGTGACAAAAAAGAATAATGTCAAGTTGCAAAAGAGGTAGATAAAGGATAAGACTATAATTATATATATTATGTATGAGTTGAGTTGAGTTATGGGGTTTAACGTCCCAGTCAAGAATATTTCACTTATTTCAAAATGTTACCAGCTATAGGCGAGGTGCCTGTGCATTGGACTGATGGCATTTTACAGCAGGGTTCTTTATCATGCCACATCTACCATGACACAAGACCTCATTTATTTTAATTTTCCATCCAAAAGAACTTTCATTTCATAATGCCAAGTGCTTGGTGAAAGAACAGTCACTACTCACTTTCAAGTCTTGGGTGAGACCCGCTCAGGGTTCGAACCCATGACTTCCCACTTATGGAGTGAGCACTCTATCAAGATAAATAATGTTTAATTCACATGTATATGTTATGTTTTACTTATTCAGATAGAGTCTATTCTACATCTGGTATCAACCAAATGTTGATTCTCAAAAATTCTAAAGAACTACTTGACCATTTTGTCTCTACTACTCTATCTTCGGTAAAAAGTATAAAAACTTTTGATTTTTCTACCCTTTACACCACTATCCCTCATGCTAAATTGAAAGAACGTCTAAAACAAATCATTCATTTTTCATTTTTTACAAAAACGGTAAACCAAGATATAAATATCTAGTGCTCAACAGGGATTCTGGTTATTTTGTAAAACACCATACAGACTGCAAAGAAAAATATACTGAAGATACCATCAACAAAATGTTAGAGTTTTTGATAGACAACATATTTGTTGTGTTTGGCAGTATTATCTTTCAGCAAACAATCGGTATACCAATGGGCACAAACTGTGCGCCTTTACTTGCTGATTTGTTTCTTTATTCATATGAATCAGAATTTTTACAGAACCTTGTCAAATCTGGAAAAAAGACTGTCGCTAAATCATTCAACTACACATACAGATATATAGATGACGTTCTTTCTCTAAATAATCACAAATTTGGAGAATATGTGAATGTCATCTATCCAAGTGAGCTTGAAATAAAAGACACGACAGATTCTCCATGTTCTGCTTCATATTTGGACCTATACCTCAATTATGACACCCTTGAAAGGTTACATCTGAAGCTATACGACAAACGTGATGACTTCAATTTTTCTATTGTCAACTTTCCGTTTCTTTGCAGTAATATCCCTGCTTCTCCTGCGTATGGTGTATATGTTTCACAGTTAATACGGTACGGTAGAGCTTGTTCCCACTATGGGAACTTTCTGCAACGAAGCAAATTACTTACAATTAAATTGTTGACACAAGGATATTGCAAGCCTAGGCTAATCAGGGCCCTTAAAAAGTTTTATGGCCGTCATCACAATATTGTTGATAAGTATGTAGTCACTGTATCCCAACTTATACTGGATATATTTGACTTACCATAGTTCTTTGTTCCTTTCATTCTCAAAATTGACTTGCACGTGACGGGTGTAGCTAGCTAAACAGGAGGTGCTTACCCTTCCGGAGCACCCGGCCTCACTTCCTTGATGGAAGTTCACGTGTATCACCTATTTTGCCAGTTTGCAAAGTTTTTACTTTGTTTTTGGGATTGTGATATGGACAAGGACTGGTATGTTTGTTTTATTTTTTTTTTTTATATGTATACAATGTTTTATGTACATATGTATACAATGTTTTACTTACATATGTATACAATGTTTTACTTACATATGTATACAATGTTTTACTTACATATGTATACAATGTTTTATTTACATGCTGGTAATCTTTGTCTTATCTTTGAAGCAGTTTTCACATCAGAAAAAAATTAACAAAATAATTACATAGTGAATGATTATAAAGGGAGGTAATAAAGATCACTAGTTTAAACTGTTTTAAAGAAAGGAATCAACTTATCTAAGCTGAGATAACTGAGCTAAATGTTTACATTGTAGTACATCAGGGCTTGCTACAATTTAATATTAAGTGATAATATTTTTAGTACTATTTCAAGGGAGGTAACTAGACCAAATGTATGGGATATACATTTCCGATTTTGTATTGATCAATGCATTCAGTAACATGCATTGTAGTGCTTTACATGATTTAGGCATGTGACATTTTAAGTGACAGGAATTAGTTGACCTAAGGATAATAGATCCATTGATGTATATCTCTTTATTCCATCATTGACATTTAAATAAAGCCTCATTATTCAGATTTTTATTTTAATCCTGTCCTAATTATATGATTCAGTGTTTAGTAGCTGTAGCTGTAGGCTAAACCAATCTATTAAATTGTTTTATGGTAGATTTTGAACTTTCTACATGTAAAAATAAGCCAATAATGGTCATTTGTTAGACAGCTCATTTCATATAAAAAATAGGCGAGTTGCATAAAACATTATTCAACAAGTTTAATAAATTCAATATTACATAAACACAAATGCAAGATTCTATTTATTACTGGTATATAATTCCATAAAAACGGCTTTTTCACAGATTTAAAACTTGTCTTCTCATTATAAGAAAACAGCTGATTACGTTACCGTGTTCATGCGCCAAAAGTAATCCTGCTGAAATATTAAAAGTTAACAATAGTCTGTCCACAGGATACAAAAACAAAACAAACATTTTCAATTTAAATACAATATATCTCCTTTTTAGAGAAAAAAAAGTACAAAAGTATCAGCTTAAATTATGAATCATCAAACAGTGTGCCACTGTGAACTATGTGAATTATGTGATGTCATAGCATGCACACTCGTGAATGTCAACAACCTGGACAGGATTTACAGACACGTGTTACTCGTAATTGGTATCCATGAATATTCTGGCCCGTTTTTTAGAAACTGGTGATTTGTTTTGATAAATATGTATTTGAATGTTTTTTCCGGTGACTGTTCCTGCAAAAATGCTTTGGAATCCGCTGTGTAAATACCTGTGCGTAGTGCGTAAGGATATAACCTAATTCACACGCTTTTATGACGTCACACTCATTCAATATGATTTTTATTGTATGACCTTATTACATGGATTATTGAGTAGATTATATAATAAAAAGCAATTACTGATCATGATACAAGCTTACTACTGCTTTTTGAAACTCATGAATTCAGATAACTTCTGATATTAATATTTTGTGGCAACATTTTGCTACATGAGGTCAAAGGTCAGAATATGATTTCATTTCAGAAATAACCTTTTAATTGCAATACACTGACTATTCTGACTGTTTGAATAGATATTGACATAAAGCTTTTCAGTGTTGATGTTTTTAATTACATTTTAAAACTTGAAAATTTTAGACAAGATTATGACCAAGAATTTTTTTTTTTTTTTATTTATTAAATATTTTCATACATTGTGAATTTGGATTTATATAATAAAGTCAGTTGTTAGCAATTTTACAAATAATTAGTCATTTCATATGTTTCATTGGACAAGCTCAGGTCATAAACCACATAGTATACTTTAGTATGGCCTTACTTGTAACAAGTGTAGCATGTGTATTTTACAGCAGTATAAGTATTGTTCTTGATTGTAATTTGTGTATATTTTCTTTTGGGATTTCTAAAAACAATTTTTGAGATTATCTTAGTTGTTTAGATGTAAACATATGGTGCAGATTTTGTTCAAATTACTTAGGGTAAGTCAATAAAGTTTCTAAACAATTAATTAGTTAATATTTCATGTTTGTATTTTTAAAAGTTTATATCTGTTCAGATCTAAACAAATATTGTGTATTTTATAAAATCATTAAAGGAAAGTTTCTGAAAATTGTTTATTATTTGTTCAATTAATTGTTTGTATTTAATGCATTATCTGAATCATTTAATATAATTATTGTAATATTCTGAAATATTGTTTATGTATTTTAATTAATTTCTTTGTGTAGAATAATGTTAGCATTTACCAACACAACAGATGATGTCTCATATTGTTTGTACACTATAATAACCAGTATTTTCGTTGTGGATATATGATCGTAAATAACATTATTCAAGAATAAGCCCACTTTTAATGTAATTTGATATCATTCTATACGTTGATCCCCTTGAGGTGTTCCTTTTGCATCCTTAACTATACAGACAGAACTTTTCATATTTTTATCTAGAATTAATTGGTTTTGGAACAAAAAGAACTCTTACCACTCTTAGTTCCTATGTAAGAAAAATGTTCAGTGTCATTACTAGTAAGGTAGATATCAGCATATTGGGTCTTGTTATTTATTTATTTATTTATTTATTTATTTATTTATTTATTTATTTATTTATTTATTTATTTATTTATTTTATGGTCAAGTACTTAAGATGCACCTAAAAAGCAGACTCTGGTACAAAACACAATTACTGAAACAGGAAATAAACTTAAAACTTTTCTTCTTATGAAAGATTATACATTGAGTTGAATAATTTCAGGATTCAAGGTCATATCTTAGCTGCGACTATTCTATTCTATTCTTTTCTTGACTGAAGTTTTGTTTAACCTCAAAACTTATTAAAATATCAATCTGGACTGAAATTTTGTTGATTTAAGATAGCAGAAAAAGTTGTGAATTATCATTGTGATATCGAGTCATACCAGCAAAATGAACCAACAAAGATATTCCTTTAAAAATTAACGCGTTACAATCGAACACAAGCTTACCTCGATTTTGGTTGACTGCATGATCTCTTTAATCCGATAATTATTGTTTATTTGTGATACCTTTCACACGTGTTAATGTATACTCAAGCCATTTGATGATGGTAATAATTTGTATTTCTAACAGTTTTGTTTTACTTAGAAGTTAAATGATGTTATTTACTATATATAAAAAATTTCTTTTAATTTTTTTTTAAGTTAATGTTTTTTATAATATAGGTAATAACAGTCATTTTGTTACAAATTTGCAAGTTTAAAAAATTTCAATAAAATTCTTGGTTTCGTTTTTTTTTAAATCAGAAAATTGAATCTGGTTTACAAAGGTGAAAATATACAGGTTTTTAATGATCCAGACGGTGAAATGTGTCCGGTTTTCAGAATTCACAGGATCCGGTTTATTAAGGTTTTTATCATATAGAATAAAGAAGGGAGTAAATAGGGATAAGCACACACGTCCAATTTTCACAGGATTCCGGTATTTCCAGGGTCCGGTTTTCACAAGTTTTACTGTACATGCATATAAATTTGGTTAAATGTAGCCATTTGTGTCAGTATTACATGTACTGTTAACTTCCTTTACATGTACATTTTAACATCAATGACTTTTTATACTGTTTTATTTTGTGAATGTCATGATTCTACTCCAAAACTTTTCATTCTTTGTAACAATTGATAAAATCCTTTATCAAGCCAATATAGGTCACTGCATCACTGTAAGTCTTCCTAACTACACTCTTACATTTCTAAACATTGACTCATTGTTTAGGATTGTTTTAAAGGTCATCTACTTATCAGTCATATTTAGCTCATTGAAACCATGTCTTAAGTAACACTTCATAAAGACTGTAGTTTTTTATAGGGTTTTTCCCTACATCATTGAGCCACTTTATCTCTTGTAATTTAAGTGTTTAAAACATGTGCAACAGTAGCTGAAAATTTTTTATTCAAATGAATACTGGTATTGATGTTTACATATTTTTATAATTTAAGTTGCCTTGTTCAAATTAGTCTGTATCATTACCAGCTTTATTCATTTTTAAAGTTTGGTAACTAGTGTTAAGGGTGACATGTGTTCCACATTAAGACCTAATGTTTGCTAAAATATATGTAAACTAGATTGATTTATATCAGTTGTAAACCTTTTTTTCTTTTTTTATAAAAAAAAAGTTATTGGTAAAGTTTTGATGAACGAAATTCTTAAAAGTTTTTGTTTGAAATTTTTGATTGGCTATTTGTTGATTTGAAGAATGATATTTTACGCCCAAGTAAAGAGAATTTAAATGATGTCAGAAGAGTAAGTTTATTGATAGTAGTAGAGGAACTACTACACTAACCTCCAGTTAGCCAACCCTTACACTTGGGTTTTGTCAGATTTGAATTTGAACCCAAGATGTTGTTGTTATTGTTGTTGTTTTTGTTGTTCTATTGTTGTTTAATGTGGCATCAGCAAAAATTCAGCTACATGTATTTATGTTGAAAGCAAGATTATTAAACTCTATGGATTCATCTAAGATCAAGTTTATTTATGTGTGTGGTGTGCAAGTCTGTATTATGGCTTGCTGTGTACTAGCACACTCTCAGGGCAACTTTTTGGTAAAGTGCCAGCTCACCGAGTCAGTATGTTGCAAACAAGCAAAACACACCCCCAGTTTATTATTCTGGTACAGGGTGAACCAGTTGATATTCTATCCACCTAATTCTGTGTGCTGGGTGAGGAAGCAATATGTTCAATTTTCTTATGTATGACCCGGCTGAACTCATGACCTCTCACTCTTGTTGAACCTAGTTGATTAAGGGCACAATCTGTAATTTATGCAATGGACTAGGCCTGCAGATGTGGCAGTGTTTTTTCTTCTATCATTCCCTGTTAAATATCCTATCAAACTGTAGCCTCATTATTGTTTTTTTTTAAACAAATCATTTAAATATTTGTTTAAAGATGTGTTTTTGAAATTTTAAATAGATATTTATACATATATACTGTATCTTTATCCCTTTTAAAATCTTGGAGTATGGTATTTTTTTTCTCAAGCATAAACTTGTAAAAATCCACTTGTAATTTTATAAGATAAACACATGCCAAGCACTTGAATTAAAAGTTAATACATAGGACAACTTTTAGATTATAACTCTTCTTAAGTATTTAGTCTTTATGTATATAACTATTTACTGTTTATACAACTTTTCAAAGTAAAAAAAAATTTTTATCCTGTTGGTTGTTAGAATGGCCTTTAAACCCAAGGAACTTGACGGACCTCAGTGGCCAAGTGCTTAAAAACATGTGCTTATGGATCACAGCATCTCTCACTACCTATTTAAAGATATAAGAATCTTACTCTGCTATATCATGTTGTGAGAAAGTTTGTCAGTTTGTTTGCCAATGGTTGTTGGTTTTCTCCAGGTACTCCAGTTTGTCAGTTTGTTTGCCATTGGTTGTTGGTTTTCTCCAGGTACTCCAGTTTGTCAGTTTGTTTGCCATTGGTTACTGGTTTTCTCCAGGTACACCAGTTTGTCAGTTTGTTTGCTATTGGTTGTTGGTTTTCTCCAGGTACTCCAGTTTGTCAGTTTGTTTGCCAATGGTTGTTGGTTTTCTCCAGGTACTCCAGTTTGTCAGTTTGTTTGCCAAAGGTTGTTGGTTTTCTCCAGGTACTCCAGTTTGTCAGTTTGTTTGCCAATGGTTGTTGGTTTTCTCCAGGTACTCCAGTTTGTCAGTTTGTTTGCCAATGGTTGTTGGTTTTTTCCAGGTACTCCAGTTTGTCAGTTTGTTTGCCAATGGTTGTTGGTTTTCTCCAGGTACTCCAGTTTGTCAGTTTGTTTGCCATTGGTTGTTGGTTTTCTCCAGGTACTCCAGTTTGTCAGTTTGTTTGCCAATGGTTGTTGGTTTTCTCCAGGTACTCCAGTTTGTCAGTTTGTTTGCCAATGGTTGTTGGTTTTCTCCAGGTACTCCAGTTTGTCAGTTTGTTTGCCAATGGTTGTTGGTTTTCTCCAGGTACTCCAGTTTGTCAGTTTGTTTGCCAGTGGTTGTTGGTTTTCTCCAGGTACTCCAGTTTGTCAGTTTGTTTGCCAATGGTTGTTGTTTTTCTCCAAGTACTCCAGTTTGTCAGTTTGTTTGCCAATGGTTGTTGGCTTTCTTCAGGTACTCCAGTTTGTCAGTTTGTTTGCCAATGGTTGTTGGTTTTCTCCAGGTACTTCACTTTGTCAGTTTGTTTGCCAATGGTTGTTGGTTTTATCCAGGTACTCCAGTTTGTCAGTTTGTTTGCCAATGGTTGTTGGTTTTCTCCAGGTACTCCAGTTTGTCAGTTTGTTTGCCAATGGTTGTTGGTTTTCTCCAGGTACTCCAGTTTTCTTTATCATCCCAGAACTGACTTCCTTGATGTTAGTGAAAATCTTAACTGAAACTTAAAGTACCACTAAAAAGCACATTGGTTTTAGTTAGATTGTTATTGATTTTTTGATAAATAATCAGGGTTCAGGTTTGTATATTAATGTCTGTATAGTTTGTCATTTGACATTGTATATTAATGTAAACTGAAGTTAAATCAGCTGCTTTTAGCAAGCATTTTATATTTGAAATGTTTACAAAAAGGTAAAAAAAAAAAGTGTGAAAATAGGATTCCATGAAAAATAAAATGTTCTGAACTTTAAATGGATTGGAAATTATAAACAAGCACTTTATTTTAACAAGATGTATGAAAATTAAGTGTGTACGAAATTAAAACTTCATACACATTTTATATATAGTAACTAATACATAACAAGCAGTAACATTATAGAATGGAAATTGTGAAAATTTTGTGCTATGTTATAATTTTTGGTTCTCATTAAGCATTAATAACGGTCATGAATTGACCATTTATAGTAGTCTAGAGGTAAAAGTCTAAACTTTCAAGTGAGGTATACAATATTTTATTTAGTTTTAGTCCTGGTTTAAACTGGTTGTAAATTAATAATAAGGCTGTTGTATAAAAATGTCTGCAGTGTATTATCTGTGTGTGTGTCCGGGTCTAATGTTTTTCATCCAGAACCTTAAAAACACAATAATATAATTTGTTTGGCATAATAATGTAATTTCTGAAGTAAATTGATAGATATTTTAAAAGTCTTGATGTCATTTAGATACAGAGAAAAAAAAATCCTGTTTTTAGAGTAATTGTAATAATTTTACAACTGCTTTATTCAGTATAAGCTTAAGTGATGTATATAAGTGCTCTTAGTTAGATGTGTAACCTAGACAACAGTAAATCTACCAACCAGTAGTGTACCATATAAATAGCAACTGATGTAGTCATTTCATTTTTGCTTATATTTATGCTGTCTGGACCTAACTGCAAAATTGAAATCATGTTAAAATATACTCATGTCATCTCAAATAATCATGGATTGTCACACAGTTTTGGCCTTAATTGTTCTTTTGATATGCAAAAATCATTGTTAGCAAAGAAATTTTTAACCCAGAATGTCAATCACTGAATTATTTTTGAAAGGTTTATATAATAAAAAAGTGCAAATAACTAATTCTATGGTAAAATCATCAGCAGTCTATGTATAGTGGCTATACCAGTTACATATATAGTACATTGTAATATGCGGTCCCATTATGTACAGTATTTAAACTTATATGTATCATTCAGGTTGTTTTATTTACTTGTATTTTTTTATTATTTTTTTTTACAGAAATTCTAAAACATTTCAGTAGTTGGCAAGTCTTATGTGAAGTTTTAATATGAGGTAAGGATGTATAATGAATGTCGCAAATACATGGGCTGAATACAACCAATATGGGCACACTGTATTGGTCTGATCTTAAAACATGATAATAATATCACAGTATTAGCAAGATTTTAAATCTAAGGTCCAGTTTATGTGTTCAAGTGTTGCACTAATTAAGGTTAACACTTTTAGCTCTTGAAATTGAAACTAAAAAAAATTACTTTTGATGACTGAATTTTCCGTGACACCTTATCTTTTCATTAATTTTACCAAATTTAATTTTAAAATATAAACTTTAAAGTGTACCTGAAATAAATTATAATTCCATTTCAATATTACAATATTGAAAACTGACACTGGCACTGGCCTCAAATACAACACATACACTGTCGTATTAACAGAATATGACAGCCTTAAAAAGCTCATCACCAGAATAGTCTTTTAGATGAGACTCAAAACCGAGGTCCTGTGTCTCAGTGCACGCTAAAGACACCTCTGTAGAGTTTGAAAAAAAGTAAGCCACTTTTTGCCACTACAGAGGACGCTTACAACTAGAAGCAAATGAAACAGACTGAACAAGATACTAAACTAAACACACACCCACCCACCTTGAAAATGACAAAATTGCAACTTCTCTGATATGCAATGTGTTCATGTGATCACATTTTAATGCCTTTCAGATAGTATTTAACATAATATGGAGGCATTACTTTTCATCACCTATTCACAGTCATTTATACAATTAAAGATTTGAATTTTTTGTTCACTTACTTTCAACTGTTTACATCTATTGCTGGGGTACATTGTTATTTTTATTGGTAATGTAAGTTAAAATAAAAAATTTATAAAGGAATCATGGATTAAAAATTTGATCTAGAAATAATTGAAAACTTGGTGTCTAATTTAAAAAAAAAAATTACCAGTGCAAGTAAAAATTAGTGTATTTTTTGAGTCTCAGAGTAAAGTATTGATAAAATATAGTTTATATCTTCATTTCAGATGATTTTTGATACTATTTTAACTCAAGGACCCATGTTTGATCTCCACGGTAACAGATGATGGCGGCTACATTATTTACGTTTATTTTGTTTATTGGATGGAGTGATTATGTTTTCTGTTTTTATAACACATACAACGTGAGTGATTCTTATGTTCCATTAACAGCTATTACAATGGACAGTCTCACAGGAAATATTTACATAGGTGGTACCAACATCTTTATGCATTTGGATGAAAATTTGATGATGAAAAAAAAATTAAGTATGGGACCCAAACTAGATAATCCAAATTGTCCACCAATGCCAGAAATGTGTTCAGAGAAAAGAAATCTCTTAGATAATAATGTAAGAATTGTAGAAATAAATAATAAAACAGATTATATACTGGTGTGTGGGACTGCCTGGCAAGGTTTGTGTACAGCTCATTCGTTAAGTGACATCTCAGAAAATAGAGAGTTCCCACATACAGCTGTCACTAGTTATATAGGAAGCAACACATCATCAGTTGCATTTTTTGGCCATATGAACAGAATATGGCAACACAGTGATGATAAGTTATTGTATGTTGCCATGGGAACAGATGGTCGACCAGTACAATTTGCTCCAGCAGTGGTTTCAGTCAGGGAAGTTAATAACACCGGATCATCATGGCATGTGGATTATTTTGTTAATGCAGTATCCTATCATAGTTATATTGATGTACATAGTGATTTAAGAAATAAATTTCAATCATATTATATTTACGGTTTTGAAAATGGGAGCTATACATATTTCCTATCAGTTCAGATGAAAGATCCATTGGGAGAATCAGTTGAAAATAACCAGTTTGTCACAAAAATTATTCAGATTTGTCAACAGGATGTGACATTTGCATCTTACTCAGAGTTGCCAATACAATGTACATTAGATGGTAAAACCTACCACTTGGCAACAGCAGCTCATTTTGGATTCGAACACAATTTGATTCCTGTATGGGATAAAAAGCTGTTTGTAACATTTGGTAAAAATGATGAGTTTTCTCCAAATCCAGATCCTTCGGAGGGGTCAGTGATGTGTGTATTCAGTATACAATCTATAACAGAAAAATTTCAGAAATTACAAGAAGACTGCTTCATAAATGGGAGAGCTTTCAGACCCGCCTGGGTATATGGTGACAGTTTGTCTACAAGCAGACCTTGTACTGTAAAGGTAAAGGTCATTTAATTCATTGTTATATCAAATTGCAGTTAAACCTGTCAAATCTATACATATGTGGAACAAAAAATTGGTTCAAATTTAAGTTGGTTTTCTTATAGAGGCTGTGAGTTTCACCAAGTGATCAGAATGAATTTGTGGTACCTAGTTATAAGAACAACTGGGAGATTAAAAACCAGATCAATAATGCCAACTAAACATTTTTAGTAATCTACATGTAACTGATATCAAATTATAAGAAACACTATGATATCATAATCAGTGTATTTTGGGTATATGTAGTAAGTGCCAGCATTCAAGCATCAGCATCTGCTGTTTTAATATAGATGAAAACCATTTCTTGAACTTATTTTTCAAAACTAAACAGATTTTTCCATTTTTAAATTTAAAATATGACATTCTAACAAAAGAATAATAATCAAAAGATCTTGTTCACCTTGTGAAATGCTTAAAACAACAAAAACAGTTGTTTTTACAATGTCTTAAGTAATTTTTGGTCAGTTATTATTTTTATATTCTTACTAATTTGTTAATTTTGTTCATATTTAAAGTATTTTCTTGTATCATTATGGTCAGGATAATAATGTAGACATTAAGAAATAAGTTTAAAAATGTGCTTCATAATTTTTAAAATTTTATTATAAGCCTAATGCTGGATTAGACAAGTTTTGTGGTAGCCAACCAAATGTAGGAATACAGGACAACCCAAACATGGCATTGGAACATGTACTTACGGATTTTGCCAAATCGTCTGTTTCCAAGGATATATATACCTCTGTGTCTTCCATTACACAGAATGCTAAAACAGTTGCAATTCTGGGAACACTAAGTGGATACTTATTAAAGGTAAGTTTTGTGATCACTTATTTATGATATTAATGACATAGTCTAATTTTGTGGGTAAAATTTTGATTTTGTGCCAGATTTTTGTTTGAAAACATTGTCTTTTTTTACTTGTCAAATCAACGTTTTTCTTTTGGTACTCCAGTATCGTCCACCTTTCAGAATTAAATGCTTCAATATTTGCAAATTTCCATTGTGAAAAAATTGTTAGTTAACTTGTTATTGATTTGTTGTTTTAATTAATACTTTGGTTTTCTCAACCATTTCATAACTGAAAACCTTCATATAATGAATAATCTTGATTGTGATGTAAAGGTTTTGATTAAAAGGAGTGTATGTAATAAGGGCCCTATTTCGCCCTTGAAATGTGATCATGAAAATTGTAAATTTGAAGTACAAATTTGAATCAATTTTTTTTCTGACAAAAAGACATTATAAAATTTATTTTTTTAAAGTGTAATGAGATCATGATGACATTACAAATTAATATTATTGCATGATTCATCAATTAATGTCCCTTTTTGGACACATTTTTATTGGTTTTTACTATAGAAAGTGTAAGCACATAACAAACTTTTATACTTTGTAGAGTGATTAATTAGGAAAATAAAAAAATAAAAGTTTGTTAGACTCAATATTTTCAGAATCAAAATGTAAAAAATGCAAGAAAATGACTACAGATATATGAAAGTCAGTGAAATTTGCTCTCTTTCTGGGCTAAAATACAAAGACACTTTAAAATCAATTCTGTATTATATCCTTTCATTATACATGTAAATTGTTCGATGTACACTGATTAATTATTATTACACGTGTATACAACAAAATAACTGTTTACAGATGTATAAAATGAGTTCATTGAGATTATTTCTGGGCTAAAATACAAAGACACTTTAAAATCAATTCTGTATTATATCCTTTCATTATACATGTAAATTGTTCGATGTACACTGATTAATTATTATTACACGTGTATACAACAAAATAACTGTTTACAGATGTATAAAATGAGTTCATTGAGATTACTTTTAATTAATAGCAAACACCTGTTCATCATGTGGCATTATCAGAAACCAGGTAACCCTGTTTTTCATGTTGACAATATGTTTTTTTTAAAACAGATCCCATCACATTTTGTCATGGTGTCTTGGATGTTTCTGTACAAATCAAAGAAAAGAAGCTTTATCCATGGTTTTGTTATTGTATTGTTGACAATATGTTTCTTAGATGTCAACAGGCATGTGGGCAGGCTTGAAAGTGGTTTCTAGATGACATCTCTTTTATTATTAATCAGATTTGGATGAAACTTGGTCAGTGTGTTCATTGTTTACATACTTTTGTTAAGTTTGAAGGTTTCTGGATGATAAAATCTGTAACATTGATCAATTAGTTTTTGTCAGTATGTTTGCTGTGGAAACAACTTGGTCAAGTTTTACATGTGACGATGTTTACACTTAACCAGTTAGCATACTACCATCAAAAACATCTGTAGTATCAATCTGATTTTGAAAAAAAAAAACCTTGATCAATTTTTTGTGGAAAAACTTTGATTAAGTTTGTCATGTAACAAAATCTGTGAATAACTTATTAACATATTGCAATCTGATAGAAAGGATTAATTTAACTGAAATAATTGATCAGATTTTGATAAATAGATACAGAAATTATCTGTTTCACTGGTGTACAAACAGCTATTTTTCACGAAATTGCCATGACTTGTGTTAATTTACATTGTATTTATTTAAGAAATGACATTCTTTTCTTCTTTGCCATTCATGTAAAATTTGCGACAGCCCACTGTCATTCATAATGCATGAACACTGACAAAAAGAATGTCATTTCTTACGTTTACAATTTATTTAACCATTTCAGTTCAATTTCAGATGATATATCCTAAAAATCACCTTTTTTAATGTGTCAGTTTACTGCAAACCTCCACATTGTCAAAATGGAATATCCCAACGTGACGTCAGAAAGTTCAGAAAGGTCATCAGGGTTCATAGCATATGACCGCAAAGAAGAGTAATAGAGTCATAGAAAGAAAGATAATAGCAGTTGTAAATATATACATGTATCTTACAGGTGTTGGTGGAAGAAAACAAACTGAATCAAGCCTATTTACATTATGATTTATCAAAAGATAGATCAGTAAGAATACAGAGAGATATGCAGTTAGACCGGAAAGACCAAAATCTCTTTGTCTTGTCTGGGAAACAGGTAAATATATCCCGTACCTAATCTCCCTACCCCCACCCCAGAGCAGTTAGACTGGAAAGACCAAAGTCTCTATATCTTGTCTGGTAAACAGGTAAATATATCCCGTACCTAATCTCCCTACCCCCACCCCAGAGCAGTTAGACAGGAAAGACCAAAATCTCTTTGTCTTGTCTGGTAAACAGGTAAATATATCCCGTACCTAATCTCCCTACCCCCACCCCAGAGCAGTTAGACTGGAAAGACCAAAGTCTCTATATCTTGTCTGGTACACAGATATGTACATCCTATGAGTCGCTGTTTCTATTTTTATTCACTCTTTAAGCATATGCATAATTCATTTCCGGATATCCATAAATCAAATGTAACATACTGGTACGTAGAATTATTTTAAGAAATCCAAAAATAATTTTGCCTATGTAAAAATGTATTTTTGCATATGTAAAATTTGATTTATGGATACATTTTTGCATATGCATAAATTCATTTTTACATATGCAAAAATACATTATTACATATGCATAAATGGATTTTTGCATATCTATAAATCGATTTGTATATGTAAAATAGTATTTTTGCATATGTAAAAATCAATTTTACTGTATCCATAAATCATAAGTTTGAAATGATTTCTCCCCAATAATTTAGAGTGAGTTTTCTTCATTTTATTATTACATTGGTTTGTAACATGGCAACTAACTCAATATCTGATATGGTATTGACAACTTTGTCTGCAATACGTTGATCTTCAATTTACAAACACCTCAAGGCATTTGATATACTCCTCTTTATTCTAAAAAACTGTTCGTTAGTTTCATTTATATCTCTAGCAGCCATGTTGGATTTTATAGCATTAAGCGTGACATGGTATTGTATAAAAACTGAAGTTTTTAAAATATGTATAGGCTTATATTTTTTTCACACTAATATCGACAGACAAATGCATTTATTAACCATACTGAAAATTACGATTTTTATTTGTTACAAGGGAAAAATATTATTCACTCAATATACCGGAAAGAATTCACTTCAGAATTGATAATTGGGGAGAAGTATTTTCAAATTTTACAAATTTAGTTTTGCATATGTAAAAATCGATTTATGCATATGTTTAAATAATGAATAAATATTGAAACGGCACCTCATAATATTCTGTACTTAACTTCCCTACCCACAATGCAGTTAGACAGGAAAGAACATTATCTTTATATCTTGACTGGTACACAAATATGTACATTCCGTAATTAACTTCCTTACCCACAATGCAGTTAGACTGAAAAGAACAAAATCTCTATATCTTGTCTGGTAAACAGGTAAATATATCCCGCACTTAACTTCCCTACCCACAATGCAGTTAGACTGAAAAGAACAAAATCTCTATACAGTCTTGCCTGGTAAACAGGTAAATATATCCCATACTTAAGCACCATCACACCTCTGCCCCATCACTATCAATATCTCCAGACATGTACAAGTTTAAGCATGTAAAAAGATCAAACATTTTTCGTAAGTCATTTTATGCAGCCAGAACTAATGAAGAAACTATTAACATCTAGGCATGTTTATCTTGGAATGAAGCACGGATTGTCTTGCAGATACAACAGACTAATCACTGTGTAGTGAATTTTTTTAGAAATTGACTAAAGTGAGTTTTTTACATCCATAATGTCAGAAATGTCTTTTGTTTAGAAAATTTCTTAAATCATCATAAATTTGTAAATTGATTGTGGTATTGATTAGAGGTCCCTTTAACTGTGTAAACACATGCTAAAATAAATACTGTCATTAATACAGTACACAGCAACAAGATGACTGCCAAGTTATGAAATCATAAAATTATGAACTAGCATTGATGTTATCGGGAGAAAACTAGTGGGAAATCGTATGCATTATTTCCAGGATAAACAAAGCTTATTTAAAGGTACAAAATTCCCATAGCAGAAACTTTCATCTCTCTACACAGATTTTCTAAATTAATCAAGGTTTACATTAGAATCAGATTGATGGTGTTTTATGCCCCTGTCTAGAATCTTCTACTTATATTGAGGCAATTTGTTCAGGAATTAATCAAGAATATGAAGAACGATTTTCAGTTATGGCTATGATTAAGTAAGTAAACTATACCTAAGTTACACTGTAATGCATTATAGCACTCTTGTTTATATTTTCAGATAGTGAAATTTCCATTATATTCCTGTGCTGCTCATACAACATGCGAAGACTGTGTGGGTAGTGGTGATCCGTTGTCTTGTGGCTGGTGTGGAGATTTCTGTACTACTAAAACAGAGTGTATAAAACCTTCTGTTGGTAGTTGGTCATCTGATACATGCCCACCTCATATAGAAAAGGTATGCTTAAATTACATATACATGTATTAGGTACATATTTTAAAAACTTTTTTTTTTTGGGGGGGGGGGGGGGTTGTACACTCTCTATTGTACATGTATGTTCATCTTTAATAATGAATCACACTACTTTTGGTTTAAAATTGAAAATGTTGACCCAAGTTTTAATAATGATCATAAAAAGAAAATTAATGCAAAAGATAAATATTTTCTCATAATGCAAAACTGATGAGAAACAAAAGCAAAACAGGTACTATGGTCACGACTAACAAACATCAGAATAATATGTTTACAGTAGAATAAGTAATTTGTAAAACTGATTTGTCCATTAATATAGGTATATATTAAGTTTTTTTGTGAAAATCAAATTTTTTTGAATTAGGAAGGGTATTTTTTATTAAAAAAAAACAATAATTTTAATACACATTTTATTGCAAAATAGTATGTCATGATGTAAAAACTTTATTTTAAAAATAACTGATGTGACGTTAAAACAGTATAACAAACCAATCTTTCTACAAATAATATTTATGATAATAATAATTCTCTTTATCTATTCAGATCAAGCCATCTGCAGGCCCTACAAATGGGCGGACATATCTAACCATAACAGGAAAGAATTTTGGAAATAGTAATGAACTAGGTGTTCACGTTACTGTACTTATTAATGATAAACTGTGTAAAAATTTGGAACTTTCATTCAAAAGGCAAGTGACTGCTTATATATGTAAAGTATTCTATTCCACTATTTCTTTATGTTACAGAAGTTAGGTAAGTAATCTCAAGTGTTGTCTTATAGATAACAGACCCTCTACAATGAGGGTTTGAATCCTGTATTGGAAATATCAGTCTGTTTGCTTGCAAATAGTTTTTTAACATTAGCAGGTGCCATTCTACACGGACAAATTAATCACAAACTCTGTAGGACTACAAAGTTAACAATAGCTTCCAAAATGTCATCTGAGGCTGCAAGGTTTACCTCCATAAGGAAAAGAGGACCTAAAAGGTTTTACAGAGGGAAAATAAATGTTTAGTTTAAATTGTATTTAAAGTTGGACATATTTTGTAAGTTTATTGATTAATGCATATTTCTGCAACATTGTTGTTTAATTAAATCAGAATAATATTGCATAGAAGTTTTTAGTAATGAATTTCAGGTGTAGAAATTATCTTTAATAAGTTTAATGACTGAGAGGGTAACATAAAATGTTGAACTTCAAAACCAATGTAAACCATTTTGAATGTTACTATGGTTACATATATCTATTACAAAATGACAAAAAGTACCAGTAACAGCAAGGTATTTATTTATACTTAACGTTAATATTTTAGGATAGTTTGTGTAACACCTGAGATACAGAGTCCTGGTGATTATCCAGTTAAACTGACAGTCAAAGACACAACATCATCACAAGTAAATTACAAAATAGTTGGTACAGCATCATTTAATCACTTCAAGTACAAGGTATAGTGTTTACAAATTTACTCTAAATTACAGTCAACCCTTTTTATTACTGTCATTCATTCATTCATTCATTCATTCATTTATCATTCATTCATCTGTCCATATACATTAGATAGACATTTGCTTTAACTAAGATCTTTAAAATAAGATCATCAATTATATTCCGCAGAGAAACCATAGTAACATGAAGTGTGTTGGCATTAATTTTGACTGTAAGTTGCCCAAAGAAATTTGATAAAAATAAACAGGATTATGATGAACAGTTCACATTTACTGTATAATATTAAGGGGGGGGTGTCTTTGTATGATTAGTTTTCTTTTGCTTCATGTTTAATTTTATAGCTAATAGTAATTTTGTTTGAATTATTTATGATTTCCTTAGTTTGTTTTATAAAGGACGGATAAAGGGGAAGGGAGAGAGAGATGGGGAGAGTGTTAAAACTGAATTCTGCATGTGCTTATTTAATTTTTTTTTTTTATAAAAATGAATTATAATTATTATAATATTTTTTAATTATTATTTTTGAAGAATTTATTTTAGAATAGTCTTACTTTTGTTCATTTTTGACCCCCACCTCCACCCTCCGTATGATTAGATATTGATATTGAAATCTGTAAGTGTTTTAATTAAAAAAATGAAAATATTCAACTAGTTTAATAGATATTTTGTGTGTTGAAATAATTTTAAAAAGCACCAAGGCTTCAAACAAATAAAAAAAAAAAATTCACATGGATCACATAAATCTTTGATACCATATAAGTGAAAACATGCGTCTTTGACCATACTGAATTTAACAATGATTGTTTAATAAAAAAAAATATGTCTGATATTTCTTGAGCATGTTCTACCATAAGAGTGCCTTTCAGGATACTCTAAAAATATACTAGTATGTTGAAATTTCTCTGTGTTTCACTTACATAATGAGTTCCCATATGTTACACCCTTAAATACATGTTAAATCTTGTTATCTTGAAATTTTGTTGGGGAAATTTAAAAAAATCCACTAATTTGAAAGAAAGATACAGAGGTAGTCAGAATTTCCTCTGACCTTATCACACCTTTATACATGCCAGCTGTGTGTAGGGTCAGAACAACGTCTGTATAAAAAACCTGGTTTGAGAATATTGATCGATTTCATTAGGTACTGATATTTGCCGACCTTGTCTTCCATTAAAAAAAGACTGTGTGACCTCGCAAAACTCTCGCATTCAATTATTTTGGAAGACAAATCATGAATCTATTGATCAAGGTAAATAATATTTCAACAGTTCAACTAATTTTTTCTAGCTTGAAGTGAAATAAAGTGCCGCCCTTTCAGACACCAGTTGATATTATATAATCCCTGGTTTTTGACATAGAAATTGTTCTGATCCTACAAACCACCAGCAGACATAATCTGATCCTACACACCACCATCAGACATTAAAGTTTGTTGGGGTCAAAAGAAGTTCAGACTGATATAGAGGCAGTTTTCAACAATCATCAAAGTGGTTTATGCACTGTTAAATCTCTTAATCATATTCTATTATTCAAAAGTGGAAATAACATGAAAAAGTGTTTAAAATATTTATCAAAGGGAGGTTATAACAATAGTTTTGATTGCGTGTCATTTACCTGTATTATTTCTATGCTGTGGTCTTCTTGGTTTAATTAGGAATAATTTCCACATTATCAGTTTCTTTTTGTAGACAGAGTTGGTAAGTTTAGATGTTTTCAAAGTCAACTTGGTTATGGATAACGTCTTGACTTAGTTGATCTATATCTCAAAATTTTGACTAAGTATTGTTGCTATAGAGACCTTACCACATGGTATAACATATTTTGTATACAAGAATGTTAGTTCAATAAGGACTAAACAAATTATCAAAAGGTGGCTAAGAAAAAGCAATTTAATGTGGTTCAGTATTTGAAAGGTTGCCAATGGAAACTTTTCTGTGTAATAATGGAGCTTGATGCATGATCTCTAGTATTTCAAAACATTTGATTGATGCAGAATGATATACATTCATCCCAAATTTGTGAATATTTTTTGCATGTAGCATTTAAATGTCACCTGCTAATGTTACCCTGAAGTATTTGAATAACTCCTTCTGAATGTGACATTTATTTGATTTTGTCAATTGACTTATAATCACCCAATCAGATTACAAGAAATTTAGAAGGTGTAATAAAATGTGTTATACCATTAAAAAAGTTTTCTAAAACATTATGTTTGTTGTCATGAAAACTTTGACTGTACTATTGAATGTTTTTTTCCACTGATTTGATATATCTGTTATGCTTGCCTTCCAAAAATTGAATTTTAAATGTTCATGAATGAAGTCTAAAATGAACTAGCAGTTAATTGAAGAATTTTTTATCTAGCATTCCAATCACCAAATTGTCCAACCACAGATAAACTCTTTTTCTCCAATGGCTGTAGTGAATTGAGCATGAAACATGCATGAAATGAGAATTTAGATTCTTTCATTCTGACCTGACCACAACGCATGGGAATGTGTCATCATTTTTATTTTTAAAAGTTTTCTGTTTTTATGTTTTGTTTTTAGTTTATTTGATTATCTTGTTTGAAAAAATAAGTCATATTTTTGGGTGATCTCTGTCATGTTTTCTAATTGGATATAAACATTGCAGTTTAAAATCAATGTACATGTGTATATGTGGCCAAATTAGATGTTTAAGTCTCGTTTTAAATTTTTGATTTTGTACTCGGATATAAAAGCATTTCCTGCAATATGAAAAATATGTTGCTGACAGTTAGGTCATGTGATCAGTTGTTCAGTGAAATCATCTGTGATGGTTTTTGTAATTATTTTGCCTTTTTTCTTGTACACAGAGATTTTGAATTAATATTTGTCACATATGACAAGAGTTACATACCCTTTACTTGTTTTCAAATAAAAAATCTTTGACAACTTTTTCAGACAAGAATTAAACCTTTAGGTTTCCTTTATATTATTTTGTGATCATTTTGTAAAAATTGATAGCTTTATGACTAAAGACATAGGTAATCCTTTTAATTTTCATTTTAGTATTTCAACAAAAGATACTATATTTTCATATTAAGTTAATTTGTAGAAATTAAGTGCAACTTTGTTTTATTTTATTTTCATTATGTTTAAAAATATAAGTTTTGATTTGGCTATGATATTATTTTTTTGTCGCATTTATTGTTATTATAATAATTTATTTTTATTTTTGTTTATCTGCCATTTTGATTTTATTGACAACTTCATTTTCTGTTTATTTCCACGTATTTCATCATTATTAGTTCAAGACAAATTAATTTGTTTTGGATTAGTCAGTGCTTGTTTTCTGATTGGCTGATAAAATATATTAAATATTAGAAATGTAGTAATTTGTATTGGTTTAACATCCCTATACTTCATTATCTTTGTAGAATCCAGTTGTACATAGCTTTAGGCCAGTCATTGGTCCTGTGTCTGGTGGATCAAACATTGACATATATGGAGAAAACTTAATATTGGTACTAATAGATCAGTAACAGTGGCTTACTTCCCTTGTACTATACTCAGGTAACATTACCATATATGGAGAAAACTATAAAATTAGTACTTACAGATCAGTAACAGTGGCTTACTTTCCTTGTGCTGTACTCGTACTCAGGTAACATTACCATATATGGAGAAAACTATAATATCAGTACTTACAGATCAGTTACAGTTACTTTCTTCCCTTGTTCTGTACTTGTACTCAGGTAACATTACCATATATGGAGAAAACTATGATATTAGTATTTACAGATCAGTAACAGTGGCTTACTTTCCTTGTACTTTACTCAGGTATACAATAAGATACCCAGGCATATTGAGAATCAGTACTAATGGAACAGTAATTATAGTACCAGTTGATTGCCATATGTTCAGTCAAAACTTAACATTAGTTAGTGTGTATAAATGATAATACCAGTAATAGGAGATAAGGCAATTTTTGAGAAAAAAAAAATTCATGTAATAGATTTTTTAACATTTATTGGATAAAGTGAACTATTGAAGTAGTTTTTATTTAAAATTTTGAAAATTGTTATGCACTAAGCAAGAAATGAATTATACATTTACCACATTGCTAATCCTTGGTTTTTTTTTCGAGCCTGTCATCGCCATAAGGTGAGACTTAGGTGTTACTTTTCCGGTGTCATAGGTGGTCGCGGGATGTCAAAATGTGAAGTTTATGTTAAAGTACTACTCCATCAAAAACTAACCAGGTGAGACATTAAAATCTGTGGAATTCTTGTTTAAATTTGGTATTTTACTTTTTCAGTAATAATGACACAGTTATGACATGTCAAACTGCTAGTATGTCTCCCCTGGTACAAGACAGAAAAGAAATACAGCCACTCGATAGCTGAAGGTCCTGTTGAAGTTAGAATAGATGGTGGAACATATCCTTCATCAGAGAGCTTTGCCTACTTGCCTGATGCCACCATAAACTGGGAAATCACCACAAAGGGCCATTGTCAGGTGTATATCACTATATATAAAACAACCCAGCTGTGTGGGGTGTTAAGGGATTGGGCAAGGCTTATCAGATAGTTTTGAATGTTTGATTGATTATGTTTAGAAGAAATGTGGTTATAGAAGTTATACAATGTTTACTTAGAACTTTGAACAACTGTTTTAGTAAGCTGTCACTGGTGGAAATTATTGTAAAAAGTAATAGTTAGTTTTGTATATTAAATCCTTAGGGCACAAGTTAATAAGAAATGGATTACAAACGCTCACCCTACTCACAGAAATTTATTTCTATATATATGTACATGCTTGCTAATACTTCTATTGCAAACACAGGTTTGTATCACCTACCATAGATAAAAAGTTACCCCCTGTGGTGTGTAAGTGACAATTATACGTGATAACTATCTCATTTGCTTGATCTTTCTCTTTTTGATGATTGTTACTGAAAAACTTGAAGATAAATTCATGATTATGGTATTCAAGGAAATGACAACAAGTTATTAAATTTCCATTTAATATTGCTGTAAGAATTTAATCATTCAACCATTCATTTACTTACTTAATTAATTAATTAATTTATTATTTATTTATTTATTTATTTATTTATTATTTATTATTTGTTTATTCATTCATTCATTCGTTTGTTCATTTATTTATTTATCTATCGTTCATTCTTTTATTTATTTCTTTATTTATTTTACAGTGGAGGTATTGATATAAAATGTTATGGTACAAATCTCAATGTCATTGCCAATCCTAAGATAAGTAGAGTTTTACTAAAGACGGTTGGAAATCAGTCACTGAGGTATGATATTATAATGAATTTTGGTAAAATTAAAAAGCATGAGTCTTCAATTTTGACTTTTAGATTTCGTGGTGTATGAGGTTATCAATTTCAAAGGTATATGACAAATAAACCTGTTTGGACCAATTGAGTATTCTGTGGTATTTAAAAAAAATGTTTTGATAAAGGACATTCAAAAAATTAAAATTGCAGTCAAAATGAGTCAGAGGTTACTAATAAATCATTTTCTATAAAAATTTATGAAAAAATGACAAATTTATTTTATATTAAGTAGAATGGATTAAAGCAATTGAGTTTTATATCCCAATCAAGATTCTTTCATTTATATTAAAGCTGTGTGGACAGGGATGGTAGAGAAAACCTTAGCACCTGAATTATACAACTGACCTTCAGCAAGCCAAGTGGCAAATTTTATCACATTAGAATATAACCTTAGTAGGATTTAAATGAAGAAATTAAATGCACTCATAGAAAAATGTAGACAACTTGGCTGCCATGCCCAGTTTTGTATAGCAAACATATTGTATAAATTATTTTCTATACCTGACAAGTTGTATTAGGACTGTCATTTTATTAATAGTATTATCAGCATTAAGTCAAATTTTCTGCATCAAGAAACAATTAACTAAATATTCCTTTAGAGTTAACACATTTAAAAGACTGAACTTGCAATAACCTGGTACAAAACAATAGGTATGTTGTGTTCTATAGAAATCAGAAACCATCATTTACAGGTAACACTCAATGCTTTGATTCATTGTTAAGATCGTAAAGTTGTCTTGAATCTAATGTCTTTTGTCTAATGTTTTTTAGCTTACCTGACCAAAAGGTCATGTGAGCTTATGGCATGGCGCGGCGTGTGTATGTGCATGTGTGTGTGTACGTGCGTCTTTAACACCTATTTCCAACTTCTCCAAAACTGCTTAACAGATTTCAATGTGTCTTAGTCAGAAGCATACATGGGCCGGTGCAATTCAGATTTGTTCATGGCATTGCCATGGCTACCAAAAGTAGGTCACTGTGACCTAGGGGTGCAAAATCTTTAAAAATCTTCTTCTCTGAAACCGATGATGGGAGAA
>JARBDR010000294.1:0-55439 GCA_029721355.1 Tegillarca granosa | reverse complement strand
CTCCTCTCTCTCTCTCTCTCTCTCTGAAATATATTAAGTCTTTTGTGTTGATTATAAGAAAAATCATCATAAATGGAGCCTTCATACAACGCAGCAGTGAATATTAGGATAGTAAATGGTTTTATCTATTAAATAAAACTAGGATTGTATTTAGTAAACCTTGAGTGGAAGTCAATCGATAATGGTCTGATTACAAGAAAATGACTTTATTTTTCTGCTGACAATGCGCATGCTCCCACTCAGTTTTCTTCACGTTTTTTGTTCTTATTTTAACCCACTGTCATGTCTCCTAATGTAATTTTATTCATTAGAGTATAGATTTTTGTACTTAGTTTAGTTGACTTATAGATACTTACAATAAACGTAAATTTCATTTTATTGGCATATTAACACACTTGAATACTATGTACTTATATATATATATATATATATATATATATATATATATATATATATATATATATATATATTATATAATTTATATATATATGTGTCGGGTGTGGGCGTAAATGAAGTTTTGTCTCTATCATCTTCGCCTAGGTTTCCTATACAATTTATTGCCTTGTTCTCGCTTTAAAGAAAAATGATGGGAACGGCTTATGTTTCCGTAGCGGGAAATCTTTTAACGTTCTTATATAATCGATATTTGGCCAACATCCAGGAAATACAACTATTTGTATCCTCGGTACATTTTTAGTAAACTGATGATTTGACTGAAAAGCCCATGTTGATTGAATTTTTAATAAATTTTATAAATTTAGTAGAAGAGGATACAATCTTCCTTACAATATGATCATACTTTCTGAATCCGTATTCCCGTCTTGGGATCAAACCAAAGGTGATTTTTTTTTAGAAAGCAAGGGTGAATATCTGCGTATTTTCTTAGCTTTTAATTCCTACACATTTATAAATGTTTCGTTGAGATTGGATACTTGTTTTAACGTGAATTGAGCCCTCTGAACTATGGACGGACGTCGGACAAAATGGTATTGCCGTGTGTCTTCGAAATATTAATAAAAGAATACATTCAGTAGTGAAACATGACATTAGGAACATGTGACTGCTATAAGAAAATAATTCTCGATTACACGTACCTTGTAGGACTTTTACATTTCTTTGAGACTCTGCGTTTCCAGTAGGACTTTTATGTTTAATGCAAGACTTTGAATTTCTTGGTAGGATTTGGACATATTAAGTTGTACTTTTACGTTCCATGGTAGAACTTTTACGATAACCCTGTTTTACAATACGCAGATTCAAATATAAGTCACCTAAGACTTTCCGGTTTATGTGAAGGACACAGATGGAGCAGTTTGCACCTGTTTTAACCGTGGCTTAGGCAGTGGTCAACCAATAATATTAAATGTCATGGATATAACATTGAATGTCTGGTACTGAAACTTACAAATATATTTTAGATAATATAAAATAATAATAATAATAATAATAATAATAATAATAATATTTTGGGTTTACACAGGAGGATTTGAAGCATTTATTAAGGAGTATCCGGGACTTTGTAACGGACAAACAACTCCAGAAACGCACCTCACAATATGCAAGGAAAATTCAAGACAAAGTACACAGGTAGGTACATCTATCTATATTATACATATATAAATTTGATTAATTGTTAAGACATGCTGGCATTAAGATGTCATTTTGAAGATCACTTCAAGCTTAAACATCTGCAATTTGTTTTGTATTTAGTGTTTATTTATATTTCTAAAACAAATTTACTAAATTGAGGCTATCTGACATTAGCATTTGTAAAACAAAAATCTTCATTAAGTTTTGTCGTTAGTGTTAAAACAGATTGCCAGTGTTGAATTAACTGAGGCTATCTGACATTGGCATCTTTAAAATATCTTCGTTGGAGTTTAGTTTTACAGATCTAGAGGAAATGTACAACTCTCTCTCTCTCTCTCTCTCTCTCTCTCTCTCTCTCTCCTCTCTCTCTCTCTGTGTGTTACTAAATTATATATGTGTATAATTATCTGTTGAAAACTTACAATGAATTTGAAATCCATGTTTCAGCAAGCATAACATTAGTATTTTGATGTTTATATTGTAAACTGGAATCGATCCTGGCAATCAATAATGCCAAATAATGTCTACATCTTCATTTGTCATCTGTTTATACGAAAATCTTGTCTTCTAAGATCACATTGTTACTGAAATTGACAAAGCGCTGGTATTTAAAGCAGAATAAAGTTGAAAACAATATTTGCAGTAGATGTTCAGAACATATCGGAACTGCTTTTTAGCCCGTTCAATTAGACTTGTCTTGCTACTTGCTGATAATATTAATATAATCATCATGACATGTTAGTAATAAAAGATTTCTGGGTTAAAATTATTATTATTATTATTATTATTATTATTATTATTATATTTTAGTGTGAACCTGTAGAAATACTACCCTATCTTTACCTGGGTAACTTCCAACACGCTTCACAACTCGAGTTGCTACAGAGGTTAGGGATAACTGCTCTAATGAACGTATCTACTAACTGTAAAAACCACTTTGAGGAACACCTACAGTACATGAACATAGAAGTCAATGACACAGACAGTGCCGACTTGTCCTCGTGGTTCCCTCAGGCTATCTCGTTTATTGGTAAGTGTAAAAAAAAAACAAGAAGCTGAAAATTTTGTTAAGAAGCAAGAGCAATCAAGAACAGATTTAAAAAAAAAACGATAAACGTTAAACATGAATTAAATGTTATTTGGCAATAACCAGAGCTACTTAGAACAAGGAACAATAAAACAAAGAAAAAAAAACAATAAGAGAGAAAACACAAAAATAAATGACAAAACTTTTCTTTTCCAATCTTGTTTAGGGCACGAATTTGACAAAGTCTCAACTCAAATGTTGCTTAAATTCTGATGGATGGCAATTATAGCTCTGAGTAGAAAGTCCTTAAATTGTCCCCAGTCTGGGGTTGGGGTGGGGGCGGTAGAAGGGCAACAAAAACTTACAAAAAAAAAAAAAAAAAAAACGGAATGTATCGGTAATACATGTAGTTCCCATGGTAACAGTACATGATAATATGTTATCTGATAATTTATTAATTTATATCTTTAACAGATTCAGTAAAAGAACGAAATGGGAAGGTGTTAGTACATTGTCAAGCAGGTGTTAGTCGATCAGCCACCATATGTTTGGCCTATCTGATGTTCACAGTCAAAATCGGTTTAGAAGCCGCCTTTGAACACGTGAAATCCAGACGAAGTGTGATCTCACCGAACCTTAACTTTATGAGCCAGCTCAAAAACTTTGAACAAGAACTGGGACTTTCTGACCAGGTAGTTCTAATCCTTCTTTATCAAATACATCTTCTTCCACAGACACAGGTAGTAGCGGGGCCTTTGACTACAGCGGGCATGAAGCCATGAGCACAGAGTTGTCATCTTGCTCAGCCAGTCAGACATTCTCTCAGGGGAGCAGTTTCAGTGGCTCTTTTGATTTTCCATCAGCTAGTTCGTATTCTTCCCCACAGGCGTCACTCCTATCTCCAAGTTAGTAAATTGCACAAATACATGCATTTTATATTCATCATGGTGCCAAAGATTAAAACATTAATCTATGATGACGTGAAAATAATCAGGTGATTATCACGCAATGTGCCAAAAAATATTATACTTTATATGTATATTCAAGAAAAAGATGGATGGATACTGGAAACACATGGTGCTATTCTTCCTAATAGGTACTTTATGGTCAGTGCTATATTAGTGCTTGGACAGAGGTTAATGTTATGGTTATGATCAATAGACTGTCCATCTGAACTTGTAAAGTCTTGTACGTGCGTTAATTTACACAAGAGGAGTGTTACAGATATGATTTAATATATATGATATTGCAGAGACAACATGTGGAGCTTTTGTTTCAAAATAATAAGCAACATTTTCCGTTTTGAGCCACAACCAAAACTGAAAGACTTTTTTGCATATTATGTAAGATAAGATTGGAAGATCCATTTTTCAAGCAAAATGAGTAATTGAGTAGACTATAATGTTAAAGTTGAACCTGTGTTGTTCACACAGGGCAACCTTGATAAAGCCATCTAGAGTTTTTTTGTCCATTTACTGAAGGTTTTTCTTTAGCATAATTTTCGCAATTTGTGTAACTGAACAATAATTCAAGAAGCATAATTGTTGCAATTCAAGTAACTAAAAAGGGTTTCAATAAGCATAATTGTTGTAACTTGAGTAACTGAAGGATCGCTCAGCAAGCATAATTGTTGTAACTTGAGGAACTGAAAGTGAATTATACCTTAAGCATAAATGTTGCAATATGATTTGTTATCAAGTCTGTCCACGATACGATATTTTGGGTTAAAATAAGCACAATATGGGTCTTCATAAAAGTAGTTTGATCTTAATTGTTCATTTTAAAGCGGTCATACATTTTATTTTGATACTGAAATTGAGGTCTATAGTATCTTTAAAAGTTACTTTGGTAAAGACCCTTGTAGAAAAAAAGAAAACATCTGCAATAGAAATGTAAGAATTTTACTAGGTCTATTCACATTAGGTATATATAACTTTTATTTCATTTTCACAACATTTTAACCCCAAACATACTTTGCAGTTTCAAAGCATTTTATACAAAATTTCTATGGATTATAATTTTCAAAATTGTAGATATGTAATTGTAAATTAAAAAAAGGGTCACGTGAGGTTTCTGATTATTTTTTGATGAATTAACTAATAGGCTAGACAGAAAAAATTACCATTCCAAATTTCTGTATTGGTATAGTTCTTATTCATAAAAATTGAAAAGTCACATGTTCAGTTCCTACTTGCTTATTTCAAAATCTTTACCAAATTATTTTTTTTCCAATGTGATTTATGTCCAGATGAATCTTATTTTTTGATGTTACTGTTGATCTGAGCATGAGCAATATGTTAATTAAATGTTCATTATGCATTTATATGTATATACAGTTTACCAAAGATGTTTTCAAAAAAGCCATTATGAAGAGATCTCAACATTATGCATACTGTGTGTGTGTGTGTGTGTGTGTGTGTGTGTGTGTGAGATATTTTTCATGTCACATTTATACATTCCCACCATATTTGATCTGATTATTATCGAAGAACAAGACAATTTTATCTGTTGACAATTTTTAGAGATGGGCAGGTCACATCTGTGATGTGATGTTTGGTATCTTACTTTTTCAATATTATTTCTATTTAGCTTGAAATCAAAGTAGACCAAAGGTTGGTTTTTCACTTTGATATAATGTTGAATCAAATAATCTTTCAATCAAAATTTCAAACAGACACACTTTTGAAGTTGTGTTTTTCATAAACGTGACAATAATATAGAAACATTTTTAAAAATATTTTTATAAAATAGGTTATTTGAAATGTCGATGTACACTATATTTAATTTTGCCGTACTTTGACACTATTAACCGACCACGCCTACAATGATAAATCAATTTAAAATATCGACTTTAAAACTTCTGGGTGCAATAAAGTTCAATTTGTTATCGGGCTTAAAGGTGAAAGGGGAGACAACTTTGGGGGTTTTAGGGGATATAACTTGTAACTGTTTTGCTATTTGATGTCATTACATTATACCTCAAATACTGTGATTACCTCGTGGAATTGAAGTCCAGCATTGACATCATATTATTTTTAGATATTTTTGTAAAATATTGGTACTTTAATCGATTAAAAATTCTAAAAATGTTTATTTAATGTACGATATTTCATTTTGAGATTATGTTGTTCCTTCACCCGCCTGAAAAGTTTTATCGCCAAATCACCAGGCTTTCTTATTCCATCTTTTGTTTACCAACTAAAGCTACATATATGTTTTAAGATGCAGATATGACCTTATTAATTTGTTTGACCACAATAACCCTAACAATTCCTTAACAAAACATTTAGAATATTGAGACGGCGTAATATATCAACTTGATGGGGTGCAGACAATGACACAAGATTCAAAATGGGGGCATCACAACTAAAAATGTGTTAGGGTGTTAAAATGTACTTTTTAAATCAGATTTTATTTTCTTTTTAAATTTAGTTTGAAAACTGTCGTCGAATAATGTCATTGGTACTTTTTAAAAAAAGAATTTTAAAAAAATTATTTATTATAATTTTTTTTTTTGAAAATATCACAAATTTCCAGTTTTCTGTACATTATTTAGGCTGCTATTATTATATTATTATTATTATTATTATTATATCATGATCAAGTGCTAACTTTTGTACTTTATTGGTATTCAACTTTATTGTAGAATCTCGGGTTATTTGAGGAAAAACTCCACCATCCTTCTCCTATAGATCTGACTTAAGAGGGCTTATGTATGATGTATCTACTAGCCTACATTTTGGGGATTATGTTATATATATATTATAAAAGAACTTTCGACTGTGTAATCATATTAATTATGACGGTAATCTTATTTTATATTACGCATACACAGTTCCCTAGCTAGCTGTTAAAGTTCTTGCCAATAGTTACTGAAAGATAATTATGAATTATTTAGGTCTTATATCTTCAACAATGAACAAAATCATAATGGATACAATAATGAAAAGAAACCGTCTTAATACCGTGCAAGATTTTTTTTTCTCCGGCTGATATGTGGGCTGAACAACTTACAAGTTAAGTAGTTTTAACAGTATCAAACAAAAGATTGTTTAAAATTTAAAAAAAAAATGCTACGGTCACGTGATTTGTGGTTAAACTTTAAAACCAGTTTAAACTTCCAAATAAGGATATTATCGGTCTCGTTGCATATTTACGTAATCACTGTTTATCTCGGGATGTCTTGTATATGGAATTTACACCTTGATTATCTGATTATTATTTTTCAACATAATATGTTATTTAAAATCAAGGTCATTTGGTGTATTTTTTTTTTCAAAAAAGACATTGTGTTTATTTAAACACAATTGGAAATTTTATTGCAAACCTTGGAAAGATTTGACGAGATAAGCTAGTTTATTCACAAAAAAAAAAAAATATATTGCCTTTGGAAGTCCTGAGGCTCTAAGATTGATGGGTTCATAAAGTATTGTGCAATATTAATAGCTGTGTGTTGAGAGAGAGAGAGAGAGAGAGAGAGAGAGAGAGAGAGAGAGAGAGAGAATGTTCTCCTCAGATCCATTGCATGTTTATTTAAAATCACTAAAAATATTCCCATTTTATTTCTTGATTATGGCGTTGTTTTTGTAAACAAGAGAAGCATATTTATACTATGACAGGAAGCGAGAGCGTCTAGTGTGCCTGTATATCAGGTTGATAGCGCGGTATTCTTTAAACGAATTATAGTTTTCCGATATCCTTTCTCTTCATCCCCGATCGCAGTTAAGGCTTTCAATTGCTTTCATTTCCGATGAAGATCGATAAGACTAAGAGAGAGATATTCTCTGCAGTTCTATTCAGAACCTCAAGTCGTTAGTTTAGTACGATGTATGTTTGCGTGGGTGTGTCACATTAGCTCGTACAACAATCAAACGGTGACTAATGTTATACTTCACAAACTAGGGTTTCCAATATTTATTTTATACATTGTAAATTTCACCTGCACAAGCTTGTGGCTATTTATTTATATAGTGTTTTAATCGTAGTGCTTTATTTGACGTCAAAATTAAACCTTATATGGCAATTTGACCTGGAAAATTTTAGAGAGAAAAAAATTTTGTTGTTAACGATAAAAAAATAATCTAAGTTGATATTATCGTAGGTTGTCGGCAGTAAAACCTAGTTTTCAAATGTCATTGTTTACTTACTTACAAATTGAAGTGTCGAGAATTTAATCAACAAATATATACACTGTTTTTAAAGTTTAAATTTAAATCAGGTGACAGTTATACATTCCAGTTAAATTTATTTAAAAACTTTAAACTTAACATAATCGAATAAAATCAGAAAATGACAAGACTGTTCCGGGTCTGTCATTAATATCAGTATTTGCTCAGGGACAATCAGTACTAATATTTTGGTGTAAACATTTATAATAGATATATATATATATATAAATATAATTATGTATATAATTTGTGAATGTACAAAGCTCGAAAAATCCTTTTTTGACCATCGGCGACTGGTCTGAAATCCACAAAGGTCCAGAGGTCCAGGATCCGTAAGACTCTTAATTTTTTGTTGAAATATTGCAATGGCACAAACATAGAATAAGTCTGTGCCAAAGAAAAGAAATCTGGCGTCATCGGGAATGTAGTCGGTGGATGGTCAGTGGATTTTCGAGCCCTTGTGATAATTTGATGTTATTTGGAGTATTATGAAATACGATGTTATATTATTTGTTAATAGGTTAGTTTTAATAAATCATTTGTATTTGGGGTATAGTTTGTACTACAACGAAGAAGTTATGCATTAATATCATTGGAGAAAAATTTATACTTTTGAATTAAAAATTCACAATAAATCTGAAAAAACAACTGAATTTCTGTTTTTATTTGTAACTTTTTGATTGTATGAATTTATAATATAAAAGCCTTTGCTAAGTTTCATGTTTAAAAAAGGAAAATACACTAACCTTCATCACCCTGCCCCATTCCCATTTGGATGTCAATCAACCGAAATGTAAACTTATTCCATCATTTCTCTGGGTTGTCCGATAACTTTAATAAAACAGCTGGTTAGAATAGTCAGACGACCGACAAGGGTTCGAACCCAAATCCTAAAAAGCAAGTTAAACGCTAAATAAATTGTTTCCGGTAACTGTTTGATTGGCCATCAGAAGCATATAGTTTGAAATGGAATACTAACGACCTCGTTTTATTTATTTGAAATGGTAATCTTTTCAGTGACTGCAGAAAAATGTATATACAATACGTTTTACGCCAAATGAATGCGTATAAGATGTTTTACGGCCAAAGAATGCGTATATAAAGTTTTACGGCCAAAGAATGCGTATATAAGATGTTTTACGGCCAAAGAATGCGTATATAAGATGTTTTACGGCCAAAGAATATGTATAAGATGTTTTACGGCCAAAGAATGCGAATATAAGATTTTTACGGCCAGAGAATGCGTATATAAGGTTTTACGGACCAAAGAATGCGTATAAGTGTTTTACGACCAAAAATGCGTATATAAGAAGTTTTATGGCCAAAGAATGCGTATATAAGATGTTTACGCCAATAAATGCGTATATAAGAAGTTTTACGGCCAAAGAATGCGTATATAGTTTATTTATTTGAAATGGTAATCTTTTCAGTGACTGCAAGAAAATGTATATACAATACGTTTTACGCCAAATGAATGCGTATATAAGAGTTTACGGCCAAAGAATGCGTATATAAGAAGTTTACGGCCAAAGAATGGTATATAAGATGTTTTACGGCCAAAGAATGCGTATAAGATGTTTTACGGCCAAAGAATATGTATATAAGATGTTTTACGGCCAAGAATGCGTATATAAGATGTTTTACGGCCAAAGAATGCGTATATAAGAAGTTTTACGACCAAAGAATGCGTATAAGATGTTTTACGACCAAAGAATGCGTATATAAGAAGTTTTATGGCCAAAGAATGCGTATATAAGATGTTTTACGCCAAATAAATGCGTATATAGAAGTTTTACGGCCAAAGAATGCGTATAAGATGTTTTACGACCGAAGAATGCGTATATAAGATGTTTTACGACCAAAGAATGCGTATATAAGAAGTTTTACGCCAAATGAATGCGTATATATATAAGTTTTACGGCCAAAGAATGCGTAAATAAGACGCTTTACGACCAATAAATGTGTATTAAAGACGTTTTCGCCAGTAAATACGTATATATATATATATATATATATATATATATATATATAAGTTTTACGCCCAATAAATGCGTATATAAGAAGTCTAACACCCAATGATTGTGAATGAAAGACGTTTACGTCTTATGATCCAATAAATGCGTATATAAGAAGTTTTACACCCAAAAAATGTGTATTAATAGACGTCTTATGCAAATAAATGCGTATATAAGAAGGTTAAACGCCAATCAATGCGTATATAAGAAGTTTTAGGCCCAAAGAATACGTAAATAAGACGTTTTACGACCAAAGAATGTGTAAATAAGACGTTTTACTCCCGATGAATGTGTATTAAAGACGTTTTACGCCGATAAGTGCGTATATAAGAATTTTAACGCCCAATGAATGTGTATTAAAGACGTTTTACGCTAATAAATGCGAATAAAAGAAGTTTCCACACCCAAGAATGTGTATTTAAGACGTTTTACGTCCAATGAATGCCTAAGTAAGAAGTTTTTCGACCAATGAATGTGAATTAAAGACATTTTACGTCCAAAAATGCGTAAATAAGAAGTTTTACACCCAAAATGTGTATAAAAACGTTTTACGACCAATGAATGTGAATAAAAGACATTTACGTCAAATAAATGCGTAAATAAGAAGTTTTACACCCAAATGTGTATTAGAGACGTTTTATGCCAATCAATGCGTATATTAGAAGTTTAACGCCCAATGAATGTTTCAAAGACGTTTCAGTCCATTGAATGCGTAAATAAAAAGTTTACACCCAATGAATGTGTATAAAAGACGTTTTACGCCGATGAATATATATAAAGACGTTTTACGCCCGATGAATATGTATAAAAAGATTAAACATCGCCATGAATATGTATAAAAAGATACTCTAGCAAGATACTGTTGATAATACAAGAAGGTCAGTAGACAACTGACCTTCGGCAAGTAAACTGAAAAAAAAAATCTCGCACTAGAAACTTAGTGTGATCACAGGTACTTGGGGACGGGAAGCCAAACACCCCCCACCCCCGAATATATTTTAGACATATTAATAAAATTATCTAGACTTTTTTATTTTAAATATTTCCTTATGATGTAACAACTTTATCCCAACAGTTTTTACCAGAGTTCGATCCGTTTTAACAAAGTCGAAACACAAATGTTTTTAGGATGTTATACAGTCGTTTTTTACGGGGTCGATGTAAACTACGATGTGTAATCGTATAACCGAAGCTTAAAAGTTTCATTTTAAATGTTGTCTTAGAAACTACGAGGTTTTTTTGCAACAGTTTACATCTGTAATTGACACACTTATAAAGGGAAACAACCACTACAGTCTATAACAAAAAGAACTACAATAAAACACCAGGTTTAAAGTCATTTTGTCCAAATTGACCCCCTTTGATGTTAATTTTGTTTTACAAATCAACTTTCTTCTTCTTCTTCTTAAATATTTCTTTCAGAGAGTAAAAAAATAACGACATATTAATAATGATTGCACCTTTTTCCTTGAAAACTTTTTTTTAAAAAATATGATAATAAGAACTGCCCTTTTATATTAAACGTGAAAAGTAGTGTTTTTTTAAATTTTAGTTTATTCTTTATTATTATTATTATTATTATTATTTTTGAAACATTTCAGAAAAATGGAAACATAAACTGCCAAGTATTTGCCCCATATTCCCAATAGGTTTTTTTTTTAAATTTCCAAACCATGGATTGAATATCATGGGAAAATGACCGTAACTAATTCTTACGCTTTGTATTGAATTAAAAACACATCGATGTAAAAAGGACAAAAGAGTGATAGATTTTAACATTGGTCACTTTTAATTTAAAAATACACAGCCGTTAAGGATTAATACAAAAACATGAAAAATTATATAGTGATTATATCACGAAATATAATTCATCAGATTTATGTTTTAAAGTTAAAAATACGAGTCATTTCTGCTCAGTTACTTGGTCAAACTTACTACTTCATGTCTCACTGTTGACAACGTGGACAGTCCATCTTAATCATTCTTCTTATATGTCCCTTACACGAACGGATTAGAAAAGAAGCTATAGGTACCCTTAACTTCGACACAACAGTTAAACTATTATTATTTAGCGACTCCAACAATTTAACTCTTAAGCAAAATGAAGAAATTTTTTAAACAGTCCAAAATTATTCAGTTAACTAAAAAGGTTCTGATCTACACTCCCATGTTAAATGTTTCTGTTTTATTTTACTTTACAGGTATATGTACACTTGTATGCTTTTGTCTTATGTTAGTACTTTTCTTATGAGCTTTGATAGGCATTATATATATATATATATATATATATATATATATATATATATATATATATATATATATATATATACTTAAGTTAATTATAATATTGTCAGTTAATTATTGAACAAATATTGTATTTTTTACTCTCTCAGTTACGGCTATTACATGTTGAATTACTGTGAATCAGCTTTTATTTGTTTACTATTACCAAAAGTATATAGCTTGATAGCAATTACATTAACGCATTGATTTAGATGAGGTAAACAGTCGGAAATAAAAGCTGATTTACAGCATGTTGTACAGTTGTTCAGGAGACGGGTCAATATAAGCTTTCGCTTGTTCCTGAATCCAGTTTACAGTTTGTTTTGTTCTTTTTGTTTGTACTTCACAAATTAATAAAATATTGTTTAAACTAAATACAATTGGGGGGGGGGGGGGGGGCAGAAAATTTATAGAACATCACAGTCGGCCAAATTCATCATACAACACAGAACGTAATTCCTTTTTACAAGGTCATTTGTCACAACACGTGTGTCATTCTCGGAGGTATTCGAACTAACTGACCATCAAATAATGATGGAAAATCAAAAAGTTGAGTTCTGGGTAGTAATAAAAAGGGATCAAATAGCAAAGAACTACAAAGGCGAATAATTTTGGATATACGGCGATAGGAGTGTTGTCATGTGCTACTTTTGAATTTTATGAAATAATGCAATTCAAACGTAGCACATGGCAATGATTTTTATGTGCTACTTTTGAATTGCATTATTTTATCAAATTCACCTCGGTGATTCAGTGGTAGAACGTCCGTCTCAAGAGCAGGATAACAGGGTCAAGTTATCATACAAATGACTTCAAAATTGAGATGCAATTAAAATTATATCAATTTTGAGGATGCTGCTTCCTATCCTGGCGCTCGGCATAAGGGGTCAGTCACGTTAAAAACATTACAACAAACAACATGCATCCTTTTTAGACACTTGCTATTTTGCTATGTATGGACTTATGTTTCGTCGCGAAGCCAGCGAGAGTTATCTCTCTTATGTCAAAAATAAACAAGGGCGACAATAGGATATGTCGCAACTTCACTGCAATCGACATAAAAATATTACCTTTACGCGACTGAGTACGGACAACAGGGGTTTGTGTATGCTCTCTCTCTCTCTCTCGCTCTCTCTCTCTCTCTCTCTCTCTCTCTCTCTCTCTCTCTCTCTCTCTCCATTTCTCACGAACTATTAGGCTAAATTAGTCTCATCTTACGACAGTAGATATAGATCTATATCTACGTTACTTTTAAATTTGTTAATCGCCATTAAGTAAAAGGCAGACAGTACGGCCGATATACATACATGTACATGTATATGCATGTACTTGTTCCTAAATCAACTAATTAATTTTCCATTTGTCATTTAACCTGTTATAATATTTCACTTATTAAAACTTTTTTTTCAGCCCCATCTAATTAATCTTTTTTTTTTTTTATAACATTCCATCTTACAGGTTTAGTATGGAACTGCGCATGTCCGAGTCATATCCAGCAGGTGGGCAAAACAAAGAAGAAAATATGAGACTTGAATCCGACAGTGGGCCACAATGCACCAATGAATTAAATCCGGTTGAGAGAAGTAAATTAATTTTGTGTTTAGGCGGTGCTTTCAATCCTGTACACAGCAGACATATTATGGCTGTAGTTGAGTGTAAACGCTGGGTTGAAGAAAATTTAAATTACGAAGTGGTTGCTGGAAAACTTGCAGTAGCTCATGATGGATATGTGTTTTCAAAAACCAAACGTACCAATCAAAAATGCATAAAAGCCGAACATAGAATTAATCTATGTACGCATGCGTGTAGGGACTATAGTGATTGGTTACAACCGTATCCCAAAACTTGCGGGTCCGCTTTTGAATGTGGAAAAAAATTAAAAAATGAAATGTTTAAGAAAAATAATTCAGAAAACGTGAAGATTGGTGTAATTATTGGAGCTGATCGCGCGACAAATAAATCTGGTTTTGCCAAGTGGAGCAAGGACTCTGGTGGTGAACGCATGACTCTCTGTATCGGCAGGAAAGGCGAAACTGAACAAGTACTTGAACAATTTGAAAAGGACAAAACAAGTGGGAGAGTTAAGACTTCGGATTTTCATATTGTTCCAGTTGAGCTTGAAAACATAAGCTCTACAGCAATAAGACAGGTTTTAGATCGGATGACGGACGAATTTACGCGGGACAGCGAAAAAAGGGTACTCCTCCAAAAACTAGTGGAGGATGAATTTATTAATATGGACTGTGCGGATTATATTCTTAGCAACGAAAGTGAACTTTATATAACTTGATTATTTATGTAACGCTGTACTTAAATTTAGAAAAATTGAAAAAAATCCATTTTTTAAAAAAATGAATAATTTTTAAAATGATTTTAATGGAAGAAAAATTTTAGTATCTATCAAATTTTTTGGCCCCTCGTGTCACTGATGAGAAATTAGTTTCAAAAATGTGTTCACATGGCGCATCAAAAGTAAACAGGTTTTTTTTTTGTTACATATCTATAACACCTTCACAAAGCTTTAACCCTCCCCCTTTGAATGACCTTGAGAGCGTGACATGGTGTGTTCAAACCCCGACCTGGTCAAACATAATATTGCTTCTTGGCCTGGCACTCTGACAGAGTTTGGACTGGTTCATCTGATTCTGACTCTGTAAGCTGGCACATTAACAACTGTCCCATGACACCATATGTGCGGGACGAAATAAAACCCCTATGTCATTTTATGTCGCAGATAAAGTGGTTTTTCAGTAGTTTTTCATACAACTGAATGGGAAACCTAATCCAGATTTGGCAGTTTAATTGCTTAAAATTGGAAAGGCGGGTAATGAAAGGTTAAAAATCGTATGTCTTAAAAGGGTTGATAAAAAGGCTAAATTCGTTCAACAACCCTAAAAGTAAGTAAAAGACATTATGGATTAAGATGGCGGTACACAGAAAATCAGCTTTATAGCGTAGTGACAAATTTCATGATAAAAGAAGATTTTACAAATAAGGACACTGCTGATAGTTCGTAAGGATATGTATAACATTTATAGGCGTTGGTGTAATAAGTTTTTTAAGTCTAAGTTCCTGAAGTCTGTAAAATGATTATTGTTTAAAGAAAGCTTGAAAGTATGTAACTGAACATCACTTCCGTTATTGTTGATATGCCTATAACATACATTTGCCCGTATTCATATTCCTGTCTCGGGTAAGAAAGATTTATCATCTAAATCAGTTGCAGGTAAATCGAGTTTAAAACTCTTTTAAATCGCTTGTGAGCACTATTCGCCCAATTTTGAGCCATATTCTTATGGGAATTCAAATCTGATTTACCTGAGATCTCTATCATACGGAAGCGTATTGCTGCCAACTAAAAAAATATTAAGTCGTACGTACGAGATACTAAGTCGTACGTACGAGATACTAAGTCGTACGTACGACATAATAAGTCGTACGTACAAGATACTAAGTCGTACGTACGACATCCTTAGTCGTACGTACGAGATACTAAGTCGTACCTACGACTTAGTATGTCGTGCGTACGACTTAATATCTCGTACGTACTTCATACCACCTTTTAGATCCATATCGAAGATAATTAACGGATTTAAAAATGATATTTAAACTTTTATATTGCTTAATTAATTACTAAAGAGATTAAAGTAGAGTATTTCTTCCGTTTTGTAGCAACGAAATAAATACTGAAACGTTTGGATATTTGGATGCAATAATCCCCGAAACCTTTTGCACAATTCTGGATATTGTTGGCTGCGAAATGCCAAATAAGTCAGCATTGTCAAGTTGAAAATTACCGGTTAAATAGAATCTTAAGGCAACAAGCAACTGCTGAATCGGCGAAACAGATGAATGTTTTCTGCGTTTGTGCTCTAGCCTGTTTCCTATTAACTCCATTATGTCAATGACATTACGCTTGCTAAAACGATACCTAGCAATGAAATCAGCTTCATCATAAAAGTCAAATGGGTCTATTCTACCTCTGAAAACTTGAGGTCTCATATTTAAACGATCAAATAAAGCAAATTGGTCAAGAAAATCAATGTAGTCATCCATTTTAAATCAAAGACTAACAATATAAACCTGCTATATAGTAGGTTTAGATTTACCTGGAAATTTGAATTCAGCTCAGACTGAGCATTATTTGTAGAACAGATTTTAAAAATATAAGCCGTTCAGACAGGTTATTCTGTTTTAAACACCTATGTGAATACGGGCGGGCAATACACTTATATAACACTGACTGGTTACACCTGTATATGTACCTGTATATAACTGAGAGTTGTGAAATTTTGTACACATATGATATTTCTAAATTATCAATATATAGTATTTCAAGCCATTCAAAAGGTGTACATATAGGGCATTAAGTTTAATCATGAGTAATGAAAATGTAATTGTGAATCCTAGTGAATGTGTAGGTCGTGTATTTACTGTATTATATAATGGACCCGGTGTAGACACAAATTCAGTCCGGCCTGTACCTTCAGTTCGAGATGTGCCTGTGACATCACTGGCAACCCCAGTATGGCACAAATGGTACCAAATATGTCTTATCTAACTGCGCAGGGACATATTGGCATAAGACACGATTCGAATGATCCAGGAATGCTCACCCTCGAAATAATAAATAGATAAGAAAAGATAGATTTAAAGTTGACAAAATTAGATAAGATTGAAAGTTCCCTAGTTAGTATTACGAATAGAGTTGTTAAAATAGAAAATGATTTGTTACAAAAAGGTTTGGCGACATTAAAAAAGAGATTGACAATGTGAAGAATAAAACAGAAATGGAAGTGAGAGGAGTAAAAATGAATATAAGACAATTACAAAAAGAGGCACAAGAGATTTCTAATTTACAGCAATATGTTAAAGAAGTTGATGACGAAAATTATTATCTTAGAGAAAAAGTTATAGACCTGCAATCTCGTCCAATGAGAGATAATTTAATATTTTTCTGGTATTGATGAAAACTAGGACCCAGAAGACACTGAGGATGTACTACAAGATTTTCTTAAAAACCAGCTAAATATAAATGAAATCGAACGCACAAGGAAAGACTTTTATCCAGTACTAAAGCAAACAAGAGCCTGGAATAATAAAGCAGTATTAGTTAGAGATAAGCTTTATATTAATGACAATATATAATTATATTATGTATCTTGTGTTATTGAAGGTAACAATAAATCAGAGTACTTTTCTTGTGAGATTGGTGTTAGACAAGGAGAATATCTGTCTCCTCTCTTATTTTCAATTTTTATAAATGATTTAGAAGACTTCCTATTGTCTAAAGGTTGTAAAGGTCTTGAGTGTATTTTTTGAAATAGGCGATAAAAATCTTGACATATTTTAAAAAAAATTATTGCTTCTCTATGCTGATTATACTGTAATTTTTGCAGAAAATGCTAATGATCTTCAACATGCGATTAATGTTTTATTCAGTATTGTAGAATTTGGAAGTTAGACGTAAACATTTCTAAAACTAAGGTTATGGTATTCTCCAGAAGAAAGCCAAAACACTTGCCTAAAATAATGTTTGATAATGTTTCATTAGAATATACAGATGTTTATTGTCACCTCTGAAATTCATTTAACTCTAACAATAATTTTTTTTTAAATCTAAGAAAAGATTATTGGATCAAGCAAATAAGGCACTTTATGGAGTTTACAAAAAATTAATTAATTTACAGTTATCGATAGAATGTCAGTTAGGATTATGTGATCACTTGGTTTTACCAATTATGTTATATGGGTGTGAAGTTTGGGGATTTGAGAATATAAAGCTTTTTGAAACTCTTCATCTAAAATTTTATAAAAGAATTATGAATATGAAAATAACACGCCAAGTTATATGGTTTATGGTGAGCTAGGTAGATACCCGATTTATGTACAGATCTCAAAAAGAATGTTGTCATTTTGGTATCAGCTACTACTTTATGAAGATAAATAGTCAAACTCTATCTACAGAAAACTTTTGTTCCTTAAAAATTATGGTAAAAATACTAGTATATCATGGATAACAGAATTTAAAAAAATGTTAAACAATACTGAGTTTTGTTATTTTGGAATAGTCAAGCACTTAACATAAACAAAAATTGGTTATGTAAAGCTGTTTAATTTAAACTTAAACACCAGTTTTTACAAACATGGTTCTCTCAAATTCAGAACTCAAGTAAAGCTGTGCTTTATAGAATATATGAAGTAGATTTGGCTTAGAAAAATATTTGAAAATTTTACCTTTTAATTTAAGATACATATTTGCTAAATTTCGTACATCCACTTATTTGCTTCCAATTGAAAAGGCTGAGGTGGGTTAATGTAGATAGGACTCCTATGATGACAGGATATGTACTCTTTATAATTCTGATAAAATTTGGGACGAATTTCATTTTTTGGATTGTCGCTTCTTTAAAAATCAATAGAATAAAATATATAAAGAAAACATATAATGTAAGACTAAGTATTCTAAAATTACAATACTTATTGAATAGTACAAACAGGATAGAATTGTTAAATATATGTAAGTTTATAAAAGAAGGCTTAAAATATTACACTTAAGTATCACACTTATTACTAGTCACTTTATTTATGGTTTTGTAACAATAAGTATATACATGTAATTATATCTGTTTTGTTGAGAGATTGTCGACAATCAAACTTGACCTATGTATTAATTGTACTGCCATTGTATATATGTATATGTTGTACAGTTTAACCTCTAATACCACCTCAGTGGTGCAGAGTGTAATAAAGAATCTTGAATCTTGAATCATGGAAGAAAGTGTATATTCACATATATTTAGCCTCGCCTCTATGTATATTACGTTAAGGTTTTAATTCACAAGGTTTAAGTTCATTTGCTCACTATTTTCTGATTGAGGGTTAAGCCTTTTCTTATATGTTGCATATGGAAGGAATATGAACTGTCGGTTTTCTTAGCTACATTAACGAAATTTGAAGAAGTGAAACCGCTGAAATCCATGTCATGCATGCTAATTGTTGCATAGTTTACATACTTAACAGCAAGCATTTTTTTAACTAAATTTAGTTTAAAAAGTTGAAGTTCCATAGTTCATCTGAAAATTCTGAAAAGAAAAATACGCATATACATCATTTAAAACAGTAATTGAAAATAAGATTTTTTTCATCAGTTTTTATTTATTCAACAAAAAGTGTCAACGATAAAGTAAAAAGAATAATCGAAGTGACGAAGCTACTTTCGATCTGTCGTTGTATTGGGCGAGTGAGATGTTTAAATTGAAAAATTTTCCCCAAGCAAAAATGGTAAATGATTTGAACAAGATTTATAGATTTTAGTTAGAGATTTTACATCCTGTTTTAAAGCTAAATTCAATTCTTTAGGTTTATAAACGAATTTAAATTTCTGAAAAAAGATTCTTGTCTCGTTGAGAGAAAAATTACTTTTTGCTATTTACTGAACACTGCCGTTTCGATGGCGCGCTTCCGGATCACAGCGATTTTCGCCGCCTAGGTTCGCATTCCATTCTGGCAAACCCTAGTGGGAAAAAGTTTTTCAGGTCGCTTGCCAAAGCTCGGTGGTTTTGGCAGGCACTCCGTTTCCTATACCATTCCTCAACTGACCTTTATGTAAGTGTTTGAATTTTGATTTGAGCCCAAAACACCATTAATCCAATTAAATTATATTCGACTTAAACTTTGTAGTCATATCGCCACAAGACAGCTGCAATGTTTCTACTTTTCCTCAAGTCAAGTCGTTTCTTATAATTTCATGATTTTTCCTGCTTTGTTTCTATATTAACTTCGTCAGGTAATCTTTAGTCTTTGTGTTGAATATCAATATATCCTAGACATCTAAACTTTTCTATGAGGGCTACGATGGCCAAGTGGATAAGGCGTTAGCCTTCAAACTCTAGGCGTTGTGGACTCGGTAACCACTTACAGATGACAATCACCGTCTTAATCCCACTCTGATAGATCATGGTGTGAGAAAGTTTGTAAAATTGCTTGCCAAAGTACGGTAGTATTTTCTGGGCACTTTGGTTTCCTCCACCATCCCTGAACTGACCGCATTGATATAGGTCTTGACTCTTGGCATCAAACATCCACTGCATGAAAGAGAAATTGTAATACTCTGGAGTCTGCGTCAACGTTAGCGTCTCATGTTAAGATGACGAATCTACACAGACGAGGTTTTCGTTGGCATTTACCGCCTTATGCTATATTTTATATTTTCGTGAACAATTACGAGAGAGAGAGAGAGAGAGAGAGAGGAGAGAGAGAGAGAGAGAGAGAGAGAGAGAGAGAGAGTGTTTTAATTTAATTTGTGACCGTGTTTTGAAGCAATTATGGATAAAAACACATCCTTAAGAAATGATGAATTAATTTGACATACTTTTTTTTTGTTTAAATATTAAATCTTAATCAGGAAAATTTAACGATTTATTGTCAGTTATATAGTTTTAACGAATTATATTTGATATTAGGTATTTATTACTATAAAAACAAAACCTTACCTGTAAAATTCTATCAATATAAGTTATTAAGATATATTGTTATTTTAACACACCGGTGCTTTCACCAATAATTCTTTTGATTTGTCAAAAAACAGGATAAGAATTTTTCTTCCAATGGCTGATTTTTTTCCGCTCTTTAACTTCATCAAGGATACTGTAAATCGGAGCCTCTTATTTGCTGACTTCATTAGCACCATGAGTATAAATATAAAACTTTTGGAAACATTTTTCAACAATTTCATAAAGTTTGAAATTTGCTTCTATAACTATGAAGAACCTTTTATTGATGTTGGTGGCTGTTGGGCTGCTTGTGAATGTGGTACTTGGACATGAAGGTCTGTAAATGTACTTTATTTACATTATTTTATTATAAAAGGTGTTTTGAATATTTTATTGGGTCAGACTAAAAATTTATATCAACAATGGTTGTCTGGTCCAACAAATATCACTAGAAACTTTTAAAATTTAATAGACATATTTATCGGGACATTGTCAATTTTTTAAGTATTATATTTTGTAAATTGACTTTTTTTGCAAGATTTATATTTCGATTTATGTTAAAAAAAGCGAGTATTGATTTTTAAACTTTTTATACACAAAAAGTTTGGAAAAGATTATTGGTGTTTTACGCCCCAGTCATTTCTTTATTATTATTATTATTATTTTATTATTATTATTATTATTATTATTTTTGTAATTAAATATCAAGGCGGTCAGTTCCTTCATTGTGGAGGGAAAAAAAACCACCACGACCTTCGGCGATTAAAAAATTATAAAACACGAATACTTCTGAATGAGTTGAGTTGTGTGAGTTCAGTCATGGGGTTTTGGGTCCCAGTCTAAAGTTTTTCACCTATGAGATGTTGGAGAAACCGATCCGGATAAAATGAAATCAGAGAAATTAATCAAATAAAATTTTAATAACACATATAGGCACCTGGCTCATATTCACCGTAATATTGACATTGTGAGAGACAGACTTTAAAAAATCAAATGGTGTTTTTGAAAGAACTGGTCTGTCAAAACCATCAAACCACACAAAAAAATCTTGAACAATCGGATCGTATAAAATTTTCTTCCTACCTTGGCAAAGCTGCTATATCCCCTTTTATTTTGAGGCAGTGTGTAATAGTACAACTTTTCAATTAACTTGTGTTCTCGCGGGATGTAAATTTCAAGTGATGTAAATTTCAATTGGAATTAGATTCACGCATGTATGCCACATCCAGTGAAAATTGTCCGTTTCACATGCTGTGTTTATTGATCGGAAAAACTGAAAAATCAGCTACATGTTTTTTAATCAATATACTAGGAATTCAATAGCAACTCCTCAAAACTGTAATACATGGTTTAAGTACGACAAAACTCCTTGCTAAACTTAAAACGATCATTTTCTAAACTTTGAGAGATATTTGCACCGCATGAGGCGTAGAGAATAAGTATATTGTCATGTGCATAATTTTGAATTTTTACAAAGAAAAATAATTTAAAATTCTGCACATGAGACAATTGCAGAATTTGAATATTTCTCTTTGTAAAAATTCAAAATTCTGCACATGACATACTCCTCTCTGCTTTCCAGTATGAAGCCCGGCACATAAAGTTAGAGTGAATCTTAACCTAACAATGTCGACGTTCAAGAAAAAATCTCTCGGTAAATCCCTATCTACGGTCACATATCCCGGCGCAGATTCGAAACCCACAGGCTTGGTCAATGAAAATCGTCCCTCTGCTACAGTTTCCTCCGTTTTAGGTTCACAAATTTCACTTCCGACATATTGCTAGCAATCTTTCAATGCAAATAACACTTTTACTTTTAAACTTCTTTGCAAATTCTTCCATAATTGAAATGGCGCCACATGGGTGCACCTGATTTTCGCCACAAATAACAACACATTTATTGTTGATATTCAGTTTTTTTTTTATTTATAATATGTCCAATGTCCAATATTCTCAAAAATACATTATGTTAATGAAAAATCGAGAAAATACAATCAAAATACCCGATAACATTATTATTTTTCAAACCAAAACCCCCGTTGTTACCCCACACCAAAAATAGTGCGGATTAATAATGTGTCGTTCTCGGTCTAAAATTCAGCTGTTTGCGTCTACTGGACTCCCTCGATGTGCAGTTGTTATAGATGAGATTTTTTTATTTTTTAAGTTCTGATAATTTTTTTAAAAAAAAATTAACGAAAATATAACAATTGAACTGTTTTAAAATGATGTTCATTGTCAGTATGAAGGCAACAACTTTGCAAGGCAAACTTATCATAACGCGCTAATGCGCGTTTTTTCCGTTTGCTTGCAAATTCAAGTTGTTGCCTTTATACTGACAAAGAACATTATTTTAAAAACAGATGAATTGTTAAATAATACATTTCAATCTTTACAAAATTTAGGATTCTGGAACAAGAGTTAAACTCTTAAATTAACCAGTCTCCTACTAAATAAGTACAAAAATCATAAAGCTACTTTTAACTATTTGTAATAATAATAATAATAATAATAATAATAATAATAATAATAATAATAATAATTAAAGATGAATTTAGTTAACAAATTGAACAATGTTTAGTGGGTGTCTACAATTACATGATAATCACACAATAAGTAAAATAAGTATCAAGTCAAAAATACATTTAAGATAACAGGGTTAAGTCAAGGACGAGTTAAATCGTTTAGATTGTACAATAGAATTTTGAACTGTTAAAAATATTGTTTTATTTTAATCAAAAGATAATGTTGGGTCTCGTAAAGGCAGTTTATTAACACTCAAAATAGTGTTGTTGCCGATTCCGGATTGTTTCTTGTGACAGCAATATCGGAACGAGAGAAAATTAAGTTTATCGTGAAGGAAACATTTTAACCTAATTTGTGTCGGTAGGTAAAATATATATGACGTTACCAGAAATATCATAAAACATGTAACAAATCAGATTGCGTTATATCGTTTTCTTTTTTAAATATTCTAGTACATGTATTTTTAAAGGAAGATATAAAAACACGTCTCACCCCAGTGATGATTTTTGTATTTTATCTGTTACTAGTTGTAGTTGAGATAAAAAAGAAAACTTGTGTGTATGGTTATGTATTTATTTTCAATTTTTAGAGAATTTTAAAGAAGACGGAAAAGAAAACACTGAGGCATTAGTGAGGATGAAGAGACATAAGTAAACATAGATATTTATTTCAGATTTTAAATCTTAGATTTGTGTGATATGTACTTTGTAAACGATTCTTCACATTGATTTTTAAGCGAAATGTACATCTAGTACCATATGAAGTTTTCCTCTCTCTCTCTCTCTCTCTCTCCTCTCTCTCTCTCTCTCTCTCTCTCTCTCTCTATATATATATATATATATATATATATATATATATATATATTCTACTTAAAATAGATTTACCCTTTCTTTTGCTTTAGATTTTTTTGACGAACTAATGTCCATTTTATTGTCGCTTAATATATATATATATATATGTATATATATATATATATATATATATATATATATATATATATATATATATATATATATATATATATATATATATATATAAAATTTAAGATCCAATGTTGAGTTGATTTAATAAAATCGAATGTATTTTTTCTTTGAAATTAGATTATGGAGGAAATGCTCGTCGACGGATGATTGTTGCTTTCCATTGAAGTGTCGACGGCGATTAGGTACAAAGAGATGTGTCGTCATTGGATAAAATGTAAGTATTCAAAATGCATATATACTAACGGAAAAAAGAACCAAGAAGTTTGGTTTTTGTATGATAAATTTAAGACACGTAGGTCCACTAATTCTTTTAAAATTTTTAAAGAAAGCTTACATCCGGGGTAATCCTGCACATGATGTGCCAGTGAATCATTACAAAGCAAACATGAAACAGATCAGCTACAAAACGTTTAAATTTTGAAGCGATTATAGAGCTACAATTGAGGGAGGTTGATAGAGTAGGGCAATTGCTCTGATAATGCAGGGACATTCGCAACGGCACCAAGCCAAGCTTTTTAATGTATATGAAACGACAATATCTCGTTTATTTGGACGTCTCGGAGCTGTGGGGAGATTGGGTGACCAGTCTAGGGGCGGATACCAGCAAAGGCAAGAGACGTAGGTGTCTCCGTAACCGATTTTAGAGTGCGACAGAGACGGCATGCCAACTTGTCGGCACTCGTTTTCGGTCAGTGTGTTCAAGAACGAATAAGTTTCGGGAGTTTTATATAAGATCTCGACGTCCATATGTTGTTTTTTTTTTGCTATTTACGCAGATACAACCCCAATGTTGAAAGCAATGTCTGTCCCAAGTTGACCATTTGTCGGGCGAGCTGGACAAGAGCGTAAGGAAGCACGTCAACGTACCTAGTAACTTAGCTCAACTCACGCAGGCCCTTAAAGACAATAAACACATAAAAGGGGCCATTGTTAGGGAAAAGGGAGTGGCGATTAAAGCCAGGGGTGAACACACACGTTCTCATTTTGATCAGGAAACGGTCTAAGATGCAGTTGTTTTAACGCTATTCACGCAAATGCCGTCTGTGATTGGAAAACAAAATTGATAAAAAACCTTCAGAAATAATGATATAATCGAGAAACCAACACAATAAGATAATCATTCCCTCAAATATGTTGTCAAAGACAGTGTAGCCTTAAAGTATTTATTTTATACTCGAACAGGCGTAAAAGTACGAACTCAATAACACATTCGCGCGCTCTCTCTCTCTCTCTCTCTCTCTCTCTCTCTCTCTCTCTCACACACACACACACACACACACACACACACACACACACACACGTTTCTGAAAAAAAATTGGAATAAGGAAAAAAAAAAACCGAAAATGTTAATTGGTGTAAACCCTTTTGTCGTTATTTTGACGACGATTTGTTTATTTAGATATTACCAATTTACTTTTTATTTTATTTTATTTGTATTTTTACAGAAATATAATAAAAAAGGAAAGTACAGGCGAATTAATATCCTAGCCAATCAACAAGATGAAGGAAAACACAACTGATAAAAATGTTCTATTTTTGTCCTTAAAGTTGTTATTTATAATAATCATGAATAAAATACAGATAAGTAATTATTTATATCGCTTGTTTATAAACACACTAATTTCTGTAACATGCGAAATAATTTTGTATAAAACTGTTTCTATATAAATTAACTATATATGTGTGTGTGTGTGTTGTGTATGTGTGTGTATGTGTGTGTGTGTGTGTGTGTTTCAATATATATATTGTAATATATATTTCTGTAACAGTAATTGTAATAATGTTTTTTTACGCCCCAGTCAACATTTTTAAACTTATTCCGAGGTGGTCAGTTTTGGGATTGTGGAGGAAACCGGAATGCCCGGAGACTCCACCGACCTTCGGCAAGCAAACTGACAAACTTTCTCACACTAGGATCTGTACCTAGTGGGATTCAAACCAAGCCGGTGAGAGGCGCTATATACCGTTATCGCGCGCTTTAGACCACTTGGCCATCGAGGCCCCAGAGTAATTGTAAGCATATATCAAAGGTATCTAGTGGCTAACAAATCTGTTGAGTGGTAAAGCCACTAAGAACACACAAAATAACTGTAAGAACATTTAAAAGCACGCAAAATTCCTTAAGCAAGTTACATTACAAACAAATCCATTGAACAAAATATGATAATTTCTTCCAAAGAACAATTCACAAGCTAAAAATATGAGGACTTATAGAACGAACAATTTACAAGCAAAATATGATAGCCTCTTAAGTCATACACAAGTTATTTAGCAAAAACAAATTTTTTAGCATATCTAAGAGAGCATTTGCTTGAGTTCATAGAACCTTATATACAAATATGATACCCGATTTTGAGAAAGAATATTCTTCCACGACACGTCTGTTTATTTTTTTCCACAAACCGTTGTTCTCAATTTTCTTCATTAACGGTTCAAGCTTGTCTTTATAAGCTTCGGTGTTTTCGAGATATTCCTGCCTCATAACGATAACTATTATCCCTTCTACAATAAAAATGATAAATAATGTTTCTAATCCTATTTTTAAAATTTTATATATTTTTTTATTTTTATCTTTTAAATTTTTTTTATTATTTTTATTTATTTATTTATTTATTTATTTATTGTCATTTTAAATATATTTTCTATAATGTTTTATTATCAATATAATTTAGTCAGTGTCGGTCAACAGTCTAGGGTATTATTTTATTTTTTTATTATTTTATTTTATTTTATTTTATTTTCTTCCTCGTTAGATAGAGTCTTATAAGAAAAAACATAAATGTGTAAATAGTGTTTAATGGCTCAGCAATAATTTAACATAAGGGATAAAAAGCCACATTTTTTCGAAAATATTGTCTTGATGAGCTTGTCGTGTGTAAAATCTAGAATTTTTACAAAAAGAAATATTTGGAATTTTGCACATGACGCAAAATTTTGAATACTTCTTTTAGTAAAAATTTAAAATTTTACATATGACAAGCTTTGTATGTTGCGGTTTCTATTACAAAAATAATTCTTTATCTGTAAACTTCAAACGAAAATTGTGCTTTAAGGGACCGTGAATGTACTTGATATTTCGTGAGTATCGTAACAACCTGGCTTAACTATTCGAATCATTTCGTACAGAGCTTCAATAGGTATATGTCCATCACCAAAACCTCCAGCCGAAACAATACAGTCATAATAATCTGCAAAATGGATAATAAACTTACGAGCGTAATTTGATCAAAATAAGCAAATTTTCAAGATAATAATAATAATAATAATAATAATAATAATTCGGCGCTGTTAAAGAATACGAAACGTATTAAAATATAACAAATAAAAAGTACAACAGTATATAATGAACTTCTTTCTCCTTTATGGATCACTCTACTTCTTCTACCTTAGCTTAAGTCATGATTTTAAAGGATAATTTTTAAAAAATAAAAAAAAATATAACCTTTTCAAATATATATTATAATACAGAAGACATAGAAAAATTGATTTTCCTGATGACGAAGTTAAAAACAGACATTTTTTTTACAAAAATTATTGAAATGAAACTACATTGATTACATTATTTCGTTTCATAGACCTTTTGAATGTACGGTATAAAAATTTTTCCTTACTGTAAAAAATACATTTTTCATTTTCACAATGAACCAGCCTCATCATTTTCTATTTTAAAAATATTTAAATCAACATATCTATAAGCATGTATGTTGGAACCACAGCCACAAGACAACTCACGGTAAGACTTCTAAAAACAAACTGTCAAAGTTTTTTGAGTAAAATAACAATAAAATATCGCAATAATAAGCGTATGTGAACTTCACATGTATACCTTCAGAACATTAAAATATATTTTTGAAACTGAAAAAATATGGAAAGAAATTAGACTGGGAAAACAAACAATTTTTTATGTAGACATCTCTTTATAGTCCAAGTATAAGTCGTACTGGAACGAAACATTAGACTCGCAATGAAACATTGTGCGTATCGCTGAAAAACGATGGTTAAATTTTAAAGGTCATAAAAACATTAAACGTAATTTGAAAGCTGTGTTTGGTGCTGAGCGGAAAACATTCGATAAACTTAACCGCAAATTCAAACGTCAGTATCAGTCAAGTGAAAGAGACAAAACACAGAATGGACTATTAAACGGCAACCAACAAGATTTCTGGAAATCCAAAAAGTTGGAATGGCAAATGACCGAAATAAGTGTATTCCGTGTGCCGTTGTTGATGATGACGGAAACTGTAACACAGATAGAGACTTTGTATTAGATAAATGGAAATCTGAATTTAAGACACTACTATCTACCAACAATAATGGCTTCACTACAGCTGCATTGACCGAAAACAATGATATTGACTCCTCTAGTCTCAATGCTCCGATAACCCGTACGGAAATCCTTCAAGCTGTGAAGTCATCAAAGCTACGCAAATCCGTTTGAATCGATAGAATTCCGTCCGAAGTATTGAAAAAATACAAATGCGGCTGAATTTCTCTACACAATTTGTAATGGATGTTTCGAGTTTGGAAAAGTCCCAAGTGACTGGAACCAAGGTATAATAAATCCGATTTTCAAAGATGGTGATAATCGAAACCCTCTAAACTACCGTGGCATCACTCCTATTTCCGTACCTTGTAAAATTTACTGTTGTGCTTTAAATGATAGACTAACGACTTGGTTAGAAACAAACAATATACTGTGCGACGAGCAAAATGATTTTCGCAAAGGTCGTAGCTGCAAAGAACATATTTATTCGTTGTTTTCTGTAGTTAATAATAGAAAAATATCTAAACAATCAAGTTATGTTTTGCTTTATAGAAATGAAAAAGCATTTGACACTGTTAACCGAAATTTTTTGTGGGTAAAGACCCGTAACATAGGTATACAAGGTAAATTTTTCAATGCACTACAATCCCTGTACTGTGACAAAATGCTGTGTGAAACTTAACGATGATTATACGGAGTGGTTTGATGTGGAAACCGGCGTCAAACAAGGGTGCATCCTATCGCCAAGTTTATTTTCTATATATATCGACGATTTTACATCAAGAATAAACTCAGCCCAGTGCGGTATACGATCTCATGCTTAGCATTCTGCTTTACGCGGACGACATAGCATTGGTTGCTCCAGATGGACAGAAATTACAACGTATGTTCGATATTGTGACCGAATGGTGTAGTGACTGGCAGTTAATCGTAAATCCGTCTAAAACCAAAGTTGCGCATTTTCGCAACCCGTCTGTTAAGCGCACCAATAGTCTCTTGAAATGTTGTACCTTGGTGTCTGGTTTGATGAACACTTATAATGAATAAAGCTGTGTCTGAACTAGCAGTCAGCTAACCGAGCTCTTGGTGCTTTATTTGGTAAATATATTTCAAGTGGTGGTATGACTTTTGATGTTTTTACCAAACTCTATAATTCAGTTGTGGAACCGATTTCGTTTTATGGTAGTTCTATTTGGGGAACAAAACAGCGTAAGGTTATAAACACAGTTCAGAACAAAGCATGTAGATTCTTTTTGTCTGTAAGCCGTTATACATCAAACATATCGACGATCATCGACGGACAGAGTGAAACAACATCTTCACTGATTGCTTTTAGTATATATGACTTTACAATAAGTTTTGACTTCAAGCAAATGGGTTGGTTATCATGCTTCACTACACAGTGGATGTCATGTATACAGTACAGCTCAGGTGGATTCGTGAATTTCCACCCGCCGCGGTGGACAAGGTTGCCGATTAGAGGGGATTAAATTTCCACCGCGGTCCACCGTGATTCACCGCGGTCCACCGCGAATGAAGAGAAAAGGGATTAGGAATATTTTTGCCGCGGTGGACAGCAAAATCGTCCACCGGCAGAAAAAAAACTCCATCGCGATGATTATTGAAAATGAAATACATTTAATCCTTAATGTGTACTCAGAGGCATAAATAACTTGACCATACGACGAATGTTTACATGGATGATCGATTTAGTTGTTGATCGGTGTTGTCCGTAATTAGATAAAAATTAAAGCACAAGACTTCGGACAATAAAGAATCCTGTCACAAAAAAATAAATAGATAAATAAAAAATATATAAATAAATAAAAAAAAAACCCACGGATTTTTCAAAGATTTTTTTTCCACGTAAGTTTTTTAAACAGTTAAAGCACGAGATCATTTTTACAAAATAATTTACCTGAAATTGTTAGTCAAATGTGTATCAAAATCTAATCCATAAATATAAATAAATCCCGGTTTTAAGAAGACCTGTATCGTAGATTTACTAATTCCAAAAAAACATTTGGAGTGAAACAACATCTTCACTGATTGCTTTTAGTATATATGACTTTACAATAAGTTTTGACTTCAAGCAAAATACAACCACGAGTTTCATTGCACGTGCCTTTACCAGTTAACCTTTACAAATGTTTTGACAGCTAGGTCAGCTATAATTAACCTGTTAACATGGTTATCGTTTTCATGAGGCCCGTGAATCAGTCCCGTTTTTCTTTCTTTCTTTTTCTTTCTTTCATTTTTTAATTATAATTTATTTATTAATTTATTTATTTTTTTTTTTTGGTGAGAAATAAAACCCGTCCCGGGAAAACCATTTCCTCTCTCCAATAATACGTCTATTGTGTAAACTATACCGGGCAGATAACAATCGTCTCTTGTATCAAATTTTTCACTGGTCGACAAAATACAGGAAGGGGTGGTTCTTTAATGTTACAAATTTGGTTAGTAGTATAGACACCGATAACTTGATACAAGACGGGAGGTTTTCATCATGATACGTAGTAAGAAATATTACAGATAAATTAAGAGTTATTGACAATCAGGAGTAGAAAACGGAGCTTTTCAACGATAGTAACACACAAAACGGGAACAAACTGAGAACATATCGCACATTCAAGGACACGTTACAAACGGAATCATATGTCAAATTAAACATTACACGAGCACAAAGACAATACCTGGCACAGTTCCGTGCAGGGTCTCTACCGTTAAAAATAGAGACCGGCCGCTATACCAGACCGCATACCCCATTAACAGATAGGAAATGCAATCATTGTAATTTTAACGTTGTCGAAGATGAATACCATTTTTGTTAATGCAGTGTCCTTTATATAATGATTTTAGATGTGTTCTTTTTGAAAAAGCAAGTCATTTTATACCTGGTTTTAACTTATATTGTAATATTTTTAAATTTACAAATATTATGAAATGCTCTTCACTTCAGTCTTTTTTAGCAACGTACCTTTTCAAATCTTTTAACAGACGAAAGTTTTATGCGAGAGATATTGTAAATTTTTAATATTATTTTATAGTATGTCTATTACATTAATACCGTTTTTTTTTATAAAGTTTACGTTTTTATGGCTACTTATTTTAAAGTTTGTCATTAAATCTCTTAAAAATGTATATATTTAGATACCATGTATGTATATAGTATATAAGTGTCTCATAAGCCAATATATTTTGGCTGGATATTAATCTGTGATATATTGTTTTAACTGTGTTCATTTTATGTTGATTAATATGTGACACTATAATAAACTATTTTATTATTTATTATTTTTAAAAAAAGAATACAAATCATGACGGTTATGATGTTACCATTTTTAAAACAAATGTTTTCGTAGGTGAAAGCTATTAGTGCAAAACTGAGTGTAAATCAATGCTGACTTTGGATTCTTTAAAAACGTTGGATTCTTTAACCACCAAATGCTTAGATTATATATATATATATATATATATATATATATATATATATATATATATATATATGTAATTTAATATAATTTTTCCAGAAAATTTTAAGAGTACTTTTTGCAGTTTTAAATGAACTAAAACTACAGAAGTCAGAATGTTAATGCAACTTTTTTTCATGCTTTGACTTTAAGATATGAGTACAAACAAATGTCTGTGCAAAACTTACCTCCATCAATCGGTAAAACATCGTCCGACATGAATTCACATAGTAATCTGTTGTATATATTGTGTTTCTTTGCTTTCTCCAGCATTCCTTCAGCTGGTTCAAGGGCATCAATATATCTAAAACCATGTTTATATAGCTAAAAAAGAAAGGGTTGGCTGGTCGGTGGTTGCGTATTTTTCATGTTGCTAAAGCAACCTTTCAGGAAATAAAATTGAAAGTTAGTTGTAGCTTGAAACTGAAAATATGTTTCAATATAATAATAATATACTTGTAATAATAATAATTAATATTATTATTATTATTATAAAGTAATAATAATTATTATAAAAATAATAATTAAGAAAAGAGGATTAAAAGAATTTATCAGTAGTTGTTGTGCTTGATAGATAATCCCAATCCTCGTTGTTACATATTTTACCCTGAACGAGCAATGCCGAGTAATGGAACAAAAATTAAAACTAGGATTAAAATACATGGATCTCCGTTAGTCTGTTAGTAAGGTTTTTAGTGTTAATACACCTGTTCCTAAGTATCGCTAATAAACTTTGCAAAACACAGATAGTTAATTGAAAAACAGCGAACCCCTATATATGGTGCGGCAGATCGTGATGCAAAATTTGGATTCCTAGTATCCAGGTACGTGAGTATACTTAAAAATACCAACAAATACAAAATAAAACTTTTTTGTCACCCCTTCATATTTGACCTAGGTGGTTTTGGCCGAGTCCAATTACGTACAAACGGAGCACTTGTTTACGTGTAGTTTTAAATCCTACTCCATAAGATTTGTATGAAAAAAAACTTACCGAAGGTAATGTTACTTAATTTTTCTTACAAACCTCTGTCGGCCTCGATATAAAAGAAATAATCTTTACAGGTTCGTATATTACTATATACTAGTACCTCATTTTATATATATACCTCCAGCCCTACTCTCCCTGTGCCAGCCGCTATATCTAATATCTTAACATCTCTTTTATCTTCAAAATAATGCGCTACTGTTTCCGCAGCTAGTGTTGGTCCGTTATATCTCCCTGGTGAAAGGTCCTATATAACAAAAAAAAAAAATAAATAAAAAATAAATAAATAAAAATAAAAAATAAATAAATAAATAAATTTACACAGATTAAAATGTCTCGCCTGGTTAGTTTTTGATCGAGTAAATACAATACTTTAACATCAACTTTCACATTTTGACACGCCGCTACTGCCGCCTACGACGACACCGGGACAGTAACACCTAAGTCTCGCCTTGCTCGACAATTAAGCTGCAGACCCCAGTTTCACTATCATTCCTTAACTAAGATTTTCCTTAACTTAAATTTGGCAAATTTTGGCAATTTTGTAAAGCACAAAAGATGAAAATTTAGAGAAATTTTGAATTCAGATAGAGTAAATTTGAGGTGATACTCAAAATAATACAATAGATACTGAATATTTTGACAATTAACACAATTATCGGGAGTTTAAATTTTCAAGATTTAAGTTAAGGAAAATCTTAGTTAAGGAATGATTGTAAAACTTGTAAAACCGAGGCCGAGTAAAAAGATATGCACTTGGCAGTTGACAGGCTGTTGGGAAGGTTAGTTGGTTGGTTGTAATGTTTTTAAACGACGCATCAGCATATTCCAGCCATTTGCAGAGAGAGCAATTTTTTCATTTCTAAGGATAAGTCTAACAATAAGATTGTGTATGCTTGATTTTTGCGATCGTGTTCTTTAGTCTGCCTTGTACTACTGGAATCCCAGGGCGACTTTTTTGTTAAGGTGCTAGCTCACCGAGTAAGTTTACCACAAACAACCATACCAACCACATTATTCTTACACTTATACTGTTATGACAACGGACCCTTTTCATTAAGTCTTTTCACTTATTTTTGTCACGCTTCAAACAGAATCGCAGAAATATCTTCATTAGAAAATTACCATAAATAAGTGTAAAAATTTGCCATATATTCTACAGTTGTGACAATGAGTTTTGTATAAAACCATAACTGATGTGTAAATCGTTGTAACTGTGGTACTTTTAACTGCAAACGGATCTAAAATGAGTTTATTTGGAGACAAGTCGGATTCGTATGTGGATGAAGTTATGGCGGCATATTTGATTCTACCGTCGGATGGACAAATCTCTAGCAGCGAATCCGTGAGTATTTTAGCTATGATAAGCAACTTTGAAAATAAAAGAAATTGTATGGAACGATCAAATTCAGAGTCCTATGCAATTGACAATGATAACTCTGTGAATCATAAGAAAAGCCGAAGTGAGGGGTCTCCCTGTTTCACACCCCCTATGACACAAGGCTCACAAATGGATGGTATCCTACAACTAGTTACAAATTTTAGTAAGCAGTTGAATAATGTGCAACGTCAATGAAGGAATGGGCAAACTTAAGAAACATTTTGAAAACTGTTTATCACAGAGAATAGCGAATATGCAAATATATTTGTTATCAAAATTATCACGTAATGTAATATAATAGGCGTTTTTCGGTAGGTAGCAGCTGCGATTTATAAAATCCTTTTCACTATCTATTGCATGAACACTATTAACAAATTAATAATCTAATCATTTACCTGTTTATTTTTTTGACATGACAAGGTAAGTGTAGGACATAAATATATATGTGTATATCTGTGTTTAATGTTTATTTCCTGTTCTTTGTTTTATATTTATATGTGTGTGCAAATGAATAGCAGGATCCAAACATATTTGGACAGGCCTATTATTAGAAGGCATAGCATAGCAAAATACAAAATATTAATTCTTGGCAATAGCAAGGTCAGGTACTTAAAAGACCAGATATATAATTATCCAGAATTTACTAATGATGTCCTATTTATATCAAAACCAGGGACAACTTTAGTTTTCTGGTATAATTGGTTTATTTCCAATTTTCATCATAAAGTTAATTCATATGGTGGAATTAGGGTAAATATATTTCTTGGTGACTGTTAAACACGGTAGATATATTAAATTAAGACATTCAAGTCGTCAGGAAGCCATATCAGATTTAACCTATAATATAGATAAATTATATAATTATATTGTTTGTTTCGAGAATGATATACCAGTATTTTTAGAAGTTCCTGTGTATTCAATTGGACAATGGAATAAAAGCAAAGGTCACCCAAATTATAAAGAATATCTAGAGGAAGACGTCGAGTTACAACAAAGAATCCAATTGGTTAATTATCATATACTGGCTGTGAACCAGAGGACTCAAGTTACATCTCCAAAGTTTTCTCGAGACCTTTTAAAGTACAGGAAGGGTAGAAAAGATAAGAAGAACAGAGTATCATTTTGTTTTGGCCTTTATAAAGATGGCCTGCACCCATCACCTTTGTTAGCAAAGTGCTGGCTGAAGAGAATACTATCTACATGTGTTTAGGTGAGTATATGTATTTATATTTGTTTATATTATAAGTTTTGTCCTTATTTATTAGATATTTATAATGGCAATGTTCAATGACCAATTTAGTCAGGGATTGGACATACCACTGAGAGCAAGTACACCTATTCCAATTGGTGGAAATAGATCTGTAAATTTACCTCCAGGTTTTGTCTCTTCACCATTAGATGTTAAACCTAAAACATACTCTTTTAACCAATTTAATAATGGTCAAAATGTTCAATTACCTGTTCATGGTTCAGAACAAAAGGCACCAGGTCAACCCTATGGCTTAAGAATGCCAGTGCCACAACATCCACATTATCCTGAGGAAGCTACATTTATATATAAAACCCAATTACAGATACCTAAAATAGTACAGTTTTCTGGGGATGAGCCACCTCAAAAAGGTGATGTATCATACCAAGAGTGGCACTTTGAGGTTAGTTGTCTGGCAAATGATCCAGATGTTCAGCCTAACATTTTAATTCAAGCAATAAGAAAGTCTCTAAGGGGAACAGCTTGAAAGCTTTTAATACCGCTTGGTGAAAATGCCACTGTTGCACAAATTATGCACAAGTTAGATAATTTTTTTGGTGACATAAGTACAAATGGCATGATTATGCAGCAATTTTTTAATGAATATAAAAGGTCAGATGAATCAGTCACAAGTTTTGGCTGCAGATTAGAGACTTTGTTGCAGACAGCCATTGATAAAGGTTACATGGGATCACAAGGTAAGAATGATCTGTTAAAACATAAATTTTGGACATCTTTGAATGACCAGGAGTTGCAGTCACAAACAAGACATAAATATGACACAATAAATGATTATACCAGGTTATTATGGGAGATTAGACAAGTTGAGAAAGAAATAAAAGATAACAAACAAGTTGCTATAAAGTTGGAGAAATCAGGTAAGAAAGTGCAACATCAAGTTATGGTAGAAGATCCGGTAGAAGCCTTGGAGAAAAGAATGAATAGCAAATTAGAGAATTTAGAGAAAAAAAATCATGTGTCAGATAGATGACAAGTTCAATAAAATTTTGAATAAGTTTGATAATTTACAATTGGTAAGTGATAATAAACCACCTACAAATTCATCTGCTCGAGGTAGGTACAATAATGGTAATAGAGGACGTGGTTGGTCCAGAGGTCGGGGTAGAGGTTATACAGCACCAAACAATTCTGCTGATAACCCAAAAGCGCAATGACCTCTGTTGTAGGCCAACCAGAGGTCAAAGATCAAAATATATCTGGCCAATTTAGTGTTAAAAATCAATTAGTGGGTAAATTAAACAAAGGTATTGTGATTATTAATGGGGAAAATTTTTCATGCTTTAATAGACAGTGGGTCTATGGTTACCACAATATCTGAATCTGGGTATAATAATTTAAAAGAAAAACCAGAATTAAAGTAACTAGTTGACTTGGGTTTACAAGTAGCCACAGCTGATGGTTCTTTGTTACAGTATTTGGGTTTTATAGAATGTGCAGTGTCATGGCCACAGTCAGGATTAGAGTATTATGTACCTCTATTGGTAGTACCAGATACCAAATTTAGTTCTTCTTGTCCTATAATTGTGGGCACTAATATAATTAGATTGTGTAGAGACAATACTTCTGATACAGACAAGTTAAATTTGTCAGAAGAATGGCAAGTAGCTATTGATAATTTAGTTTGTACCCAATATGTTGTAAAATCCAGTAATAGAAAACCTGTTAGAATAGCACCATATGAGACCAAGATAATTTCAGGTAAAACACGAGGTGTTAAACACAATATGGGTTGTATGATTACTGAGAATTTAGACAGTACATACAATAATAAGGTTATAGTTTGTTCAAGGATTGTAAAAATTCAAACTGAAAACCCTAAAGTTCAGGTTAAAATGTGTAATATGTCAGCTAAACCGGTAACAATCAAACCAAAGTCGGAAATATGTTCCCTACAAAATGTCACCATAGTTGATGATATTACTTCCCCATACCAATCAGCCCTATCTTGTTCACAAGTTAAGTCTGATGAGGCATCTACTTCTCATCCACTAGACTTAGGTATACAGGTTGAGTTTGATAATATATCAGAACAAACTCAAGCACAGTTTAAGAATTTATTATATAAGTGGAAAGATGCTTTCTCAACAGGACCATTAGACATAGGTTACACTAACCTAGTTCAACATAAAATCGAGTTGACTGACAATACCCCATTTAAAATGCCGTACCGTAGAATTCCACCAGGTATGTATGATGAGGTCCGTCAACATGTCAAAGATATGTTGGACGCAGGTGTTATAAGGGAATCGGATAGCCCTTACTCTTCAAATGTAGTTCTTGTAAGAAAGTCTGATGGTAGTTTTCGATTTTGTTTAGATATGCGTCGTTTGAATTCAGTAACACGCAAAGATAGTTATAATTTACCTCGATTTGATGACGTCATCGATACTTTGAGTGGTTCAAAATACTTTTCAAAACTTGACCTAAGATCAGGCTATTGGCAGGTAGAAATAAGGGAACAAGATAAAGAAAAGACAGCTTTCACGGTAGGTAAGTTAGGATTTTTTGAATGTGTACGCATGGCTTTTGGATTGACTAATAGTTGACCAACATTTCAAAGACTCATGGAAAAGTGTATGGGTGATATGCACCTTAAGGAATGTTTGATTTTTATTGATGATGTGTTGATTTTTTCTAAGACTGAACAAAAACATTTAGAAAGATTAGAATCTTGTTTCAGTCGTTTGGTGCAACACAACTTAAAATTAAAACCAGGTAAGTGTGAATTCTTTAAAAAATCTGTTACTTACTTGGGTCATGTAGTTTCAGAGGATGGTATCGCCACCGACCCTGAAAAAATATCTGCTGTAGCAAAGTGTCCCAAACCTACAAATGTTAAAGATCTTCGTCAATAATTAGGGTTTGTAGGTTATTACCCGCAGACATGTAAAGGATTTTTCTAAAATAATTGAGCCTTTGAACCATCTTTTAAAGGGCCATTGTACAGGTAAGCAAAAAGGTAAGTCTAAGAAAAAGTTAATACCTACAAAGTGGAAATGGAAACAAGAGCAAGATACTGCATTTGAGACCATAAAACAGTGTCTTCTAACACCACCTATTTTAGCTTATGCTGATTATGATAAGCCATTTAAGTTGCATACTGACAGTAGTGGTCAGAGACTTGGTGCTGTACTTTATCAAGAGCAAGAAGGTAAGGACAGAGTCATAGCATATGCAAGTCGGAGTCTGAGGCCTTCCGAGAGAAACTACCCTGCACATAAGTTAGAGTTTTTAGCTCTGAAATGGGCAGTGGTGGATAAATTCCACGATTATGTGTATGGTAGTGAGTTCGAGGTGGTTACGGATAATAACCCTCTTACATATGTTATGACATCTGCCAAACTAGATGCTACAAGTCAGCGCTGGGTTGCTGCATTGTCAGCATACAATTTTAAACTTAGATATAGAGCAGGCAAATTCAATGCAGATGCTGACGGTTTATCTAGGAGACCGTTAGATAATGATGCCATTCAAGCTATATGCCAGGTAGCTACCAGTAATATGTCCTTAGTCGGTGCAGTTACCTCAGATTCTGTCCTTCATACGGCCGATGAAGGTATAGATCAATCCGAACTGCATAAGGTAGACTGGCATATAGAGCAACAAAATGATTCTAATATCAGACGCATTATACACTTCTTGAAGAGAGGTTCCTTCCCCGGGGGAGAAATGCTTAATATGGAGAGTACAGAAGTTAAGAAATATATTCGTGAAAAGAAGCGTTTATTTCTTGATAATAATATTCTGTACAGAACCGCTTTTCAAGATGGGTCTCAGGTAAGTCAGCTTGTTCTTCCTAAAAACCAAAGGATAACAGCATTTAATGGCATTCATAGTAATATGGGACATCCAGGTAAGGAGAAATCTCTTTGGCTAGCTAAGCAGCGTTTTTATTGGCCATCAATAGATTCTGATATTGAGAAATATATTACTGATTGTAACAGATGTGTGTTATATAAAACCCCTTGTACTCCATCAGCACAGTTAAAGCCAGTTGATACTACTCATCCTATGGAGTTAGTATGCACTGATTTTTTAAGTCTGGAAAAATCCAAAGGTGGGTATGAAAATATTCTTGTAATAACAGACCATTTTACCAGGTTTGCACAGGCTATCCCTTGTCACAACCAGCTTGCTAGCACTACTGCAAAAGCATTATATGAGAATTTTATTATTTATTATGGATTTCCAGAAAAGCTTCATAGTGACCAAGGTCGAAATTTTGAAGGCAAGTGAATTAAAGAACTGTGTAAGTTGGCTGGTTTTAAAAAGACCAGAACGACCCCTTATCACCCCATGGGGAATGGCTCAGCAGAGAGATTTAATCGAACTCTTCTGAGAATGTTAGGCACATTAGAAAATTACCAAAAAGCTGATTGGAAGTCACACATATTACCAATGGTCCAAGCCTATAATGCAACTAAAAGTGACGCCACTGGTTTTTCACCATTTTATTTGATGTTTGGTCGTCATCCTAGGCTTGCTATAGATGTTTTTCTTGGGCTCGATAGTGATGCAGTTAAGGGTACACCTACTGGTTATATAGGTAAATTAAAGGATCGGCTTAGTACAGCTTATCGTGTCGCCCATCAAGAAGCTAACAAAGTTGCAGCCAAGAACAAGGGTAAGTATGATAATAAAGTCCGTGAAAATAAAATTGAGATTGGCGACAGAGTCCTTGTAAGAAAGGTAGGTCATCAAGGCAAGCATAAGCTAGTTGATAAGTGGGAGGCTGAGCCCTATGTGGTTGAAGATCATCCATATAGTGACACTCCGGTGTATAAAGTCCGAAAAGAGTCAGGTACCGGACCAAGTAGGTCATTACACCGTAACATGCTTTTACTATTTAATGCTATGCCACCTGTTGTTACTGAGAATAAAACAAAACATTATAAGTCTCAGACAGAATCAAAAATTTTACAAAATTCTGAAATATATTCAGAGAGTGATAGCTCTGATAGCGAGAGTGTTTGTTGTTATATCATCCCACAACGAAGGAAAGGAAACACAGGTAAGTTACAGCCTAGAAATACAGAATTGAGTCATGCTTCTAATATTCAAAATATTAGTGAACCAAATAGTATTGACAGTATTTCTACTAAACATGAAAATACAGCAGGTACAAGGACAGATTTGACGGAGCCAAGTAGTAGCTCACCACAGAATGACACACCAGACAGTGACAGTTTACCAGTGATTAATGACAGACCAGATAGTGACACACCACAGCATGTAACACCTATGCTAGAATCTCGAAAGTCCACTCGAGTAAGGAAACCCCCAGATCGCTTTGGAGAATGGCAGTTTTGTCAGATTGGAACTGATGAGGTATTTGTGTAGCATATTGTACTTCAGGATCTGGACAGTACCCAGCCGTTGTCAATATGTTATCAATATGCCAATCAGTTCTCCAAGTTCTAGAAGCTGCTATGATTGTATATATGTATATAATTTATTTTAATTTGATAAATCATCTGGACTGCATAAGTGGACATAAAATTTAATATGTACTTTGATATACATTTAACATGGAAACACATGAGTAGACACACATCACATTATAAATATATGATGTACCAAATATGGATGTAGTGTCACAAATATGTTTAATTTTAATATTAATGTTGAGATTGAAACTTAAATCAATGTTATACTTTAATCTAATTAAAATTTATTATTTGAATTTTCAGCTATCCAAATAAAGTTGAAAGTAAACTATGAGCCAAAATCTATCTCTGCAGAGGTAAAGATTTAAGTTTATGATATTTTTCTGGTGGGAACAGTTTTCCAACCGAAATTTGTATATCATATAGGTATGTATGTATTAATTTATATTGATACTGATTTATATATTTATTGAAACTTGTATATAGATTAAATTTGCATATTAAATATTTATTATAAGTATGCAAATAAGTAAAATGTCAGGTGACATTTTCCTCCTAGAGTGAGTGTAACCAAATTCCTTTTGCCAGGTGTGCTGCTATGTCTGTCTGTTATGTTGTACTGTATATGTTTTGTATGTGATGTTATGTTAATGTGATTTGTAACTCATGTCGTGAGTTGTATGTATTTTCAGTGTCTTGACATATCACGTGACTGGTCAGACTGGTTGAATACTAAAAATAATACTAAAAACTATTCACTAAACTTTCGTTTTGGCGCCTAATATTTCTATAAATCATTCTGGCTCTGCGTTTCCAACTAGCAACACCTTTTTGTAAAATTGTAAAAATGAATCTAGTATAACTCTTAAGTTATACGATCTACTCTGGTATGTAGTATTATATTTTTATATTTAAATTATATTTTCTAAATTGTATTTATCAAAGCGGTTGGATTTATTTGAGATTATTGTAATATAATACCATTAGAATTTATTCTAAAGAAAATATTATTACTTTGTGTATTTGTAGGCAGATAAGAATATACTGTATCTTTAAATTCAACCACGACCACAATAAATATGTGAATGTTTTAAGGAGCTGTTATTGTTATTATTTCTAACAGATATCCGGTTTCATGAGGAATGTAGTTAAATAGTTAGGGCAACTCCAAGTACCTCTGACAAGGAAACTAAAGGCTATTTCTGCCTTATACTTCAATTGAAAGTACTAGTATTCCTAAAACTAAAACACCAATTGTCCTGAATTTCTGTCTCAAACAGAAGACAAATGACTGATGAAATAAAAAGGCCCACATACAAATTCCAAAAAATTTCATTGCGGGTATAATTTGGGAAATTTCAAACTAAAATGTAAATTTTGACCTTGCACATGCTTTTGTTTATTTGGGTGCATTTATTTTATAAAGTAACATATAACTGAAGACTGGGCCATTTATACAGGTCATACCCATGAACAACATTCACCTAATCCGATTAAACTATTGTATTCTTGTAGACGCTCGTAAACAATGCGATATCCCTTACAAATTCTGTTAGCCATGGATGAACATTTGAAAGCAGGCATTCATGCTGAAGTTATTTCAGCTATTAAGTTATCTCAAGGAGATTTGTTAAATAGTTTCACAAATCTTATAGACGCTCGACTTGAGAATTTCCAGCGTAATATTAGCTAGTCTAAAAAATTTATGAATGACGCACAGATGGCGAGAATTTATGAGTCATTGGCCAGTGAATACAAACTCAAAAAGCGCGGAAATGAAGAACAGTACAGACATAACAACAAAGTTTTGGTGAAGTTGAGAGAAGCTTCTAATGATTTGGAAGGAATAACGACTGAAAAAGTAGTGGAAGCTAAGCGCAAAATCAGTGAAGGTATGAACATTATTAAATCACGACTAAAGCTCGTAAAGTTGGTCGATTCTTCTAAAGCAGACTGGAAACAGCTGATGCATACATGATGAATGCGGAGGACTCGGATGACGAGAAGAAAATAAAAAAGGTCCAGGATAGAGCGGAAAAGAAGCTCAAAAAAGAGATGACAGACAGGAGGAAAAAATCTTGCCAGATTAACAAATTCACGAGTCAGCCATCACAGACAGGGTTCCAGAATGCCTTATATCGACCGGGAAAATGTTTCAAGTGTGGTAGCTCTGGTCATTGGAGGAAAGATTGTCTGGTTGGTAGTGTTGAAGCTAAAAAAACACAAGCTAAGATAAGTAAAACTTTTGTTTTTCATGGTTTAGGCCATGTAGATCATATTGAGCATGACGATGTTTTGATTCAGTTCCCGGAATTCGTAAGTTATGAGGGTATAGTCACGGGGTTTAATCAGTCAGCGGTTGAGGTAGGTAGCTCACCTGTCGGTTGATTAAAGGACAGAATCGATTTTTGGAGATCTGTTTGAGCAAACGAGCAGAAATTAGATGCTGTTGCTCACGGTTACAAATTGCCATTGTTTACATTGCCATCAAGGGAGTATTTACATAACAATGGGTTTGCTATATATAATCCCGATTTTGTTTCAGGTGAGATAGACAGTTTATTACGTAAAGGTTGTATAGAGCAGACGACATATATTCCGTATGTTGTTAATCCTCTCACTGTAGCATATGGTAAACAAAACAAACCCAGGTTAGTGTTAGATGCACGCCATGTTAACCCGCATTTATTTAAATTTAAACACAAATACGAAGATGCTTGTACTGCCAGGAAAATGTTTAAAACAGGTTATTATTTATTTTCATTTGATCTTAAAAGTGCATATCACCATATATTAATATTTCTACCTGAAAGATCTTTTTAGGATTTGAGTGGAAGGGTAATTTTTATGTTTTTTGTGTATTGCCTTTTGGTATATCAACGGCTGGATATATTTTTTTACCAAAGTGGTTCGGGAAATGGTGAAATATTGGAGATGTAACGGCAAGAAAATTATTATGTATCTTGATGATGGTTTAGCTGGTTCAGGATCATATGATCAAGCAGCTCTTGTTAGGACTTGTATTAAAGATGATTTGGAAAAATTCGAATTTGTCATTGCAAATGAAAAATGTCACAGGTATCCGGTACAAGTAATAACTTGGCTTAGTTTTGAATGGAATATGAGTACATGTAATATTAAAGTATCCGAGAGTAGAATAAAAAATTTGGTGTGCAGCATAGAACAGATGCATATTCAGCATGAATACTGTACAAGCTTGTTTAAAGCTAGGTCTTTAGCTTCTATTGTTGGTCAAATAATATCAATGAAAGCTGTATTTAGTGATCAGGTACGTGTTAGATCAAGATAAATCTATGATTGTATTTTGTTTAAAGCAAGCTGGGAGGCTTATGTGCCTATATCATTAAAAGCTGTAGAAGAGCTTAAGTTTTGGTTTGATAAAGTAGTTAAAATGAACAATGAGGGTTCATTGTTAAATATTGATACTGGTGAGGAAACAGTACAAGTACAGATTTACTGTGATGCATCAGAAATTGGCTATGGGGGTCATTTGACTATTGGTTCAAGATATGAATTTGCTCATCATTATAATTTGGTAGAAATATGGTCTGTGAGTGAGCATACTAAAAGTTCTACTGGGAGAGAACTAGAAACGGTATATAGAGTACTAGAAAACTCAGTTGAGTTGATTCATAATAAAAGTGTTAAGTTACTGGATGACAATAAAAATGTGCCATTAATTTTTAGAATTGGCAGTAGAAAGCCATGTTTGCATGATATTGCCATGAGAATACATTCATTTTGCACTGATCAGAACATCTCTTTAAGAGTAAATTGGATTTCAAGAGAATTTAATATTAGAGCTGATCTCCTTAGTAGATCAGGTGATTGTGATGATTGGTCAGTTACTGAAGGGGTATTTAAATATCTGAATTCCCTATGGGGACCATTTACATGTGATAGATTCGCTTCTAGGTATAACACAAAATGCAGTAATTTTAATTCAAAGTACTGGTGTAAGGTAACATCAGGGGTTGATGCTTTTAAGAAATGTTGGTCACATGATAATAATTGGTTGGTACCACTTCCGAATATTGTTTCACGGGTAATCAGTAAACTTGAGTTGGATAAGGCAGAGGGAACTTTAGTAGTTCCAGAGTGGAAATCTGCACCCTATTGGCCATTAATTTCACCATTAGGTGCACGTTATGGTGATTTTGTCAAATCATGCATCCATTTGAATGGCAACGACTTAATTTCCAAAGGAAAAGGGAAAAACGGAGTGTGTGGTAAAAGGGCATTGAAGTTCCACTTTGTTGCTCTTCATATTAGATTCTAATTTGTTTTATTCTTTATTTAATAGGTATTCAGCTAAATGAACACATCAGCGACAATGTTTTGGACAGTGGTATTTCCATGGACAGTCAGCTGTATTGACTTTATCCGAAAATGTGTCAGTTGTTGTTAAGTAGTAAAAGTAACAATACTATCAGAACTCATTTTTTTTTGGTTTTAAACGTTGGGAGAATTTCATTACCGGACATGGACATTGTGCTTTACCTGCGGAACCAATTTATGTTTCTTTGCATTTAAAACACTTGATAAACCAAGGTTCTAGTAACCATCCTGTTCAAAATGCAGTGTATTCTATAAAGTGGGCACATAATGTAAACGGACTTCCGGATCCGACTTCCAATTCATTTGTGTCATCTTTGTTGAAAGCTAGTAAACGTGTTTCAAGTCATAAAATTATTAAAAAGGACCCAGTATCCACAGAGACGCTTATTATCTGTGTTATATTATCGTGATTTCACGGATTTATCCGTCTTAAGACATTTGATAATGATTTTGTAAGGATATTCGTGATTTTTAGGTTATGACGAGCTTACTTGTTTGCTTTATGTTGACGTTCAAGTTAAGCATGACTATTTAATTTTGAACATTAGTAAAAGTAAAACTGATCAGTTCCGTCATGGTCATGAGGTTTTGATTTCAAACGGGAATACTGTAGCATGTCCATATGAAATGTATTTGCGTTACATTAGGGTTTCAGATATTTCTTCTCCAGAAATGTTTTTATTTAGACCTATTTTTCATTCTAATGCAGGACTAAAACTTATTAGCTCACCTGAGCTGAAAGCTCAGATAAGATATTGCTATCCATCTCCGTCCGTCGTGCGTCGTCCGTAGTGAGTCGTGCGTAAACTTTTTACATTTTAATCTTCTACAAAACCACTGGTCCAAATTTAATGAAACTTGGTAACCATCATGCCTGGATGAAGCCCTTTCAGATTTGCACAAATGAAGGAGTTATGTCCCCTTGGGGCTCCATTAGGGGGGAAATAGTGAAAAACTTTAAAAATCTTCTCCTCTGAATCTACAAGAGATATACCTTAGTTATTTCATTTATAACATCCTTAAGTCATCTATTTTCAGATTTGCACAAATGGTAGCCATTGGGCTCAAAATGGAGAAATGTAAGGTACTGAGTGGGGAAATTGCTAAAATTATATATTTGTCACTATATCTTAAAAACTATTTACTTTTTTTATAGGCATGTATATTAGAATATTGTAGGTATTGACATGACAATCATTTTGATATATGGTACAAGGTCATATGTTGAAAGGTCAAGGTCACACCTGCAGAACAAGACTTAAATTGCTAATTATCTTGAAAACTAATAACTTTTTGTATAGGCATGTATATTAGAATATTGTAGGTATTGACATGGCGATCATTTTGATATATGGTTCAAGGTTATATGTTCAAAGGTCAAGGTCATATCAGCATAGGAATACTAAAATTGTTAATTATCTTGAAAGCTATTAATTTCATGCATAGTCATGTTTATTAAAATATTGTAGGTATTGACATGACAATCATATATGGTTCGAGTTCATATATGTTCAAAGGTCAAGGACATAGCTGCATAAGTATTCATTGCATTACAGTTACAGTTCTTAATGGTTTCGAAATTATTTATTGCACTACAGTTTCTTCATGCATATTATATAAGCTACTTATAAATAAAATGTGAGTGGATATATTTCTGATTAAGTTTTGAGGGAGTTCTTAATTTGAGAAAACTTTTCAAGTATCTGTACTTAATATATTGTCTTTTGCACTTTGCAAACAATATTGGACATATCTTCAGGTGAACGTTAAGGCCCATGGGCCTCTTGTTTATAAAAAAAAGCTCAGCTATACTAGAACTAGAGAATGTATAGTTTCTAGATTGAAATTAGTTTGCAATGATCTAAACATAGGTTTACATTCTCTTAAATCTGGTGGTGCAACCACTGCAGCAAATTCTGATGTGAATAATAGGTGTTTGGAAAACATGGGAGGTGGAAGTGTGATAGTAGCAAAGATGGTTATATTGTAGACTCTGTAGACCATCGTTTGCAAGTTTCTAAGAAATTAAATCTTTAATTCATTACACCCGTTCTTTGTTATTCCATCGTCTACGACGGGCTTGTCGGAAAATGAATATTTGCGTTTTATGTTTTGTTATGCATGTAGTATAGGGTATACATGTATTTTCCCGCGTTTTATCAAATAGCGGGAAAATAATGTATACACGATGCGTGTTAGCAGGGTGATGCCGTTGAAAGGACCAATTGCAGTGTATTATAAGGTCACGTGTTTTAAAGCGTGGAGCAGGTAGGTGTCATGTGCTACTTTTGAATTTTTATGAAATAATATAATTCAAAAGTAGCACATGACAATTAATTGTCATGTGCTACTTTTGAATTGTATTATTTCATAAAAATTCAAAAGTAGCACATGACATAGGCCTCCTGTTCATTCTCTAGCCGCCCGTGTTCGGGATAACAACTCAAATGAAATTTTTATGTATTATTTATTTCACTTGTAGTATTTAATAGTCCGATATAATTGTGCAGGTCCGAGCACCACCTCATGAGATAATATGTGCATGTCTTTCGGACACAGATTTCTCTTTGGGTTAAAAAAATCGTTTGAGTTTTTTCTGGACGGCTGATTGTCGAAGACTGAGGTGTATAATCTGATTATTGTCATTGAATACTGGTATTGGTATAATGTTATTGTTTTGGTGCATCTGTTGAGCACGTAATTATGTATTTATATAATTTGTAATAAATCCACGGCTATCGTCTACGGCGGTCTAGTCGGCAAATGAATATTTGTGTTTTATGTTTTGTTATGCATATAGTATAGGGTATACTTCGCAATCTAGAGTATGACCCACGTGAAAAGCAGAACAATAAAGTCACTATGAATAAAGTTCAGTCACTGTTCCGTGACGGTCTTGCTCTTAGTAACATAACTGTAAAGTCTGTGTGTAGAAAAGAGAGTGAACTTTGAACAGATCGTCTTGGCGTGGTTGTAGTTGAACTGAATAATTTAGAAGACAAAAGAAAAATCATGAAAAATAAACGTGTATTAAAGAAAAGTCACTCTCATTCAAATGTCTACATGGAGAATGATATGTCCATCGCAACACGAAACTATCAGGCTAACATTAGAATCATCTTACGTGAGATAAGACAAGATAGTAATTTCCGTTTTTCTGGTGGTCGTTTGGTGCGTAAACCCAATTACAAAAGACGTTCGCACACTAGAACAGGACAACAGTAGGATTTTCTGCGGCTTGGTAGATGGAATTGTCGAGGTTGGTCACTAAAGGATAATGAAAACTCTGTGTTTCGTGAAAATGTTTTAAAGTATTCTAAATGTGACCGTCTCGCAGTTTGTAAAACTTTTGCGTGGCAATCAAATCCTCGCGGTAAACGGGTACAAATGGATTGGAAATAACAGAAACCACATCAACCCAAGAGCCAAACGGGGCCATGGAGGTGTTGGTTTTAATTAAAAATGAACTTCATAATTTTTATAACTTTAATGTTTTGGATAAAAGTGTAGATGATATTTTGTGGGTTCAAGTGTCCTAAAAAATAATAATAATGAGTTTTTTATTTGTTTTGCAGTGTGCTATTTACCCCCCCCCCCCCCCCGATACTTAGAATCCCAATGAAGCGACTGCGTTCTTTGATAAGTTATTACAACAGGTATATTGTAACCAAAATAAAGGTCAGGTACTCTTCCTAGGTGATTTTGGAAGTGGCATTTCTCATAAATTGCGAAGCACTTCCAAAATCTTGTTTATACTCAGTAAACCGCAACAAATTGAAAGTTATTTCTTACATTTACAATATTAATGTTTGACATCTCTGTTTAGAATTTGCACTAGGTCAATTATTTTAGTATTTCAAAATACTGTTTTTCATTTTTTATCCGCTTGTTTTTGTCAGTGAACGGAACAGCACAATTCATTCATCCAGAGCGTTTAGCTCCGCCCACTTTGACGTCGTACATAAACAAACCACAAAGCAGTGCTGAAACTTCAAAAACAAGGTTTTATTCAAACTTATAATTGTTTTTTAATTACATTTTCATAATATTTTTTATTTATAATATTTCTATTTAGTTTTTTTCTTATCTGAATTTGTTAATATATCGCATTTTCAACGTGAAAATTCGTGTTTTTGTTCATTTTTATCAACGTTGCTAAAAATAAATTTGTTATGGAAAATGAAAGGGGAACTCCCGAATTGACTTTTCACTTTATATGTATTCTTGCGCGACTTGACAAGAGGTTGACAGGTGATGCTAGTTTACTGAAATGTAAACACTATTCGTGTCAAACAGTTTATATAAGAAAAAATCAGCAATTGTAAATATTAAACATGAACATGAACATTATTCATGAAACGTGAATAAGAATGTACAAAACGCTTACGAATCCTTTAAAATTTAGTGTACATGAAGATGGAAAATACATTACCTGTGCTTAACTCGCGACGACGGCGTGAGCTACCCAAAAAGTCCAAGTATAAACCAAGTTCATGTATAGATCGAAACATTAGATTCGCAATGGAACATTGTGCGTACCGCCGAAAAACGTCATAACTACATTAAACGTAATTTGAAAGCTGTGTTTGGTGCTGAGCGGAAAACTTCCGATAAACTTAACCGCAAATTCAAACGCCAGTATCAGTCAAGTGAAAGAGACAAACAACAGAATGGACTATTAACGGCAATCAACAAGATTTCTGGAAATCCGTAGGAAAAGCTGGGATGGCAACTGACAGAAATAAGTGTATTCCGTGTGCCGTTGTTGATAATGACGGGAACTGTAACACAGATGGAGACTTTGTATAAGATAAATGGAAATCTGAATTTAAGACACTACTATGTAACGATAATAATGGCTTTACTAAAGCTACATTGACCGAAAACAATGATATTGACTGCTCTAGTCTTAATGCTCCGATAACCCGTATTTAAATCCTTCAAACTGTGGAGTCTTCAAAGCCACGCAAATCCGTTGGAATCGATAGAGTTCTGTCAGAAGTATTGAAAAAAATACAAATAAGGCTGAATTTCTCTACACAATTTGTAATGGATGTTTCGAGTTGGGAAAAGTCCCAAGTGAATGTAACCAAGGTATAATAGATCCGATTTTCAAAGATGCTGACAATCGAAGCCCTCTACATAACCGTGGCATCAATCTTATTTTAATACCTTGTACAATTTACTGTTGTGCTTTAAATGATAGACTAACGACTGGGTTAGAAACAAACAATATATAGTGCGACGAGCAAAATGGTTTTCGCAAAGGTCGTAGCTGCAAAGAACATATTTATTCGTTGTTTTCTGTAGTTAATAATAGAAAAATATCTAAACAATCCAGTTATGTTTGCTTTATAGACATGAAAAAAGCATTTGACATTGTTAATCGAATTTTTTTGTGGGTAAAGACGCGTAACATAGGTATACAAGGCAAAATTTTCAATGCACTACAATCCCTGTACTGTGACACAAAATGCTGTGATGATTATACCGAGTGGTTTGATGTGGAAACAGGCGTCAAACAAGGGTGCATCCTATCACCAAGTTTATTTTCTATATATATCGACGATCTTGCATCAAGAATAAATTCAGCCCAGTGCAGTATACAGATGGATGACCTCGTGCTTAGCATTCTGCTATACGCAGACGATATAGCATTGGTTGCTCAAGATGAACTGAAATTAAAACGTATGCTCGATATTGTGACCGAATGGTGTTTTGAGTGGCAGTTAATCGTAAATCTGTCCAAAACCAAAGTTGTGGATTTTCGCAACCCGTCTGTTTAGCGCACCAATAGTATCTTTAAATGTTGCGACTTTGATATTGAATCAATGGATAGCTATAAGTACCTTGGTGTCTGGTTTGATGAACACTTAAAAATGGATAAAGCTGTGTCTGAACTAGCAAAGTCAGCTAGCTAAGCTCTGGGTGCTTTATTTGGTAAATATATTTCAAGTGGTGGTATGACTTTTGATGTTTTTACCAAACTCTATAATTCAGTTGTGGAACCGATTTCGTTTTATGGTAGTTCTATTTGGGGAACCAAACAGTGTAAGGTTATAAACACAGTTCAGAACAAAGCATGTAGATTCTTTTTGACTGTAAACCGTTATACATCAAACATCACAACACGCGGGGGGGGGGGGGGGGCATGGTTTGGTTATCATGCTTCACTACACAGTGAATGTCATGTATACGTCTATTGTGTAAACTATACCGGGCAGATAACAATCGTCTCTTGTATAAAATTTTTCACTGGAAGACAAAATACAAGAAGGGGTGGTTCTTTAATGTTACAAATTTGATTGGTAATATAGACACCGATAACTTGATACAAGACAGGAGGTTTTCATCATGGTACGTAGTAAGAAATATTACAGATAAATTAACAGTTATTGACAATCAGGAGTGGAAAACGGAGCTTTTCAACGATAGTAACACACAAAACGGGAACGAACTGGGAACATATCGCACATTCCAGGACACGTTACAAACGGAATCATATGTCAAATAAACATTACACGAGCACAAAGACAATACCTTGAACAGTTCCGTGCAGGGTCTCTACCGTTAAAAATACCAGGCCGCATACCCATTAACAGATAGGAAATGCAATCATTGTAATTTTAACGTTGTCGAAGATGAATACCATTTTTAATGCAGTGGCCTTTATATAATGATTTTAGATGTGTTTTTTTGGTTTTTTTTTTTTTTTTTTTTTTTTTTTGAAAAAGCGAGTCATTTTATACCGGGATTTTGCTTGGATTGTGATATTTTTAAATTTACAATTATTATGAAATGCTCTTCACTTTAGTCTTTTTTAAACAACGCACCTTTTTTAAATTTTTTTAACAGACGAAAGTTTTATGCGGGAGATATTGTGATATCTTAAAATTATTTATGTCTATAACATTAGTATTGGTTGTTTTTATTGCTATATGTAAGTATTTTGATATTTGTCATTAAATCTCTTAAACATGTATATATTTAGAAACCATGTATGTATATAGTATATAAGTGTCTCATAAGCCAATATATTTTGGCTGGATATTAATCTGTGATATATAAAACAAACATACCAGTCCTTGTCCATATCACAATCCCAAAAACAAAGTATAAACTTTGCAAACTGGCAAAATAGGTGATACACGTGAACTTCCATCAAGGAAGTGAGGCCGGGTGCTCCGGAAGGGAAAGCACCTCCTGTTTAGCTAGCTACACCCGTCACGTGTAAGTCAATTTTGAGAATGAAAGGAAAAAAGACCTATGGTAAGTCAAATATATCCAGTTGGGATACAGTGACTACATACTTATCAACAATATTGTGATGACGGCCATAAAACTTTTTAAGGGCCCTGATTAGCCTAGGCTTGCAATATCCTTGTGTCAACAATTTAATTGTAAGTAATTTGCTTCGTTGCAGAAAGTTCCCATAGTGGGAACAAGCTCTACCGTACCGTATTAACTGTGAAACATATACACCATACGCAGGAGAAGCAGGGATAGTACTGCAAAGAAACGGAAAGTTGACAATAGAAAAATTGAAGTCATCACGTTTGTCGTATAGCTTCAGATGTAACCTTTCATGGGGTGTCATAATTGAGGTATAAGTCCAAATATGAAGCAGAACATGGAGAATCTGTCGTGTCTTTTATTTTAAGCTCACTTGGATAGATGACATTCACATATTCTCCAAATTTGTGATTATTTAGAGAAAGAACGTCATCTATATATCTGTATGTGTAGTTGAATGATTTAGCGACAGTCTTTTTTCCAGATTTGACAAGGTTCTATAAAAATTCTGATTCATATGAATAAAGAAACAAATCAGCAAGTAAAGGTGCACAGTTTGTGCCAATTGGTATACCGATTGTTTGTTGAAAGATAATATTGCCAAACACAACAAATATGTTGTCTATCAAAAACTCTAACATTTTGTTGATGGTATCTTCAGTATATTTTTGTTTGCAGTCTGTATGGTGTTTTACAAAATAACCAGAATCCCTGTTGAGCATTAGATATTTATATCTTGGTTTACCGTTTTTGTTAAAAAATGAAAAGTGAGTGATTTGTTTTAGACGTTCTTTCAATTTAGCATGAGGGATAGTGGTGTAAAGGGTAGAAAAATCAAAAGTTTTATACTTTTTACCGAAGATAGAGTTTTAGAGAAAAAATGGTCAGGTAATTCTTTAGAATTTTTGAGAATCCACATTTGGTTGATGCCAGATGTAGAATAGACTCTATCTGAATAAGTCTGAAGGCCATCTTTGACGACTGTCAAAATTTGTGTTAGAATTACTGATAATGATTTTGTAGTACATTTAGAGGAACCTGCAATATATCTTTCCTTGTATGGATTTTTGTGAAGTTTTGGAATCCAATACAAGTAAGGCAGGTCAAGTTCTTCCTGTTTTAAATTGATACCAAAAGACTGAAGGACTCCCCTATGATTGGAAAGAACTTCATCTTTTGTAAAATTAGTTTTGGTATAAGTAGGATTCTCTGATATACTATCTAAACCAAGCTCCTTAATAAGACATTCAACATAGAATTTCTTACGAACGAAAATAATGTTATTAGAAGCTTTATCAGCAGGGACAACAACATACCTGTTATGTATGTCAGTAAGGACCGCAGAAACCACAGGGTCCCTGAGCACTAAAGAAGGTTTAGTACCCATAGACCCATTAAGTTTTGCAATTCTTGACTTGACAAAATTTCTAATTGTCCTTACCCAGTCGGATAAAGTATCAAGCTCTACGTCTTCTAATTTAGCCCAACCTCTAGCATACTCTTTAACAGAATCCATGATAATTTTGAAATTCTGTCCCCAAGTAAAAGGTTGAGCCTCCCTGTATTTAGGGCATTTTGAAAGAAGACATCTTAATTTAGTATTCTCAATAATATTGAGATCACCTGTTACTACATGCCCAGCTGGTTTATAAATATATGGGGACGCTGAGCAAGAGCAGGTAGGTGGAGTAAAGTAATGAAAGTTTAGGCACTGCAAAGTATGTTTATAGTTGAAAATTTTGGCTGCAATGGGTTTATTGTAGGAGTAGGAAATTAGAGGTGTCGAGTTATATTTGAAATAGGTAGGGACTTTAGATTGTACTACTTTGTTAAGTAGTATATTAGAAATATTAATAGCATCTATGCCTTTGTTTGCATAATGTAATTTAAGAAATTGGCGACGGTCGATATATTGTTTTAACTGTGTTCATTTTATGTTGATTATTGATATGTGACACTATAATAAACTATTTTATTATTATTATTTTAATTTGTCAAGCTCTGCATTAAATATTTATTCTATCCAAAATGTACCGTGAAAGTAACCCTATAGTACTGTGATGAATACGGGTGCCGAAGTGTTAGTGATATAATCTAGTACTACTTTTTATGTGCGCCATTTAACCTTTTTCAAATTCTGTTCTTATTCTGCTAGGTTTGCGTCCTTCTTTTAAAATATCTTTGAACGCTTCTGCAACTGTGACACCTTTCTTGTCGTTAAGTGGACGTAGCCACACATACTTGGAAAAGACGTCGATGACTAACAACACATATTGTATGCCATCATTGTACTTGGCAAATTTCACCATATTCATCAAATCGGCAGACCACTATCATAATTCTATTTCTTTTAAATGTTCTTCTTACAGTACGTTGTAGGCTATAAGACTCTTGTCTTGCAACCATTTTCTGATTTTATATTTGCTAATGACATATTTGCCATCTCTTTTCACAAATCTGTATAATTTATCTGGTCCGAGAAAGCTGCAGGGTTTTTTGGGATCATAATAAATTTGCTTTAAATACTCTTCCCAGTGTGGCATGTTTACACTTTGCTCGTCTAATCCATAATGAAAAAAGCCACTTAATATGTCCTATATATAGTAAATTCACTCGTCGTCCTCCTCATCGTCTCCCTCATCTTCTGTGTCAGATTCATCTTCTGTGTCGGATTCATTACCACCAATCATTTCTTCAATAAGTGACTGAAGCTCATGTTTATATTTCCCTACAGCCATTTTTATAGCCCTCATCCAGTCATAACCATCTTTTATATACAGCTGAACTTTCGCCATGACCTTTTTATGTAGTTTTCCATTCTTTAATTGTAGTATGTATTTTATAACTTGCACATATTTATTCATAAGCGATTGTAAGTCTACTTCTTTTAATTTCCTGATTGCCTTGCTTTTTGCCTCATTTTCCGACATCCTTCTT
>JARBDR010000293.1:0-76278 GCA_029721355.1 Tegillarca granosa | reverse complement strand
AGATGTTGATTATATATGCTCGTGTATAGCAGAGGTGACTTCACTAGATGTTGATTATATATGCTCGTTGATAGCAGAGGTGACTTCACTAGATGTTCATTATATATCATATATAGTAGAGGTGACTTCACTAGATGTTGATTATATATGCTCGTGTTTAGTAGAGGTGACTTCACTAGATGTTGATTATATATACCCGTGTATAGCAGAGGTGACTTCACTAGATGTTGATTATATATACTCGTGTATAGTAGAGGTGACTTCACTAGATGTTGATGATATATGCTATTGTATAGCATGGTGACTTCACTAGATGTTCATTATTTATAGTCATATATAGTAGATGTCACTTCACTAGATGTTGATTATATGCTCGTGTTAGTAGAGGTGACTTCACTAGATGTTCATTATATATAGTCATATATAGCAGAGGTGACTTCACTAGATGTTGATCATATATGCTCGTGTATAGCAGAGGTGACTTCACTAGATGTTGATCATATATGCTCGTGTATAGCAAGGTGACTTCACTAGATGTTGATTATATAAGTCATATATAGCAGAGGTGACTTCACTAGATGTTCAATATATATAGTCATATATAGCAGAGGTGACTTCACTAGATGTTGATATTATATAGTCATATATAGTAGAGGTGACTTCACTAGATGTTCATTATATATAGTCATTAAAGCAGAGGTGACTTCACTAGATGTTGATCATATATGCTCGTGTATAGCAGAGGTGACTTCACTAGATGTTGATCATATATGCTCGTGTATAGCAGAGGTGACTTCACTAGATGTTCATTATATAGTCATATATAGCAGAGGTGACTTCACTAGATGTTCAATATATAGTCATATAGAGCAGATGTGACTTCACTAGATGTTGATTATATATAGTCATATATAGCAGAGGTGACTTCACTAGATGTTCAATATATAGTCATATATAGCAGAGGTGACTTCACTAGATGTTGATCATAATGCTCGTGTATAGTAGAGGTGACTTCACTAGATGTTGATTATTATGCTCGTGTAGCAGAGGTGACTTCACTAGATGTTGATTATATATGCTCGTGTATAGCAGAGGTGACTTCACTAGATGTTCATTTTATATAGTCATATATAGCAGAGTGACTTCACTAGATGTTCATATATAGTCATATATAGCAGAGGTGACTTCACTAGATGTTGATTATAATGCTTTTGTAAACAGAGGTGACTTCACTAGATGTTGATTATATATGCTCGTGTATAGCAGAGGTGACTTCACTAGATGTTGATTATATGCTCGTGTATAGCAGAGGTGACTTCACTAGATGTTGATTATTATGCTTGTGTATAGCAGAGGTGACTTCACTAGATGTTGATTATATATGCTCGTTGATAGCAGAGGTGACTTCACTAGATGTTCATTATATATAGTCATATATAGTAGAGGTGACTTCACTAGATGTTGATTATATATGCTCGTGTTTAGTAGAGGTGACTTCACTAGATGTTGATTATATATACTCGTGTATAGCAGAGGTGACTTCACTAGATGTTGATTATATACTCGTGTATAGAAGAGGTGACTTCACTAGATGTTGATGATATATGCTATTATAGCATGGTGACTTCACTAGATGTTCATTATTTATAGTCATATAGTAGATGTCACTTCACTAGATGTTGATTATTATGCTCGTGTATAGTAGAGGTGACTTCACTAGATGTTCATTATAATATCATATATAGCAGAGGTGACTTCACTAGATGTTGATCATATATGCTCGTATAGCAGAGGTGACTTCACTAGATGTTGATTATATAGTCATATAGCAGAGGTGACTTCACTAGATGTTCATATATATAGTCATACATAGCAGAGGTGACTTCACTAGATGTTCATATATATAGTCATATATAGCAGAGTGACTTCACTAGATGTTGATTATATATAGTCTATATAGCAGAGGTGACTTCACTAGATGTTCATATATAGTTCATATATAGCAGAGGTGACTTCACTAGATTGATCATATATGCTCGTGTATAGTAGAGGTGACTTCACTAGATGTTGATTTATATATGCTCGTGTATAGCAGAGGTGACTTCACTAGATGTTGATTATATATGCTCGTGTATAGCAGAGGTGGACTTCACTAGATGTTCATTTATATAGTCATATATAGCGAGGGGACTAAACTAGATGGTGATTGTTAAATGCTCGTGTATAGCAGAGGTGACTTCACTAGATGTTGATTATATATGCTTTATAACAGAGGTGACTCACTAGATGTGATTATATATGGTGTATAGCAGAGGTGACTTCACTAGATGTTGATTATATGTCGTGTATAGCAGAGGTGACTTCACTAGATGTTGATTTATATAGTCATATATAGCGGAGGGGACTTCACCAGATGTGATTGTAAATGTCGTGTATAGCAGAGGTGATTCACTAGATGTTGATATATATGCTTTGTATAACAGAGGTGACTTCACTAGATGTTCATATATATAGTCATATATAGCAGAGGTGACTTCACTAGATGGATTATATATGCTTGTATAACAGGGTGACTTCAACTAGATGTTGATTATATATGCTCGTGTATAGCAGAGGTGACTTCACTAGATGTGATTATATATGCTCGTGTATAGCAGAGGTGACTTCACTAGATGTTGATTATATATGCTTGTGTATAGCAGAGGTGACTTCACTAGATGTTGATTATATATGTATTACTCGTTGTAGCAGAGGTGACTTCACTAGATGTTCATTATATATAGTCATATATAGCAGAGGGGACTTAACTAGATGGTGATGTAAATGCTCGTGATAGCAGAGGTGACTTCACTATGTTGATTATATATGGTTTTGTATAACAGAGGTGACTTCACTAGATGTTGATATTATGCTCGTGTATAGCAGAGGTGACTTCACTAGATGTTGATTATATATGCTCGTGTATAGCAGAGGTGACTTCACTAGATGTTCATTTTATTTATAGTATATATAGCGGAGGGTGACTTACCAGATGGTGATTGTAAATGCTCGTGTATAGCAGAGGTGACTTCACTAGATGTTGATTATATTGCTTTTGTATATAGCAGAGGTGACTTCACTAGATGTTGATTATATATGCTCGTGTATAGCAGAGGTGACTTCACTAGATAATGATTATATATGCTTGTGTTATAGCAGAGGTGACTTCACTAGATGTTGATTATATATGCTTGTGTATAGCAGAGGTGACTTCACTAGATGTTGATTATTATGCTCGTTGATAGCAGAGGTGACTTCACTAGATGTTCATTATATATAGTCAATATAGTAGAGGTGACTTCACTAGATGTTGATTATATATGCTCGTGTTAGTAGAGGTGACTTCACTAGATGTTGATTATATATACTCGTGTATAGCAGAGGTGACTTTCACTAGATGTTGATCATATATGCTCGTGTATAGCAGAGGTGACTTCACTAGAGGTTGATTATATATGCTCGTTGATAGCAGAGGTGACTTCACTAGATGTTTCATTATATATAGTCATATATAGTAAAGGTGACTTCACTAGAGTTGATTATATATGCTCGTGTTTAGTAGAGGTGACTTCACTAGATGTTGATTATATATACTCGTGTATAGCAGAGGTGACTTCACTAGATGTTGATTATATATACTCGTGTATAGTAGAGGTGACTTCACTAGATGTTGATGATATATGCTATTGTATAGCATGGGTGACTTCACTAGATGTTCATTATTTATAGTCATATATATTAGATGTCACTTCACTAGATGTTGATTATATACGCTCGTGTATAGTAGAGGTGACTTCACTAGATGTTCATTATATATAGTCATATATAGCAGAGGTGACTTCACTAGATGTTGATCATATATGCTCGTGTATAGCAGAGGTGACTTCACTAGATGTTGATTATATATAGTCATAAATAGCAGAGGTGACTTCACTAGATGTTCAATATATATAGTCATACATAGCAGAGGTGACTTCACTAGATGTCAATATATATAGTCATATATAGCAGATGTGACTTCACTAGATGTTGATTATATATAGTCATATATAGCAGAGGTGACTTCACTAGATGTTCATATATATAGTCATATATAGCAGAGGTGACTTCACTAGATGTTGATCATATATGCTCGTGTATAGTAGAGGTGACTTCACTAGATGTTGATTATATATGCTCGTGTATAGCAGAGGTGACTTCACTAGATGTTGATTATATATAGTCATAAATAGCAGAGGGTGACTTCACTAGATGTTCAATATATATAGTCATATATAGCAGAGGTGACTTCACTAGATGTTGATTATATATGCTTTTGTATAACAGAGGTGACCTTCACTAGATGTTGATTATATATGCTCGTGTATAGCAGAGGTGACTTCACTAGATGTTGATTATATATGCTCGTGTATAGCAGAGGTGACTTCACTAGATGTTGATTATATATGCTTGTGTATAGCAGAGGTGACTTCACTAGATGTTGATTATATATGCTCGTTGATAGCAGAGGTGACTTCACTAGATGTTGATTATATATGGTTTTGTATAACAGAGGTGACTTCACTAGATGTTGATTATATATGCTCGTGTATAGCAGAGGTGACTTCACTAAATGTTGATTATATATGCTCGTGTATAGCAGAGGTGACTTCACTAGATGTTCATTTTATATAGTCATATATAGCGGAGGGGACTTCACCAGATGGTGATTGTAAATGCTCGTGTATAGCAGAGGTGACTTCACTAGATGTTGATTATATATGCTTTTGTATAACAGAGGTGACTTCACTAGATGTTGATTATATATGCTCGTGTATAGCAGAGGTGACTTCACTAGATAATGATTATATATGCTCCTGTATAGCAGAGGTGACTTCACTAGATGTTGATTATATATGCTTGTGTATAGCAGAGGTGACTTCACTAGATGTTGATTATATATGCTCGTTGATAGCAGAGGTGACTTCACTAGATGTTCATTATATATAGTCATATATAGTAGAGGTGACTTCACTAGATGTTGATTATATATGCTCGTGTTTAGTAGAGGTGACTTCACTAGATGTTGATTATATATACTCGTGTATAGCAGAGGTGACTTCACTAGATGTTGATCATATATGCTCGTGTATAGCAGAGGTGACTTCACTAGATGTTGATTATATATGCTCGTTGATAGCAGAGGTGACTTCACTAGATGTTCATTATATATAGTCATATATAGTAAAGGTGACTTCACTAGATGTTGATTATATATGCTCGTGTTTAGTAGAGGTGACTTCACTAGATGTTGATTATATATACTCGTGTATGGCAGAGGTGACTTCACTAGATGTTGATTATAAATACTCGTGTATAGTAGAGGTGACTTCACTAGATGTTGATGATATATGCTATTGTATAGCATGGGTGACTTCACTAGATGTTCATTATTTATAGTCATATATATTAGATGTCACTTCACTAGATGTTGATTATATATGCTCGTGTATAGTAGAGGTGACTTCACTAGATGTTCATTATATATAGTCATATATAGCAGAGGTGACTTCACTAGATGTTGATCATATATGCTCGTGTATAGCAGAGGTGACTTCACTAGATGTTGATTATATATAGTCATAAATAGCAGAGGTGACTTCACTAGATGTTCAATATATATAGTCATACATAGCAGAGGTGACTTCACTAGATGTTCAATATATATAGTCATATATAGCAGATGTGACTTCACTAGATGTTGATTATATATAGTCATATATAGCAGAGGTGACTTCACTGGATGTTCAATATATATAGTCATATATAGCAGAGGTGACTTCACTAGATGTTGATCATATATGCTCGTGTATAGTAGAGGTGACTTCACTAGATGTTGATTATATATGCTCGTGTATAGCAGAGGTGACTTCAATAGATGTTGATTATATATGCTCGTGTATAGCAGAGGTGACTTCACTAGATGTTCATTTTATATAGTCATATATAGCAGAGGGGACTTAACTAGATGGTGATTGTAAATGCTCGTGTATAGCAGAGGTGACTTCACTAGATGTTGATTATATATGGTTTTGTATAACAGAGGTGACTTCACTAGATGTTGATTATATATGCTCGTGTATAGCAGAGGTGACTTCACTAGATGTTGATTATATATGCTTTTGTATAACAGAGGTGACTTCACTAGATGTTGATTATATATGCTCGTGTATAGCAGAGGTGACTTCACTAGATAATGATTATATATGCTCCTGTATAGCAGAGGTGACTTCACTAGATGTTGATTATATATGCTTGTGTATAGCAGAGGTGACTTCACTAGATGTTGATTATATATGCTCGTTGATAGCAGAGGTGACTTCACTAGATGTTCATTATATATAGTCATATATAGTAGAGGTGACTTCACTAGATGTTGATTATATATGCTCGTGTTTAGTAGAGGTGACTTCACTAGATGTTGATTATATATACTCGTGTATAGCAGAGGTGACTTCACTAGATGTTGATCATATATGCTCGTGTATAGCAGAGGTGACTTCACTAGATGTTGATTATATATGCTCGTTGATAGCAGAGGTGACTTCACTAGATGTTCATTATATATAGTCATATATAGTAAAGGTGACTTCACTAGATGTTGATTATATATGCTCGTGTTTAGTAGAGGTGACTTCACTAGATGTTGATTATATATACTCGTGTATGGCAGAGGTGACTTCACTAGATGTTGATTATAAATACTCGTGTATAGTAGAGGTGACTTCACTAGATGTTGATGATATATGCTATTGTATAGCATGGGTGACTTCACTAGATGTTCATTATTTATAGTCATATATATTAGATGTCACTTCACTAGATGTTGATTATATATGCTCGTGTATAGTAGAGGTGACTTCACTAGATGTTCATTATATATAGTCATATATAGCAGAGGTGACTTCACTAGATGTTGATCATATATGCTCGTGTATAGCAGAGGTGACTTCACTAGATGTTGATTATATATAGTCATAAATAGCAGAGGTGACTTCACTAGATGTTCAATATATATAGTCATACATAGCAGAGGTGACTTCACTAGATGTTCAATATATATAGTCATATATAGCAGATGTGACTTCACTAGATGTTGATTATATATAGTCATATATAGCAGAGGTGACTTCACTGGATGTTCAATATATATAGTCATATATAGCAGAGGTGACTTCACTAGATGTTGATCATATATGCTCGTGTATAGTAGAGGTGACTTCACTAGATGTTGATTATATATGCTCGTGTATAGCAGAGGTGACTTCAATAGATGTTGATTATATATGCTCGTGTATAGCAGAGGTGACTTCACTAGATGTTCATTTTATATAGTCATATATAGCAGAGGGGACTTAACTAGATGGTGATTGTAAATGCTCGTGTATAGCAGAGGTGACTTCACTAGATGTTGATTATATATGGTTTTGTATAACAGAGGTGACTTCACTAGATGTTGATTATATATGCTCGTGTATAGCAGAGGTGACTTCACTAGATGTTGATTATATATGCTTTTGTATAACAGAGGTGACTTCACTAGATGTTGATTATATATGCTCGTGTATAGCAGAGGTGACTTCACTAGATAATGATTATATATGCTCCTGTATAGCAGAGGTGACTTCACTAGATGTTGATTATATATGCTTGTGTATAGCAGAGGTGACTTCACTAGATGTTGATTATATATGCTCGTTGATAGCAGAGGTGACTTCACTAGATGTTCATTATATATAGTCATATATAGTAGAGGTGACTTCACTAGATGTTGATTATATATGCTCGTGTTTAGTAGAGGTGACTTCACTAGATGTTGATTATATATACTCGTGTATAGCAGAGGTGACTTCACTAGATGTTGATCATATATGCTCGTGTATAGCAGAGGTGACTTCACTAGATGTTGATTATATATGCTCGTTGATAGCAGAGGTGACTTCACTAGATGTTCATTATATATAGTCATATATAGTAAAGGTGACTTCACTAGATGTTGATTATATATGCTCGTGTTTAGTAGAGGTGACTTCACTAGATGTTGATTATATATACTCGTGTATGGCAGAGGTGACTTCACTAGATGTTGATTATAAATACTCGTGTATAGTAGAGGTGACTTCACTAGATGTTGATGATATATGCTATTGTATAGCATGGGTGACTTCACTAGATGTTCATTATTTATAGTCATATATATTAGATGTCACTTCACTAGATGTTGATTATATATGCTCGTGTATAGTAGAGGTGACTTCACTAGATGTTCATTATATATAGTCATATATAGCAGAGGTGACTTCACTAGATGTTGATCATATATGCTCGTGTATAGCAGAGGTGACTTCACTAGATGTTGATTATATATAGTCATAAATAGCAGAGGTGACTTCACTAGATGTTCAATATATATAGTCATACATAGCAGAGGTGACTTCACTAGATGTTCAATATATATAGTCATATATAGCAGATGTGACTTCACTAGATGTTGATTATATATAGTCATATATAGCAGAGGTGACTTCACTGGATGTTCAATATATATAGTCATATATAGCAGAGGTGACTTCACTAGATGTTGATCATATATGCTCGTGTATAGTAGAGGTGACTTCACTAGATGTTGATTATATATGCTCGTGTATAGCAGAGGTGACTTCAATAGATGTTGATTATATATGCTCGTGTATAGCAGAGGTGACTTCACTAGATGTTCATTTTATATAGTCATATATAGCAGAGGGGACTTAACTAGATGGTGATTGTAAATGCTCGTGTATAGCAGAGGTGACTTCACTAGATGTTGATTATATATGGTTTTGTATAACAGAGGTGACTTCACTAGATGTTGATCTATATATGCTCGTGTATAGCAGAGGTGACTTCACTAGATGTTGATTATATATGCTCGTGTATAGCAGAGGTGACTTCACTAGATGTTCATTTTATATAGTCATATATAGCGGAGGGGACTTCACCAGATGGTGATTGTAAATGCTCGTGTATAGCAGAGGTGACTTCACTAGATGTTCATTATATATGCTTTTGTATAACAGAGGTGACTTCACTAGATGTTGATTATATATGCTCGTGTATAGCAGAGGTGACTTCACTAGATGATGATTATATATGCTCGTGTATAGCAGAGGTGACTTCACTAGATGTTGATTATATATGCTTGTGTATAGCAGAGGTGACTTCACTAGATGTTGATTATATATGCTCGTTGATAGCAGAGGTGACTTCACTAGATGTTCATTATATATAGTCATATATAGTAGAGGTGACTTCACTAGATGTTGATTATATATGCTCGTGTTTAGTAGAGGTGACTTCACTAGATGTTGATTATATATACTCGTGTATAGCAGAGGTGACTTCACTAGATGTTGATCATATATGCTCGTGTATAGCAGAGGTGACTTCACTAGATGTTGATTATATATGCTGATGTATAGTAGAGGTGACCTCACTAGATGTTGATTAATTGTAAATGTGAGATCGCTAGATTTCCATTAAATATGCTTCAATATTGCAGATGTGACATCGTTAGATTTTCATCAAAAACGCTTCCGTATTGCAGATGTGACATCGCTAGATTTTCATGAAATATATTAGAGGTGCATTTGTGTTACACAATTATTATAAGCCAATGTTTAATGTCGGATTGTAAGTTAACTGTGCGGGAGTTTGGTATAATTATTTGTTAAATATGTAATATTGACACTGACAGTGCTTGAAACACATCGCAAAACGGTCGTCTACAATAAGGAGTTTAATTATAATTATTCCTCTAATATATCTTAATATTTTTATAGATTATGCCTTTGCATATGGTTACAGTTTTAACATGTAACTAAGGTAAATTTTTAATAATTATATGTCTTGATTTTTTTATTTGCCTGTTTTATGCAATTGGTTACTGATCGGGAAGTAAACACCATCTCTAGCTCTTAATCTTTGTCAATTATTACAAAAATGTACAAATATTTTCATAAGTTCCGATATTCAAAAACAGTAACATGGAGCAAGTTAATAAAGATGAGTTTAGAGGTTTTTTAAATTGTTAGAGATAGAAAGGGCAGAGAATCTGTCATCAAGCGCTGTAAAACATTCTATAAAGATAAAAGAAGCTGTACGAAATCTACATTGTGAATCGCTGATGATAATTGAAACAATAAGAATACAATGTGCTATGTAGAAAAATGTATATATTTTTACTTTAGATTAATCTTGCATGTTATGAAGATTTCGAGAGTTCAAATTTTGAATGGGAATCTGAAATGAAGAAACATTGTGAAGAACCCTAGGAAATTGTCAAAAATATTTAATTTTACGTTTTTTAATGTAGTTTTTTTTAATTTAAAGCTATCATGATTGTCAGCATGATAGTTTGCTTTTTTTGTTCTGAAAGGCAGCAAGTTTTATCTATTTGCTTTTAAATTCAATTTAAATTTAAACAATGGCTGAAAAAGAACATGTAAATAATTAATGGCATGTCATAACTGCATAGTTTATGAAACATAATCTATACTTTTGATGTAACAGTTATCATAATTTGCAGGATTAAAAGTCAAGAGGATAGTAAAGAGATTAAGAAAAGATATTGGACATCAGTTAAGAAGAATGCTGTATACAGACATTTACGGAGACATATAGACTTAGCAAAGTTGTCAGAAAAGCGTGACATTGAAAACTGCAAAGAAAGAGAACCAGTTTTGCGGAACAGAAATTGGCGAACTTTATAGAGATTTCTGTAGCTAGGAACGCGAGCACAGCTAGTTAAATAAATAACAGCATAATATTATGTATAAACTATTGTCACAATTTTTATCAGTGGTATTGTTGGTGATTGATATACCGCTTTTTAGGACATGAAAGACAATGGTTAACGTTTACCTTTAAACTACATCATGTATATTTTGTCCTCCTTTAATAAGTTTTCAGCCCATCTGACCAAAAGGTCACTCGAGCTCATGGCAAGACGCAGCGTGTGTATGTTAGTGTGTGCGTGTGTGTAAGTCGTTAACACCTATTTTTAACTTCTCCTCTGAAACAACTGGGCAGATTTCAATGTAACTTTTTCAGAAGCATATATGGACTGGTGCAATTCAGATTTGTTCATGGTGTTGCCATGGCTACTAAAACCAGGTCAAGATTACCTAGGGGTGAAAATTCTTTAAAAATGTTCTTCTTTAAAACCGAGAACTGGAGAAAAAAACTGATGTGGCATCTCTAGGGTCTTAAGTCTTAAGTTTGTTAATTTCATGAAATTTGGTGAAAAAGGGTAATGAGCTTTTGCGTTAAAATTTTATAAAATTTTGAAATTATCTTTAAAAGGCTATATTTTGATTAAATGCAAAGATAATGGCATAATAAGATCAAATGATTTATCAGATTAAAACAAAAACAAGAGACCCATGGGCCTTAAGGCTCACCTGAGCAGGTATCCAAAAACTTACAAAGAACTTAAATACAAAAAGTTCACAAAATTCCTCAAGTTTGGAAAATCCTGCAATAATTAATCAGAAATGTCTAGTCACATTTCATTTATAATAGCTCATATGCACCATTTAACTATAGTACAATGAACAATTTCCAAATCATTAACCATATGGTTATGCAGCCATGATTTTGACCTTTGAACATGTGAACTTAAACCTTATATCAAAATGGTCTTAATATCAACGTATAATATTCTAATAAACATGCCTATATGAAAAGTTAATAGTTTTCAAGATAATTAGCAATTTAAGTGTTCTTTTGCAGCTGTGACCTTGACCTTTCAACATATGACCTTGTACCATATATCAAAATGATCGTCATGTCAATACCTACAATATTCTAATATACATGCCTATACAAAAAGTTAACAGTTTTCAAGATAATTCACAATTTCAGTACATGTATGCAGCTATGACCTTGACCTTTCAACATATGACCTTGAACCATATATCTAAATGATTGTCATATCAATACCTACAAATAGAGAAGAAGATTTTTTAAGATTTTTGGACCCCTAGGTCACCTTGACCTAGTTTTGGTAGCCATGGCAATGCCATGAACAAATCTGAATTGCACCAGCCCATATATGCTTCTGACCAAGTATCATTGAAATCTGTCCAGCAGTTTTGGAGTAGAAATCGAAAATAGGTGTTAACGACGCACTCACACATGCATGCACACACGCACGCATGCACATACACATGCCGCGCCATGCCATAAGCTCACATGACCTTTCGGTCAGGTGAGCTAAAAAACAAAAAAAGGTTTTTGGAGTAATTGCCTCTTATGTGCTTTTTTTGTTTATTTTTATAATTATAATTAAGTCAAACTTAGATCAGGTTTAAGCCTGACCAAGATTTTTATCCTGCTCACCAAAGATCAGTGATTTACTCCATACAGGATACGTTTTCCTTGAAAAAATTTAAATAACCATGACTATTGTGCCAAACCCATTCTTCCTATCTGCCAACCTCCACTTTACAATCAGCTATAAGACCTATTAGCTTTGGCTAGCAGATGTATAAGATTACATTAGGAGTTCCAGTTGAAAAAGTGACTGCTATTTGTCTGTTGAGTTAATAAACCAAAAAATTATATTTATAATTTTGCTATTTTGTCCAAGATAAAAGTTTAGAATAAAGTAAGCATTATATTCTGGAAAACATTGTAGATCAATATGTTGGTAAAACAAAGAATCAAAATATGCTTTAGCCACCTGTAATGATTTTCAGTTTTGACAAATTTTATTCAACATACTTAAATATGGGTTTACCAAAAAATTTCATAAAAATCCATCCCAAATAAGGAAGATATCAGTGAATTTCTATTACATTGTTTCAATTATTTAAATGAAAAGGTTGATGTTGAGACTACTCAGTAGTGAGTACAAAACAGCAACATTACCCCATAAATATTATTTACCAACTCCTAAAACAAGACAAATCAAAACTGTAGTTTAACATTCTTAGATTATTTACGATAAAATTATTAGGTGAAGTGTAATTTGCATCTAATAGACACCTATAGTAATAATTATGATCCATTTGTTTATTTAACATATTCCTTAAATTAAGGCCCACACCTGTAATTAACAAGATGCAACTTAAAATTTGCAAAATTGATTTACAGGTTTATAAAATTATTTTCTGACTCTTAACTAACATACAAAGACACAACTTCCAGAAGTGCAATTTAAATCAAAGAATTTCATTTGTCACAAGTAAGGATTTCTACCTGAAAATATTATTTATTTCTCCATTTCTCCTTGATTTTCCATGCCAATTAATAAATAATAATAATAATAATAATAAAAACTATATAAAATATACCATCCACTCCAAATTTAAACACCAACAAACAGACATATGTATTGATCCAATTAAATCATTTGATTTCATTAGTATGTATTGAATTTTCACTTTGGCACATATATAATGTGATGTTTTCATAAATCCATCCTTCTACTATCACAAAAACTTTAAATAAATAAATAAATAAATGAATAAATAAATAAATAAATAAATAAATAAATAAATAAATAAATAAATAAATAAATATTTATATAAAATTCAAAAAGTGGTATATGACATTATCATTTTTAATATTATTTCATCATTATTATCATCTCATTTCTCATTCTGAAAACCATGTCATTAAAATTTAAACAATAACTTTTTTGTAAATTAATTTGAGATAGAATATCCTTCATTTGTTGTGTTTATATTACCCCCAGCTCTTAACTGGGGGTTGAACAGTTAAAACAGAACCATGTAACAAACTTTGATTGTGTGAACATCTGCCAATAAGCAAGAAAATATAATGCCTCTAGATTGCTTTACAATTATCTTTAAATCATTTAACTGTAACTATGATTAAACATTGCACAAAAGAGAAGTTGTAGTTTTTACTGGGGATGGGGTGGTGACATTGTTATTTTTTATTTGAAGTTGGTGACACAGTTAGTCCATATGAAGTGGGTAGTCTGTTCAGTCCAACTTGATAACAGTTCATTTTTAAATGTCGACAATATATTCAATGTTTGTGTATTTGACAAGTTAATACTAATTATGTATTTTTATAATAGCTAGGAAACCAATAAAAATTCCTGCGTAGGTTGGGGCTTGACTCAAATTTATTAGATTCATTCATTTCTGGTTCAAATAAATACAGCTATATGCCAAATTCATTATTTTAAGAGTGTCTACTGCTTCCCCAAATAATAAAGAACCATCTGACATAATTAGGTGCATGTTAGTCGTTAGTTTCCTCTACATGCGTCATTATATCATTATTATTACCACTGTCCATTATGTTAAATACTACTTCTAATACTGCCATGATGTTAGGCATTGGTAACTCAAAACAAGACTATTCACTTTGCGATCAAGGGAAGGTTAAAATATTTGGGTTTCTAAACTGCTTTAACATTTTTAATTCTGTCACCAATTTACAGTTGATTGTGAATCTGACTCTGTTTATTTGTTTCATAGCATACGTGTACACATATTTTTATGAGTAATTATGAAATCACTATGCTTTATTGGAAAATTCAAATGTTGCACATAAACATTAACACAAAATTTTTTTCTCTGAAGTTTATTCAGTCAAAAATAAACAAAAACATTGAGAACCAAACATGTGCATAAAATAAAATGATATACGGTATTAAAAATTGAAGTCCATGAGCAACCTAGATTTGGTAACAGGCACTGATTTAAAACCATGGCTTTTGCGGATCATTTTGTTTGTTTTTTTTTTCATATTGGTCCATTGTGGTAATAAAGGCATTGCTACAAATAACTTTTAAATCCACATGAACCATTGACAAATCTGACCTGGTTTTGGATGAAATAAATACCTTAGTTTAACATGTTAATTGCTCTTTGGACATATAAAATTTTATTTCAAACACAAACAAAAAATTTTTTAAAAATGAAAAAATAAGATAAATAACCAAAAAATTTAATAAATAAATAAAAAAAAATCATAGATATGATATAAAATATCATGTTAAAAAATATGCTTTCGGATATATTGCATTAAATTTTACAGGGGACTGACATTTTTACTTGTTGAAGTCACATTATTATAATTTATTATGGCTAAACATTTGTTTAAAATGTGCTACAGAAAAAGAAATTGTGGCACAACTAACTATAAAAAACATCAAGATCTTTTCCATTTTTTTGTGACATGTTACATAATAATTATTACCCATCCCTGTATTGTATACCTACTTCATATCCTAGCAAGTAGATAGTTTTTAACATAAAAATTAGCTAAGGATAGACTAAATGACACATTTGACACAGGTGGTCTTTAAATTTCTTGTAACTTTTGAGATAAAAATTTATAATTTTCATAGAAAATACAGTTAATCTTGATGTTTATTGACCAAGTGACTATATAATGTTAAAATGTATTGCATTTAGATGTAGTTGTGTTTTAGTATTATTTGTATTAGAGAATAATCCAGGATCCAACATCTGTTGAATAATAATGAAACCAATTTTATAATACAAATGAAATTAAGCGTAGGTAAACATCACATGTTAAAGTGCAATGTTGAGACAGTCACATAAATAATGCTGACTGAATAGTAAGGTGTAAAGGAATGAGCAACTGTTGGACTTGTTACAGTCAAAGGTTTCAACATGATAAGTTTGAAAGGTTTATATATTCAATTATCTTGGACTGCAAGAATATTTTAATTTAGAGAACATCATAATATTGTACTGTAAACAACAGAAATACATAAATTATAGTCAATTGTAATCATTCATGAGGTTAAAAAACAAGAGCTGCCAGAAGACAACAATGTTTGCTTGCACCACAACATACAATTAGTCATAGTATCTAAGAGGTCAAAGGTAAAAAAACCAAACTCTGGAGTAATAAATGTGACCAGTGAACCAAAGTAAGGAGTCATTGTTTCAAGTTATGCTTATACTTTTTGCAATTTTTTCACAAAAACCTATTCCTAGACCCAATTAATTTAATCATTGGCCTCACAAGAGGCCCATGGGCCTTAATGCTCACATGGTGATATTTCCAAAATTGTTTTCAAAGTGCAATAGACAATATACTAATTACAAAAACTTTCCAAGTTTTCTCAAGTTTAGAACTGCCACAATCAAAAATGTGTAGTCTCATTTCATTCATAAGTATCTAATCTGCATATTGTAACTATAGTACAATAAATAATATCCAAATCATTAACCATATCACTATATTTACGCAGCTATTTTCTTGACCTTTGAACCTATGACCTTGAACCATATATCAAAATGGTTGTCATTTCAATATCTACAATATTCTAATATACATGCCTATACAAAAACTTGTTAGATTACATCATTCTGACCATTTCTGCAATGTATTGCCTTAAACTATCTCATTAGTTGCAAGAAATAGCTTAAAACTGCGAAAATCACAAATGAGGTCATGATCTTGACTTTTGACCTTGACCCAATTTTGAAGGTAAATTTCAAGAAAATAACAAAACTTCAAACCCCATGTCAATATCTGTTGAAATAGTCAGTTTATAATCATTTGAAACTATTTTACGATATTTTCAAAGTTTAATGCAAAAACGCATAACCTTTTTTTACACGATTTGTATAAACTATATATTTAAGACTCTAGAGAAGCGGAAAATCAAATTGGTTTTTGTCTAGCACTTCTGGTTTTAGAGAAAAAGATTTTTTTTTCAAATGTAGGTCACGGTGACCTACTTTTTATAGCTACGGCAACCAAAAGTACAAATTTGAAAAGGGCCCTCCCAATTACCCTTCATGTTAAAGTTTGACCAATGTTGGCCTAGTAGTTTCTGAAAAGATGTCGAAAATGTGAGTTACAGATGTACACACACGCTCACACACATGTACATACGGACACACACTGCACCATGCCATAAGCCTATAGACCAGGTGAGCTAAAATGATGATGATGATTATTATTATTATTTCTGCTGTTATTGCTGCTGCTGATGATGATTATGATGATAAGGATTATGTTTTCATCATCATTAATGATAGCAGCAGCAGAAATCATCATCTTCATTATTATCATCGTCATCATCATCATCTTCATTATCAGGATCATTTTCATCACCACCACCACCATCATCATCATCATCATCAGTAGCAGTGGGAACAGTCCATACAAATACATATGGTTATATACCAACTTTTAAAAGCTTTAATAATGACAAACAAAATGTTTAATCATCAGCCTCTGTAACTGAATTACATATCCTTTATGAATTGAAGATATCATAGCAACATTAAAAAAACTTGAACATAAAACCTTAACAATATGTGTCTGTTGACCTTGACCTTTGTCCTTCAGCATCTGTAACTTTATCACAAATCCTTGGTTTTAGAAATCATCTCCAAGTCAGTGATAATTTATTACTCATAACATGAAATCTTCAACACTAAAAAACTTAAACATAAAACTTTAACAATGTGAATGTTTGACCTTGAACTTCAGCTTCTGCAACTTTATCATACATCCTTAATGGCTAAAAATATCATCTGCACCAAGTATGTGATGATTCCTTACTCATAACATCAAAAACTGCAACATAAAAAAAAAATAAAACTTCAACGTATGACATAAGCTCTCTGCACTTACTTATTACATTTAAGTAAAAATTCAATAAAAAATAAAAATTTCATAAAAATTAAAATAAAAGCTTAAAGTTAAAGGTTATCCAAAAAGATATAATATCAAACCTCATCTAATGCTTAATCTTTTACTTATTTTCTTCTGGAACCATCAATACAGGATAGGTCACAAGAGCAAACAAACACAAAGGCTTGGTTACTCTTAATTGGTCCTGTGATATAAGTACTACCAGAGAATCATATTCTTGTCTTTTTTAGGTTCGAAACAAATAAAGCAAAAAAACAAACAAGTTATGAAATTTACATCAAAATCTTTATTTAATGTGACCATAACTACAAAGAATACCTTAATGTTTTTTCTAAATATTTTGATGAAGAAGATTTAAGAATAAAACAAATATTCAAAAATTCACAAGTTACATATATTAAAAAAATACATCTTGCATTTTCTGACAATTTTGTACTATATTAAGAAGAGATAAATGACAATTGTTAGAATTTTAAAAATATGGGGAAAAATCAGTTTTGTAACACCGTAGGGTGACTGAAATTTAGATAATCCATGGCAACCAAAAATTTTTGATTTTTTAATCTACATTTATTTAATAAAAAACACACACACACATACTTTATGATGATTGCGTCAAATTGTGTAATAACCAATTAAAAGTTAATGTTGCATTAAACTAAAACAATCAAAAACTTTTTCGATTGATACACAAAAGACATTCAAGTACAATGCAATGCATTAAAACAGCTCAGATCAAAAGGCATCAGCCAACATTCTTTATTCAATAACTTACCTCTGTTATATAGGAGAATAAATAATCAACATCTAGTGAAGTCTCCTCTGCTTTACATAAGCAAATATAATCAACATCTAGTGAAGTCACCTCTGCCATACATGAGCATATACATGTATAATCAACATCTAGTGAAGTCACCTCTGCTATATGGAGGGATATACAATCAACATCTAGTAAAGTCACCTCTACTATATAGAGGCATATAAAATCAACATCTAGTGAAGTCACATCTGCTATATATGACTATATATAATCAACATCTAGTGAAGTCACCTCTTCTATATATGACTATATATATTCAACATCTAGTAAAGTCACCTCTGCTATATGGAGGGATATACAATCAACATCTAGTGAAGTCACCTCTACTATATAGAGGCATATAAAATCAACATCTAGTGAAGTCACCTCTGCCATACATGAGCATATATAATCAACATCTAGTGAAGTCACCTCTGCTATACATAAGCATATATAATCAACATCTAGTGAAGTCTCTGCTATACATGAGCATATATAATCAACATCTAGTGAAGTCACCTCTGCTATATGGGGGCATATATAATCAACATCTAGTGAAGTCACCTCTGCTATATGGGGGCATATATAATAAACATCTAGTGAAGTCACCTCTGCTATATGGGGGCATATATAATCAACATCTAGTGAAGTCACCTCTGCCATACCTGAGCATATATAATCAACATCTAGTGAAGTCACCTCTGCTATATATGAGCATATATAATCAACATCTAGTGAAGTCACCTCTGCTATATGGTGGCATATATAATCAACATCTAGTGAAGTCACCTCTGCTATATGGGGGCATATATAATCAACATCTAGTGAAGTCAACTCTGCTATATGGGGGCATATATAATAAACATCTAGTGAAGTCACCTCTACTCTACATTAGTATATATAATCAACATCTAACGAAGTCACCTCTGCTATACATGAGCATATATAATCAACATCTAGTGAAGTCACCTCTGCTATATGGGGGCATATAGAATCAACATCTAGTGAAGTCACCTCTACTCTACATTAGTATATGAAATCAACATCTAGTGAAGTCACCTCTGCTATACATGAGCATATATAATCAACATCTAGTTAAGTCACCTCTGCTATATTGATGAATATATATTCAACATCTAGTGAAGTCACCTCTGCTATATGGGGGCATATATAATCAACATCTAGTGAAGTCACCTCTACTCTACATAAGTATATATAATCAACATCTAGTGAAGTCACCTCTGCTATATGGTGGCATATATAATCAACATCTAGTGAAGTCACCTCTGCTATATATGAGCATATATAATCAACATTTAGTGAAGTCACCTCTGCTATATGGGGGCATATATAATCAACATCTTGTAAAGTCACCTCTGCTATATGGGGGCATATATAATCAACATCTAGTGAAGTCAACTCTGCTATATGGGGGCATATATAATCAACATTTAGTGAAGTCACCTCTACTCTACATTAGTATATATAATAAACAGAGGTATATACAATCAACATCTAGTTAAGTCAGCTCTACTATATAGAGGCATATAAAATCAACATCTAGTGAAGTCACGTCTGCTATATGGGGGCATATATAATCAACATCTAGTGAAGTCACCTCTGCTATCATCGAGCATATATAATCAACATCTAGTGAAGTCACCTCTGCTATACACAAGCATATATAATCAACATCTAGTGAAGTCACCTCTACTATATAGAGGCATATAAAATCAACATCTAGTGAAGTCACCTCTGCTATATATGACTATATATAATCAACATCTAATGACGTCACCTCTACTATATATGACTATATATATTCAACATCTAGTGAAGTCACCTCTGCAATACATGAGCATATATAATCAATATATAGTGAAGTCATCTCTACTATATAGAGGCATATACAATCAACATCTAGTGAAGTCACCTCTACCATACATGAGCATATATAATCAACATCTAGTGAAGTCACCTCTTCTCTTCATTAGTATATATAATCAACATCTAGTGAAGTCACCTCTGCTATATGGGGGCATATTCAATCAAGATCTAGTGAAGTTACCTGTGCTATACATGAGCATATATATATAATCAACATCTAGTGAAGTCACCTCTGCCATACATGAGCATATATAATCAACATCTAGTGAAGTCACCTCTGCTATATTGATGAATATATAATCAACATCTAGTGAAGTCACCTCTGCTTTATATGAATATATATAATCAACATCTAGTGAAATCACCTCTGCCATAAATGAGCATATATAATCAACATCTAGTGAAGTCACCTCTGCTATATGGGGGCATATATAATCAACATCTAGTGAAGTCACCTCTGCCATACCTGAGCATATATAATCAACATCTAGTGAAGTCACCTCTACTCTACATTAGTATATATAATCATCATCTAGTGAAGTCACCTCTGCTATATGGGGGCATATAGAATCAAGATCTAGTGAAGTCACCTCTGCCATACATGAGCATATATAATCAATATCTAGTGAAGTCACCTCTGCTATATGGGGGCATATATAATCAACATCTTGTGAAGTCACCTCTGCTATATGGGGGCATATATAATCAACATCTAGTGAAGTCAACTCTGCTATATGGGGGCATATATAATCAACATTTAGTGAAGTCACCTCTACTCTACATTAGTATATATAATAAACAGAGGTATATACAATCAACATCTAGTTAAGTCAGCTCTACTATATAGAGGCATATAAAATCAACATCTAGTGAAGTCACGTCTGCTATATGGGGGCATATATAATCAACATCTAGTGAAGTCACCTCTGCTATCATCGAGCATATATAATCAACATCTAGTGAAGTCACCTCTGCTATACACAAGCATATATAATCAACATCTAGTGAAGTCACCTCTACTATATAGAGGCATATAAAATAAACATCTAGTGAAGTCACCTCTGCTATATATGACTATATATAATCAACATCTAATGACGTCACCTCTACTATATATGACTATATATATTCAACATCTAGTGAAGTCACCTCTGCAATACATGAGCATATATAATCAATATATAGTGAAGTCATCTCTACTATATAGAGGCATATACAATCAACATCTAGTGAAGTCACCTCTACCATACATGAGCATATATAATCAACATCTAGTGAAGTCACCTCTTCTCTTCATTAGTATATATAATCAACATCTAGTGAAGTCACCTCTGCTATATGGGGGCATATTCAATCAAGATCTAGTGAAGTTACCTGTGCTATACATGAGCATATATATATAATCAACATCTAGTGAAGTCACCTCTGCCATACATGAGCATATATAATCAACATCTAGTGAAGTCACCTCTGCTATATTGATGAATATATAATCAACATCTAGTGAAGTCACCTCTGCTTTATATGAATATATATAATCAACATCTAGTGAAGTCACCTCTGCCATAAATGAGCATATATAATCAACATCTAGTGAAGTCACCTCTGCTATATGGGGGCATATATAATCAACATCTAGTGAAGTCACCTCTGCCATACCTGAGCATATATAATCAACATCTAGTGAAGTCACCTCTACTCTACATTAGTATATATAATCATCATCTAGTGAAGTCACCTCTGCTATATGGGGGCATATAGAATCAAGATCTAGTGAAGTCACCTCTGCCATACATGAGCATATATAATCAATATCTAGTGAAGTCACCTCTGCTATATGGGGGCATATAGAATCAAGATCTAGTGAAGTCACCTCTACTCTACATTAGTATTTATAATCAACATCTAGTGAAGTCACCTCTGCTATACATGAGCATATATAATCAACATCTAGTTAAGTCACCTCTGCTATATTGATGAATATATATTCAACATCTAGTGAAGTCACCTCTGCTACATGGGGGCATATATAATCAACATCTAGTGAAGTCACCTCTACTCTACATTAGTATATATAATCAACATCTAGTGAAGTCGCCTCTGCTATACATGAGCATCTATAATCAACATCTAGTGAAGTCACCTCTGTTATATATGAGCATATATAATCAACATCTAGTGAAGTCACCTCTGCTATATGGGGGCATATATAATCAACATCTTGTGAAGTCACCTCTGCTATATGGGGGCATATATAATCAACATCTAGTGAAGTCACCTCTGCCATACCTGAGCATATTTAATCAACATCTAGTGAAGTCACCTCTACTCTACATTAGTATATATAATCAACATCTAGTGAAGTCACCTCTGCTATATGGAGGTATATACAATCAACATCTAGTTAAATCAGCTCTACTATATAGAGGCATATAAAATCAACATCTAGTGAAGTCACGTCTGCTATATGGGGGCATATATAATCAACATCTAGTGAAGTCACCTCTACTATATAGAGGCATATAAAATCAACATCTAGTGAAGTCACCTCTGCTATATATGACTATATATAATCAACATCTAATGACGTCACCTCTACCATACATGAGCATATATAATCAACATCTAGTGATGTCACCTCTACTCTTCATTAGTATATATAATCAACATCTAGTGAAGTCACCTCTGCTATACATGAGCATATATAATCAACATCTAGTGAAGTCACCTCTGCTATATGGGGGCATACTCAATCAAGATCTAGTGAAGTCACCTGTACTATACATGAGCATATATATATATAATCAACATCTAGTGAAGTCACCTCTGCTATACATGAACATATATAATCAACATCTAGTGAAGTCACCTCTGCTATATTGATGAATATATAATCAACATCTAGTGAAGTCACCTCTACTATATAAAGGCATATACAATCAACATCTAGTGAAGTCACCTCTGCTATATAGAGGCATATAAAATCAACATCTAGTGACGTCACCTCTGCTTTATATGACTATATATAATCAACATCTAGTGAAGTCACCTCTGCCATAAATGAGCATATATAATCAACATCTAGTGAAGTCACCTCTGCCGTACACGAGGATATATAATCAACATCTAGTGAAGTCACCTCTGCCGTACATGAGAATATATAATCAACATCTAGTGAAGTCACCTCTACTCTACATTAGTATATATAATCAACATCTAGTGAAGTCACCTCTGCTATATGGAGAGATATACAATCAACATCTAGTGAAGTCACCTCTACTATATAGAGTCATATAAAATCAACATCTAGTGAAGTCACTTCTGCTATATGGGGGCATATATAATCAACATCTAGTGAAGTCACCTCTGCTATCATCGAGCATATATAATCAACATCTAGTGAAGTCACCTCTGCTATACACAAGCATATATAATCAACATCTAGTGAAGTCACCTCTACTATATAGAGGCATATAAAATAAACATCTAGTGAAGTCACCTCTGCTATATATGACTATATATAATCAACATCTAATGACGTCACCTCTACTATATATGACTATATATATTCAACATCTAGTGAAGTCACCTCTGCAATACATGAGCATATATAATCAATATATAGTGAAGTCATCTCTACTATATAGAGGCATATACAATCAACATCTAGTGAAGTCACCTCTACCATACATGAGCATATATAATCAACATCTAGTGAAGTCACCTCTTCTCTTCATTAGTATATATAATCAACATCTAGTGAAGTCACCTCTGCTATATGGGGGCATATTCAATCAAGATCTAGTGAAGTTACCTGTGCTATACATGAGCATATATATATAATCAACATCTAGTGAAGTCACCTCTGCTATACATGAGCATATATAATCAACATCTAGTTAAGTCACCTCTGCTATATTGATGAATATATATTCAACATCTAGTGAAGTCACCTCTGCTACATGGGGGCATATATAATCAACATCTAGTGAAGTCACCTCTACTCTACATTAGTATATATAATCAACATCTAGTGAAGTCGCCTCTGCTATACATGAGCATCTATAATCAACATCTAGTGAAGTCACCTCTGTTATATATGAGCATATATAATCAACATCTAGTGAAGTCACCTCTGCTATATGGGGGCATATATAATCAACATCTTGTGAAGTCACCTCTGCTATATGGGGGCATATATAATCAACATCTAGTGAAGTCACCTCTGCCATACCTGAGCATATTTAATCAACATCTAGTGAAGTCACCTCTACTCTACATTAGTATATATAATCAACATCTAGTGAAGTCACCTCTGCTATATGGAGGTATATACAATCAACATCTAGTTAAATCAGCTCTACTATATAGAGGCATATAAAATCAACATCTAGTGAAGTCACGTCTGCTATATGGGGGCATATATAATCAACATCTAGTGAAGTCACCTCTACTATATAGAGGCATATAAAATCAACATCTAGTGAAGTCACCTCTGCTATATATGACTATATATAATCAACATCTAATGACGTCACCTCTACCATACATGAGCATATATAATCAACATCTAGTGATGTCACCTCTACTCTTCATTAGTATATATAATCAACATCTAGTGAAGTCACCTCTGCTATACATGAGCATATATAATCAACATCTAGTGAAGTCACCTCTGCTATATGGGGGCATACTCAATCAAGATCTAGTGAAGTCACCTGTACTATACATGAGCATATATATATATAATCAACATCTAGTGAAGTCACCTCTGCTATACATGAACATATATAATCAACATCTAGTGAAGTCACCTCTGCTATATTGATGAATATATAATCAACATCTAGTGAAGTCACCTCTACTATATAAAGGCATATACAATCAACATCTAGTGAAGTCACCTCTGCTATATAGAGGCATATAAAATCAACATCTAGTGACGTCACCTCTGCTTTATATGACTATATATAATCAACATCTAGTGAAGTCACCTCTGCCATAAATGAGCATATATAATCAACATCTAGTGAAGTCACCTCTGCCGTACACGAGGATATATAATCAACATCTAGTGAAGTCACCTCTGCCGTACATGAGAATATATAATCAACATCTAGTGAAGTCACCTCTACTCTACATTAGTATATATAATCAACATCTAGTGAAGTCACCTCTGCTATATGGAGAGATATACAATCAACATCTAGTGAAGTCACCTCTACTATATAGAGTCATATAAAATCAACATCTAGTGAAGTCACTTCTGCTATATATGACTATATATAATCAACATCTAATGCAGTCACCTCTTCTATATATGACTATATATATTCAACATCTAGTGAAGTCACCTCTGCAATACATAAGCATATATAATCAATATCCAGTGATGTCACCTCTACTATAAAGAGGCATATACAATCAACATCTAGTGAAGTCACCTCTGCCATACATGAGCATATATAATCAACATCTAGTGAAGTCACCTCTACTCTACATTAGTATATATAATCAACATCTAGTGAAGTCACCTCTGCTATACATGACCATATATAATCAACATCCAGTAAAGTCACCTCTGCCATACATGAGCATATATATTCAACATCTAGTAAAGTCACCTCTTCTCTACATTAGTATATATAATCAACATCTAGTGAACTCACCTCTACTCTACATTAGTATATATAATCAAGATCTAGTGAAGTCACCTTTGCTATACATGAGTATATATAATCAACATCTAGTGAAGTCACATCTGCTATATGGGGGCATATATAATCAACATCTAGTGAAGTCACCTCTACTCTACATTAGTATATATAATCAACATCTAGTGAAGTCACCTCTACTATATAGAGTCATATAAAATCAACATCTAGTGAAGTCACCTCTGCCATACATGAGCATATATAATCAACATCTAGTGAAGTCACCTCTGCTACATGGGGGCATATATAATCAACATCTAGTGAAGTCACCTCTGCTATACATGAGCATATATAATCAACATCTAGTGAAGTCACCTCTGCTATATATGAGCATATATAATCAACATCTAGTGAAGTCACATCTGCTATATAGAAACATATACAATCAACATCTAGTGAAGTCACCTCTGCTATATAGAGGCATATAAAATCAACATCTAGTGACGTCACCTCTGCTTTATATGACTATATATAATCAACATCTACTGAAGTCACCTCTGCCATAAATGAGCATATATAATCAACATCTAGTGAAGTCACCTCTGCCGTACATGAGCATATATAATCAACATCTAGTGAAGTCACCTCTGCCATAAATGAGCATATATAATTAAAATCTAGTGAAGTCACCTCTGCTATATGGGGGCTTATAGAATCAACATCCAGTGAAGTCACCTCTGCTATATGGGGGCATATATAATCAACATCTAGTGAAGTCACCTCTGCCATACCTGAGCATATATAATCAACATCTAGTGAAGTCACCTCTGCTATATATGAGCATATATAATCAACATCTAGTGAAGTCACCTCTGCTATATGGGGGCATATATAATCAACATCTAGTGAAGTCACCTCTGCCATACCTGAGCATATATAATCAACATCTAGTGAAGTCACCTCTACTCTACATTAGTATATATAATCATCATCTAGTGAAGTCACCTCTGCTATATGGGGGCATATAGAATCAAGATCTAGTGAAGTCACCTCTGCCATACATGAGCATATATAATCAATATCTAGTGAAGTCACCTCTGCTATATGGGGGCATATAGAATCAAGATCTAGTGAAGTCACCTCTACTCTACATTAGTATATATAATCAACATCTAGTGAAGTCACCTCTGCTATACATGAGCATATATAATCAACATGTAGTTAAGTCACCTCTGCTATATTGATGAATATATATTCAACATCTAGTGAAGTCACCTCTGCTACATGGGGGCATATATAATCAACATCTAGTGAAGTCACCTCTACTCTACATTAGTATATATAATCAACATCTAGTGAAGTCACCTCTGCCGTACATGAGAATATATAATCAACATCTAGTGAAGTCACCTCTGCCATAAATGAGCATATATAATCAACATCTAGTGAAGTCACCTCTGCTATATGGGGGCATATATAATCAACATCTAGTGAAGTCACCTCTGCCATACCTGAGCATATATAATCAACATCTAGTGAAGTCACCTCTACTCTACATTAGTATATATAATCATCATCTAGTGAAGTCACCTCTGCTATATGGGGGCATATAGAATCAAGATCTAGTGAAGTCACCTCTGCCATACATGAGCATATATAATCAATATCTAGTGAAGTCACCTCTGCTATATGGGGGCATATAGAATCGAGATCTAGTGAAGTCACCTCTACTCTACATTAGTATTTATAATCAACATCTAGTGAAGTCACCTCTGCTATACATGAGCATATATAATCAACATCTAGTTAAGTCACCTCTGCTATATTGATGAATATATATTCAACATCTAGTGAAGTCACCTCTGCTACATGGGGGCATATATAATCAACATCTAGTGAAGTCACCTCTACTCTACATTAGTATATATAATCAACATCTAGTGAAGTCACCTCTGCTATACATGAGCATCTATAATCAACATCTAGTGAAGTCACCTCTGCTATATATGAGCATATATAATCAACATCTAGTGAAGTCACCTCTGCTATATGGGGGCATATATAATCAACATCTTGTGAAGTCACCTCTGCTATATGGGGGCATATATAATCAACATCTAGTGAAGTCAACTCTGCTATATGGGGGCATATATAATCAACATCTAGTGAAGTCACCTCTGCCATACCTGAGCATATTTAATCAACATCTAGTGAAGTCACCTCTACTCTACATTAGTATATATAATCAACATCTAGTGAAGTCACCTCTGCTATATGGAGGTATATACAATCAACATCTAGTTAAGTCAGCTCTACTATATAGAGGCATATAAAATCAACATCTAGTGAAGTCACGTCTGCTATATGGGGGCATATATAATCAACATCTAGTGAAGTCACCTCTACTATATAGAGGCATATAAAATCAACATCTAGTGAAGTCACCTCTGCTATATATGACTATATATAATCAACATCTAATGACGTCACCTCTACCATACATGAGCATATATAATCAACATCTAGTGATGTCACCTCTACTCTTCATTAGTATATATAATCAACATCTAGTGAAGTCACCTCTGCTATACATGAGCATATATAATCAAGATCTAGTGAAGTCACCTCTGCTATATGGGGGCATACTCAATCAAGATCTAGTGAAGTCACCTGTACTATACATGAGCATATATATATATATAATCAACATCTAGTGAAGTCACCTCTGCTATACATGAACATATATAATCAACATCTAGTGAAGTCACCTCTGCTATATTGATGAATATATAATCAACATCTAGTGAAGTCACCTCTACTATATAAAGGCATATACAATCAACATCTAGTGAAGTCACCTCTGCTATATAGAGGCATATAAAATCAACATCTAGTGACGTCACCTCTGCTTTATATGACTATATATAATCAACATCTAGTGAAGTCACCTCTGCCATAAATGAGCATATATAATCAACATCTAGTGAAGTCACCTCTGCCGTACACGAGGATATATAATCAACATCTAGTGAAGTCACCTCTGCCGTACATGAGAATATATAATCAACATCTAGTGAAGTCACCTCTACTCTACATTAGTATATATAATCAACATCTAGTGAAGTCACCTCTGCTATATGGAGAGATATACAATCAACATCTAGTGAAGTCACCTCTACTATATAGAGTCATATAAAATCAACATCTAGTGAAGTCACCTCTGCCATACATGAGCATATATAATCAACATCTAGTGAAGTCACCTCTGCTATATGGGGGCATATAGAATCAACATCTAGTGAAGTCACCTCTACTCTACATTAGTATATGAAATCAACATCTAGTGAAGTCACATCTGCTATACATGAGCATATATAATCAACATCTAGTTAAGTCACCTCTGCTATATTGATGAATATATATTCAACATCTAGTGAAGTCACCTCTGCTACATGGGGGCATATATAATCAACATCTAGTGAAGTCACCTCTACTCTACATTAGTATATATAATCAACATCTAGTGAAGTCACCTCTGCTATACATGAGCATATATAATCAACATCTAGTGAAGTCACCTCTGCTATATATGAGCATATATAATCAAAATCTAGTGAAGTCACCTCTGCTATATGGGGGCATATATAATCAACATCTTGTGAAGTCACCTCTGCTATATGGGGGCTGAATCAACATCTAGTGAAGTCAACTCTGCTATATGGGGGCATATATAATCAACATTTAGTGAAGTCACCTCTAATTTACATTAGTATATATAATCAACAGAGGTATATACAATCAACATCTAGTTAAGTCAGCTCTACTATATAGAGGCATATAAAATCAACATCTAGTGAAGTCACCTCTGCCATACGTGAGCATATGTAATCAACATCTAGTGAAGTCACCTCTGCTATATGGAGGGATATACAATCAACATCTAGTGAAGTCACCTCTACTATATAGAGGCATATAAAATCAATATCTAGTGAAGTCACCTCTGCTATATATGACTATATATAATCAACATCTAATGACGTCACCTCTACTATATATGACTATATATATTCAACATCTAGTGAAGTCACCTCTGCAATACATGAGCATATATAATCAATATCTAGTGAAGTCATCTCTACTATATAGAGGCATATACAATCAACATCTAGTGAAGTCACCTCTGCCATACATGAGCATATATAATCAACATCTAGTGAAGTCACCTCTGCTATAAATGAGGATATATAATCAACATCTAGTGAAGTCACCTCTACCATACATGAGCATATATAATCAACATCTAGTGAAGTCACCTCTACTCTTCATTAGTATATATAATCAACATCTAGTGAAGTCACCTCTGCTATATGGGGGCATATTCAATCAAGATCTAGTGAAGTTACCTGTGCTATACATGAGCATATATATATAATCAAGATCTAGTGAAGTCACCTCTGCCATACATGAGCATATATAATCAACATCTAGTGAAGTCACCTCTGCTATATTGATGAATATATAATCAACATCTAGTGAAGTCACCTCTACTATATAGAGGCATATACAATCAACATCTAGTTAAGTCACCTCTGCTATATAGAGGCATATAAAATCAACATCTAGTGACGTCACTTCTGCTTTATATGACTATATATAATCAACATCTAGTGAAGTCACCTCTACTATATAGAGGCATATACAATCAACATCTAGTTAAGTCACCTCTGCTATATAGAGGCATATAAAATCAACATCTAGTGACGTCACCTCTGCTTTATATGACTATATATAATCAACATCTAGTGAAGTCACCTCTGCCATAAATGAGCATATATAATCAACATCTAGTGAAGTCACCTCTGCCGTACATGAGCATATATAATCAACATCAAGTGAAGTCACCTCTGCCATAAATGACTATATATAATCAACATCTAGTGAAGTCACCTCTGCCGTACATGAGAATATATAATCAACATCTAGTGAAGTCACCTCTGCCATAAATGAGCATATATAATCAACATCTAGTGAAGTCACCTCTGCCATAAATGAGCATATATAATCAACATCTAGTGAAGTCACCTCTGCTATAAATGAGGATATATAATCAACATCTAGTGAAGTCACCTCTGCCGTACATGAGGATATATAATCAACATCTAGTGAAGTCACCTCTGCCATAAATGAGCATATATTATCAACATCTAGTGAAGTCACCTATGATGCATATGAGCATAATCAACATAAATCTTTTTCAAAATTTTAACATTTTATTGGGGTGAATGGTTACAAAAGCCTTACGCAAAATGTTTTCGATCTAACTGAGGATGAGATGTTGGAAAGGACAGTGGGAAAGTAAAAAAAAAAATAAGTGTAGGAATGTAGTTGTCTGGGTAGCTGAGGGGTAGAGTTCGAATCGCGGTCTAAAACCAGTACCCTGTATGTTTTCTCATTCCCGTTACACTTACAATTCTTGTTCATTTTTTTAACTTATGAAACTACAAATTGCTTGTCAATTGTTTTTTTTTTTTCTCTGTTAAATGAAATTCAAAACATCTTCGATGTTTGTAAATAGGTTACTCCATTATAATCCATTGAGAGTATTGAGTTGTTCCCCTTGCAAATCACAAAGACCAAACTAAGTGATAATTTTTTAATATTAAAAGGTGACTTCACTAGATGTGATTTAGCGACATGCTTTACTTTGCTACCTCGTAACGCTGTATGAGAAGCGACGCGCGCAACATTATGAATGGGTCCCTAATTAGGTAATAGTAACAAACGGAATCGAAAAGAAAAACACCACTGACAGGTGTCCGGAAAAAAGAAGCGTATCGTTTCTTTCTTCTTCTTTTTTCTTTTTTTTAAATAAATCATTGGAATACTGAAAATATATATTAAAAGCAACATTAATACTACTACTACTACTACTACTAATAATAATGACGATGATAATAAAGATATACATGTAAACAGGGAAGTGAAAAATGCTGCAGCTGGGAACCCGGGGCCTTCCTAATACCCAGTAACGTGACGCTCTAGATACATCCTGAGCAACTGTGCGACCAACTTTCAAGCCCGTCAGCAATATTCCCCCTTTCCTGTTTTTCAATTCAGCTACTTTCAATCGAAACAACCAGGTTCCTCTGAGCAGTTTAAAATTTTTATCGTTATATAAATTAAAAAATGCTCTATGATTTTTTTTTTTTTGTCATAAAGCAATTTTTGAATGTATATAACGATAAAAGTGCCAAGTTAGGACACAAGGATATGATTAATATTATAACATATAGCTCGGATGAGATCAGATTTGCCTTAGACCGAGTTTGCCTTAAGCATGATTTTATGTGATTTAGAAATCTCTTAACTTCATTATTTGGCTCTCTGTGTTGCACATGTTAACTTCCTTTATGATAGTCCTTAGTTTATAACAAAATATATCTTATGCGATCTTATAACACTACACAACAAAATTGTTACATGTAAAATATCAATTTATTGACAGTCGGAGAAAATTGCATACTTACATGAGCTGTGAATGACATTTCTCAATAATAAGATTTCAGTTATGAACACTTACATAACTAGGACGTGTTGTCCATTTCCAATAATGAAACATTAATAGATATATTTTGCGACTTTAGATACTTTTTATCTAGTCAGGGTTAATACCGGACATGCGGTCATTTTAGTCAGCTAGGTATTGTCGGGTTCCTTAGCTACGGTGTATATATATCTAGTTTCTATATATATATATATACTGAGAAGTAAAAATAACGAGAACTTATACATGGAAATAAAAATACAACAACATACACGCAGAAACATGTACACAAAAAAATAGACTCATGATATAATAAATAACTCGGAGGAAATTACTCTCCTTATGATAAGCATATACATTGTTGATATCGGACATGTTTTAATGACAATATATGAAAAAGGTCATAATATTTGACCTTGCTCTAGAGTTTATACGATCTCTGTATTCGGGAAATTAAGCTTATGTTTTCAAGTATAACGAAGGTCACCACCACTGTAGTCAATGGTTCCCTCAAGCGTAATCTGTCTGTGTGCATGATAAGGGATGAATACCCAAGACTGAAGGTTGTATATGTTGAAGACATAAGTAGGCTCTCTACTATAACGTATTTATATAAGGTCTTTTTACAAGCTTCCCACAGAAATTGTGGACATTGTCGTATTTGATAATTTTTAAAAGTTTGAGACTATAAATTGTGAGATTTCCTGTTCGATAAACTTATAATCAGAACACCGAATTTAAAAAAAGCTCTGATAACCAAGGAATTTTCTTAGTAATAAATTTATCCTTAAAATAATACTTTAGAAGTTAAAATCAGATTTAAAACCTAGAGTGAAAACCGTCATTATTATTATTATTATTATTATTATTATTATTATCATATACCACATTTTGAATGTATTTTTATGATTAAATTCAAAAAGTGGTATATGATAATAATAATAATAATAATAATAATAATAATAATAATAATAAAGGAAATTGTCTTGTCCAGACTAGAAAAAATACTGATACAACAAAACAACCATTTTTAATTCGAGTAACTTCAAAATGACACTTATAATATTCCATATTTTTATGTAACATACTTTCTGTCATATCTTTGTTATCACAAGTATTTGTATGCTGTTTCTTTTGTTATTGACTTTTATCCGTTACATTGTATATGTAGACTTTATATACTTCATTAAAAATCAAATGACTCATTTCGAACGTTAACAATTGTCGGCGAATCTATAAAAAGTTCCCAAGGACAATTTAAACAAATGTAATAAATTGTGTCTTTTATTAAAAAAGTTGCAACACATGTTGAATCATATTTTGATGTAATCAATTTCTAAAAAGCTTGAATTACTTTTCAATAGTCTCTTATTTATTGACCTATGAGAGGTAAATCCTTCACCACTGTATTTCTTGAATTTTTATGAAATTTAAAAAAAGAAATATGAAACATATGGCATACGAACAAAAGGAAATTTATCATTTATATTGGCAGAAAAATCAAGCTTGACATTAACTGTTGCACAAATGCTGCAAAATAAGGTTATATTTGATTGGATAAAATGAGATTTTTTCAACCAATGAATGTTAAGATCTAAAGAAGATAAATAATTACAAACGCTTCAGATTAACAAACATTGAGCACTAGAAAATCGGGAGACTAATCTATTCTCACTAAAGTTATTTTTTTAAAATAACGGTAAGTCATATATAAAATTGAAAAATTAAGAATTTGAAATTTTTTATTAATTAAGGAACTTTTTTATTTAATTAAACGGGACAACATCATTGGCTAGTTGCATGTTTTTCGTTTAATGTTTCTCTTTTTCTGCTGTTGTCAGACCCTGGTTTGGATTCAAATAAAAAATAGAATTATTTTTTATAAAAAATCAAAATCGTGAATTTACGATATGCTTTTTGAATGCATTATTTTAATTAAAAAATCTAAGAAGCTTTTGAAACCGGGTTTATATTTGAATTAGCGGTTTATTTGTTGTTCAGCTTAATATTTGCTTACTTAAACTATCATAACAGATATGGGTGAAATTATCTTGATATGTCTTACTTAAAACACCATTATATCACAACTGTGAAATTCGCTCATCTCAAAACATCGCCGAACTACTGCGGTAGCTCAGTTAGTAGAGTGCTCGCTTCATATGTGGGAGGTCGGGATTCGAACTCCGACCGGCTCTGACCAAGACTTGAAAATAGGCAGTGACTGTTCTTCCACCAAGTACTCAGCATTTAGAAATTAAAGTCACGGAGTCTTTCGAAGAGACTTTCAAAACCGATGTCCGGTGTCATGACAAGCGTGGCATGACCTTCCTGCACAAGTTGCCCTAAGCAAACGACAAAGGTCAAAATTATTTCTGCCACTGTACCTAAAGGTGATGACGTCTCGATATAAGTAAAATATTCTTGATTGGGACGTAAACCCCATTAAATAAATCAAACCAATCAATCCAACGTCGCCTACGGAGATATAATCAAACACAAACATACCGATCCATGTGCAAATCGCAATCCCAAAAGCAAAGTAAAAACTTTGAAAAAACTGGCTAAGTGAAGTTCCACCAGGAAAGTGGGTTCGGGTGTTCCGAAAGGATAAACACCTCCTGCCTAGCTAGCTACACACGCCATGCGCGAAAACAAATTTGAGCATGAAAGGAAACGGAACTATGGGAATTGAAATATGTCCAGGATACTTAGAATTGATTTGAACTTGTGACATTAACTTTGGCATGTCTAAATTTGGTATTTGATACATCGTGTCTTTATGATATACATTAATGCTAAGTTTGATAAAAATGGATCAATTAATGTTAAAGTATTGTAGCGGACACGATCTATGACAACTCTGCATGTTTAGTTCGAGTCTGAGGTAGCCCGAGTTCCCGCGAATAACAATAACAAGAAACCGGAAATGGATGTTTAGCGACGCCAGAAACACATTATTTTGATAATATATTACAACGATTACTACCTATCCGTTATAACAATTTTGATATCAGAGGAGAGAAATTTAAACTTGCTAAAATTTGCTGATGGCAAAGGAATAAAATATTTAAGACGAATTTTTTTTAATAATCTAAAATAGCAAAACGCGGAATGATAACCTAGATTAGAGATAAACTTTTTGGGGAAACTGTGTAAGAGCTATTTGTCTCGTCCTCTCCAATCGTCTCCTGTTTCAGAGCTATGTGACGTTTTCACTCCACTTGTGACTCTCGAACATTGTCGCAGCCACGTAACTTGTTCTTTGAACTTGTTTCTTGTGACGAAGCTATGTGACTGTCCTGCCAATTGTCCCATATGTCAGGAATCAGTGATCTTTCCACTCCACTCGCTTCCTGTGTCGGAACTATATGTATCACCCGCTCCATTCATCTTCTGTATCCGAACTGTTTGACCTTCCCACTGCACTAATCACCTTTTCAGAGTATATACCAGAAGACCTTAATTTTATAATAAATAAGAGTAGCCTGAAACTTATTTTTCAGTTGTGATCACCAGAGCATTTGAAGATGTTACGGACGATACTTGTATGTTTTGTGATAAGCAGTTTATGTTTCTCCTATACTTATGGATCATGTGCATTATCAGCTAAAACAATTCATTTAAACAACAGTAAGTAATTTAATTTGCAATTAAATTTAAATATCTTATACAATTTAAAAGATTGTTAAAAAAATGGTTAATATTAAAACCAATTTCTTCTGAAAATTGAGTACAATCAAACCTGTCCATAAAGACCACACATGGGAATCAGTAAAGTGGCCTTTATGGACAGGTGGCATTTATATACAAGTTTAAATAATCTGAAGAAAGAGCAACTGGGACAGAATCTTATTGGCCTTTATAAGCAGGTGGCCCTTATAAGGAGGTGGCTTTTAAGGCAGGTTTGATTGTAATTTGTATCATTACATAGGTACATGATGAATAGATGAGAAGGAAATCAAGACCAAAAACATCCCGGCGTGGGTCTGGAGTAAATTTGAGCACTCTGTAAAAAACAAAGAATTTTGGCGAGCAAATAGCACTAAGACCTGTCTGACAGGGTTCAAACCTATTGATTCGTGGACGCGATCTTTAGACAAAGCATATTTGGTTTTGATTTCAACGTTTTAAACATTGGCTAGATGCCCAAGGACCCCTTTGCCTAAATTATAAATTGTGATTCGTAGACGCGATCTTTAGACAAGCATATTTGGTTTTGATTTTAAAGTTTTAAACAATAGCTTGATGCCCAAGGATCTCTTCGCCTTGTGATTCGTAGACGCGATCTTTAGACAAGCATATTTGGTTTTGATTTTAAAGTTTTAAACAATAGCTTGATGCCCAAGGATCTCTTCGCCTTGTGATTCGTAGACGCGACCTTTAGACAAAGCAAATTTGGTTTTGATTTTAAAGTTTTAAACAATAGCTTGATGCCCAAGGATCTCATTGCTTATATAAAGGTCTGGTCATATCTCGGGCGATCTGTTACAGTGTCAAATCCTATAAAGGACTTCTTTAATCCCACCAGTATTATTAGTGAATATTAAAAACTAATTACATATCCTTACTAAAGAGGGTGTTTGTTCACTCAAGACCACGAAGTCTTATAACTAAAATATCTTAGTAGGACTTATTAGTTGTTATATACATGCATTTTTTATACATGAATTATTTATAGTGGCCCCTTTACAGATTCCTAATTTAGGGCTCAACGCAAATGAAATATAATTATGAATTTAGTTTGAGGTATTCTGTGTTCTACGGCGGCACAGAGGTGATTCCAAAAATTTATTGACCCAAGACTAAAATCGGAAGTGACTGTTCTTTCGCCAAGCACTCGGCATTACGAAGTGAAAATCACAGCCGTTTCGGATGAGGTCCCGTGTCACGGCAGGCGTGGAACGATAAAGAACCCTGCCGTAAAATGCTATCAGCGCAACGCACAGACAAAATTTCTGCACTTTCGCCTATAGTTGGCGACGTCTAGATATAAGTAAAATATTCTTGACTGAAACGTTAATCATCATTACTCAACTCTTGAATCAGGTAAATACTGACATAACAACGTATTTTTTTTATAGTGGAAGAGAATTGTAATCACGAGAATTCAGTTGACCCAATACCACCCGGAGAAACAATTTACAACTACGATCTGTGTAAAAAATTTACGTGCATCAAAACACCTAAGGACATGCTTTTTTATGAGCTGCAAACAAAGGCATGCAGGTAAGAGCGAAAAGTTATACATTCTTATTTGATATATTCATCGGGTCTTTATGGTGACCGAGTGGTCTATACGATAACTTACAGTTCACAGAGCTTCTCATCGCCAAGGTTCGAGTCCCACTTGGAAATATACATTGACACATTGCTTGTCAAGTTCGGTGGTTTTCTCCAGGCCCTCTGGTTTGAACTTTCCGTCACCATTCCAGAATTGACCGCCTCGATGTTAGTAAAAAATCGAGACTGGGGCGTAAAACACCATTATTCAACTGAACTCAACTCCGATGCATTTATCGTTTACCTCACGATGATCCAAAACTGCATTTGTAATGTTTTTAATAATGGAATATACTACTTTAATATAATATTACACAACCTGTTCCACAAAACAGAATGGTTCTAGAATTCTGATATTGTTGTACAAAAATACAAAGATATTTGATAAAATCGATAATATCATTTAAAATTAACAGTATAGGATTTGCAACTTTCATATTACTGTAAATCGGGAAATTTTCGCGATCGTTTTATTTTCATTTAATTCGCTAGGTGAAGCTAGACGCGAAAATAAAATTATCGCTAATATAAAAATCAATGTTATTTGTTGTGGCGGTCACAAGAATACACCGGGAGGTCGTGGGTTCGAACCCCGGCCGGGTCTGACCCAATACTTGAAAGTGGGTAGTGACTTCTTTCGCCAAGCATTCGGTATTACGAAGTGAAATTCAAAGTAACGTAAAATAAACGAGGTCCCGTGTCACGGCGTGGCTGTATCCTGCTGTATAATGACATCATCGCAACGCGCAGGCAAAATTTCTGCACTTTCACCTATAGCTGGCGTCGTCTAGATATAAGTGAAATATTCTTGACTGGGACGTTAAACACCATCACTCAACTCAACTCACAAGATTGCCCGAAATAAAAACTACGTTGAAAGATGAATTGCATTTTATATCCATTTGTTAATGAAACACGAGCGTCCTCCTGAAAACCAAATGACCCCGTGAAATATCCATTTGTTATTGTGGCTTAGACCTTTGACCTATAGACCTAAATACAGTACACAGCACATTTATTCCAAGTTTCATTAAAATCCGACAATAGATGTAAAAGTGATGGAGCAGAAACAATTACACAAGTACAGACAAGACAGACTTACAGACAAGACCTACAGACAGATATAGTATTTTCTATATAGCCCCTCCTTCCTACAACTACGTTTGCATTGGTATGATTACTTTATTGTTTATTTTAACTTGTCATTTATCATATTGCTTCTTTTTAAAAATTAGGTTCGAGTGTAACGCATCTTAAACTTTAAAATGCCAGTATTGAAGAATACCGAAGTTAAAAAATGCAGTTAAGATTAGTTCAATAAAACGCCTGAACGAAGTTTAAGAAGATCAAGTATTTCTGAAACATTGCTTAATAGGTAGAACAAGTTGTATTATCTGCGTTCTCCTTATATAAACCATCTTGGTTCTTGATATTTTAAGTTCTGAGAAATACGATATTCCGGCGGTTGTTATAATTCTTTAATGACGGTAAACAAAGACGTGACAGTGGGTAGCCCGAGATTTGCTCGTCATTTTCCTCCATCAGAGTACTCAACTTCATTTATTTACTTTTTATAACTTTACTGTTTACTATTTTCGATTTATCTTTATATTTTTCATCATTTTTTATGACCATGCTAATTTGTGTTAAATTTTATTTGCACTTCATCAGAATCATAATATATATATATATATATATATATATATATATATATATATATATATATATATATATATATATATATATATATATATATTCTTGCCATTTTAGTATCCAAGAATCCGCAACTGACGTTCCTGAGGAGTGTAAGGTTGTAGAAGTTCCGCCATGTGGCATAATGATTGTGCTTAAAGCTGATGAAAGTCAGCCTTGCCCTGTGCAGACAGTAAATGGAAAATAGGAATCGTCAGAGAGAATATCAGAAGATAATAGATTCTACTTGTTAGCAATTACTTAGTTTTAGATTTATAACATAATAGTCACAAATTAATTAACTTTCTCAACTTAATTTGAGAACAAAAATGTAATAGTAATAAAAACAAAAAGAATATATGTTATTGGGTGACTTTAAACCCCTGATTCATGTCGATAGCATTTTATTTACCGTGCTAAGTGGGATGGGTTTGCAAGACATACATTCTGGTTATAATTTAAAAGGGCGCTTACTGTTCATATCTAAGGGGAGAAGGATTTTAAAAAGGTTTTTAAATGTTTAAACGGATGTATTGTTGCTTTCGTAAAGCGCAGCTCTAGTAAAGTGTTGTAAAATAGAGATGTAAAAATTAAAAAGGTGTAAGAATATTTCTTAAATTTCACTTCTACAGAAATTAAATAAAGTAACATAGGAATTGTGTCATTTTGTTTGTTATTTCCCTTTTTTGTATACTCAGCCCAGGCTTATAAGGGTGTGATAAAATGAAAAAAAAACCCGGATGTGTAGTTTGAATGTAAAAACTGGGTGTGTTGATTTAATGAAGCTATCACGACTGACTGGGTGTCGGCGGCATGAAGCGATCAGGTGTAATTGGCAAAACGCGCCTTGTGTTGGATAACGCAAAACAACGGGACAAGATGTTGGTTGCGTAAAGCGACCGGTATCAGTATTGTGAAGCAATCAGGTGTCAAACGTTTAAGGAGACCGGGCCCCAGTTTCACAATCATTCACTCAACTGAGTGTACACTCAACTCAAATTCGAGAATATTTCAATGTCAATTTACACAGGTAAAATTGAATATCTAATGTAATATTTTAATTGTTGAGTGTAAGTTTGTTGAACAAAACAAAACATTGTCTCATAAACTTTAAAACATTTTAAAATATTGATGAGAAAAAAATGAGAACATGTGAGTTGAGTGTATACTCAGATGAGTCAATGATTGTGAAACTGGGGCCGGGTATATATAGTGGTGTTAAGATTCCGAGTATCAACGGGTTGAAGCTATCAGAAAGGCGTGAAGCGATCGGATGTCAATAGCTTGTACGAACCAGATACTGGAGACGTTTAGCGACCGGATATCAATAACGTGAAACGATCAGATAGATGTTGATTGTGAGAAGAGATCAGGTGTCAACGGCGTGAAGCGTATGATATCAAAATAATAGTAATCACGGGGGTAATACCAATTTCGCGATTTCCGCATACGACCGATTGGTACTTGTGTTTTCGCATTCGACCGATGACGATGTTACTAACGACACAGGTACGGTCATCGACCATGCAAAAATACATACCCCCTGAAGACGGAGATTAATTTTAAAACGATGATAATTATTTAAAGATAGACAACACGTTTTTTCTTGTTCACAGATATTGATGATCTGTGGAAGTGAATGTTTTTACATGTTTGAATGTTTGTGTTGGGTTATATATAAAATATCGCCATTAATCAGCCGTTATGGCAAGTTTTTGTTAAATGTCTCTTTATACCACATTTACTGCAATATATTGAATTTAATTTTTCACCAATGTTTAATTAATGCATACATTGCATCTATTCAAACATTTTTTCTGGCTTAACATAAAATTAAAGGCAGTTATTGATATTTTATAAACTGGTGGTGTTCTCATGGTACGGCATTCGAAGACCGTACTGCCACTAATACTTGTTCGTCGAATGCCGTATCGGTAAAAATATTTTTGACAAAAACTTAAAATCCGCAAAAATTATGTACTGTATTTTTGTTGCAAAATTAAGATTCTTTTTTGATAAAAGATTTGATAAGATAACAAAATTGCCCAATTTGAAAAAGTTGCTTAAATTGAACTTTTTCGTTGAAAATTGGTACTGTTATTTGTAACGGCAATAATCTTTCAAAGCAGACGAACAAATACTTTTCAGATAAATGAGTATCAAGTTAAAGCTTTAAATGATTGATCACTGCTAAAATAATTATTGAATTACTGATTTTAAAAAGGAATGTAGAGTTATTTATCTCACCCGACGTAGTTTTTTTTACATCGGTCGATGACCGTACTTGTGTCGTTAGTAACATCATCATCGGTCGAATGCGAAAACGCAAGTACCAATCGGTCGTATGCGGAAATCGCGAAATTGGTAATACCCCCGTGGTAATGTAAATTTCTATAATAATTTAATATACATGCCTTTACAAAAATATCACTTTCCCAGAAAAATAAAGCCCAACTAAAAGTACCGGTAATAACATAAATGATATAAGATTTGCACGAAATGACAAACATTTAAACAATTTTCAGCATAGTACTTTGTCGTTTTTATCCTCGTGACTACAATTTGTAAAATCTGAAACTTAATGACTTAATGATGTTTTCCACGAATGTCTGAGGTATGTCTCGTTCATTGGAGAAGAAAGGCGAGCCACTTAAGTGGCTCATATGGACTTTCAACAAGAAAAAATCATACAGAGTTTGTAATATAAAATTATTTCTCATCTAACAGTTAATACGAACGCCAATTGTCGTAAAAGAAACGCTCACTATCGTATTTACTGTTAAGAAAAATGACGTCAATCAGAAAAATAATAAATCATGTGATTTCAATAAAACTGAGTTCTCAAGGTGATAAACTTAAACGTGGCGGTTATTAGTTTATTAATAAAACACTGAAAATACTATAGAGCCATTATATTCGTTAGGCGCTTTACAATTTTGTAGTAATAAAGACATGAATATGTTGAAATCATGAATTTCGTGAAAATTAAATACATGTATTACCGACTTACAGTAACAAGGGTCAGAATTTTTCTATCCTCGACAGATGAACAGAGAAAAACACTTTGTTCTTCGAATTCTCTCTTCCAATAAAGCAAAAAGCAAAGAAGAGGGTTCTGTAATCAAGGCTGGCATTTTTCCAAACCCCTAACTCAAAAGCATGATGCAATTGTAACCAAACAAGAGGCCCGTGGTCCTTAACGCTCACCTGACGATATGTCCAATATTGTTTGCAAAGTGCAATAGACAATATATTAAGTACAGAAACTTTAAAAGTTTTCTCAAGTTAAGAACTCCCACAAAACTTAATCAGAAATATATCCACTCACATTTCATTTATAAGTAGCTTATATAATATGCATAAAGTAACTGTAGTGCAATGAATAATTTCCAAATCATTAATCAATTTCACTATACTTATGCAGCTATGTCCTTGACCTTTGAACACATATGACCTCGAACCATATATGATTGTCATGTCAATACCTACAATATTCTAATATACATGCCTAAGCATGAAATTAATAGCTTTCAAAATATTAAAACATTTTAGTATTCCTATGTTGATATGACCTTGACCTTTGAACATATAACCTTGAACCATATATCAAAATGATCGTTGTTGCAATACCTACAATATTCTGATATACATGCCTATACAAAAAGTTAATAGTTTTCAAGATAATTAGCAATTTAATAATCTTCTTTTGCAGCTGTGACCTTGACCTTTCAACAAATGACCTTGAACCATTTATCAAAATGATCGTCATGTCAATACCTACAGTATTCTAATATACATGCCTTTAAAAAAGTTAATTGTTTTGAAGATAATTAGCAATTTAAGTCTTCTTCTGCAGCTGTTACCTTGACCTTTCAACATATGAACTTGATCCATATATCAAAATGATCGTCATGTCAATACCTACAATATTCTAATATACATGCCTATACAAAAAGTTAATAGTTTTCAAGATATAGTGACAAATATATATAATTTTTAGCAATTCCCCCTCAGTGCCTTACAATTTCTCCATTTTGAGCCCCATGGCTACCATTTGTGCAAATCTGAAAACAGATGACCTAAGGATATTATAAATGAAATAACTAAGGTATATCTCTTGTAGATTCAGAGGAGAAGATTTTTAAAGTTTTTCACTATTTCCCCCCTAATGGGGCCACAAGGGGACATAACTCTTTCATTTGTGCAAATCTGAAAGGACTTCATTCAGGCATGATGGTTACCAAGTTTCATTAAATTTGACCCACGTGGTTTTGGAGAAGATTGAAATGTAAAAAGTTAACACACAACACAAGATGGACGAAGATGGATAGCAATAGCTCATCTGAGCTTTCAGCTCAGGTGAGCTAAAAATTACAGCTGCCAAACTGGAACTCGAACCAAGAACCTTTCCAATACTAGATGATGCTCTACTGAGTGAGCTACCCGACCATTTGTTAAGTCTTGTCTGCTTCACAATGACAACCTTCATAAATTGATTACAACAAGCACAATGGAAAACATGATGCTGTTAAAACAACAGAAAATCGACGTATAGCAAGGAACAGAATGGCGATATCAACAGGAAAATTAACAAGCGATAATTCATACGGGCTGTTAACACTAAACTCAAATTCGGGAAAATTCAATGTCAATTTTTAGAACATTAGACGGTTAAAATTGAATATCTAATGTTATATTAAAATTGTCTAGTGTAGGTTTGTTGAACAAAACAAAACATGGTCTTTAAAAAACTTAAAATTTTTAAAATACTGATGAAAGAAAAATGGGAATACTTGACTTAAGTGTATACTCAGTTGAGTGAATGATTGTGAATCTGGGGCCAGCATTTCAACTTATTAAGAGATTTGGCAGCATATTAGAGGTTCAGAATTAGAAGTTCTAGACAGAAACTCTGACATTTGTTCCAATTAGAGCTGAAACTATTGTAGACTGACAAACATATTCTAGGATAGAGATACATGTATTTTCAATTTTAAGACACTAAGTACAATTGACTGACATATGTTCACAGAAATGTTTTCAAACTGTAATATAACTTCAATATTATCCATTGTAAATACTGTTATGTTGTCTCAAAAAAAAAAAAAAAAAAAAAAAAAAAAAAAAAAAAAAAAAAAAAAAAAAAAAAACACCAAAAAGAAAATACAAGTCTGACAGACAGTCTTGAATAATATTTTATTGAAAGTAAAAGAATATTCACTCTTTTACATGAATCTGAGAGACCAAACTTCTTGTAACTAACATGATGTAATGGCAAATTATCTGTTATTTCTATTTATAGTAATGGTAACCATCTTGGATGTTTTATTGGGATTTCATTGTAAGACATTTAATGTACATGTTTTACTGTACATATTTCTGTTCAACTATAAATACATGTAAGTCAAGTTGTTTTGTAGAAGTAATAACAAGTAACTTTTTTCCTCCTAAGTTTATATATATATATATATATATATATATATTTTTTTTTTTTTCTACACAGACCTTCCTCTTCAACAATTTTCACATGATAGGGTGGTCTAAACATATGCAAGTTTATTATATCAAAATATAATATTTGTCTGTTTTATTTCATGCCTTGTTAATTTTGCTAATTAACATGAAATAATTAGACGGAGAAAATTTCTCAATTTTCAGTATTTCAGGAAATATTTTTCATCCCAAAATAGAAAATCTGTTGCATTAGTTAATAGCTTATTTAAATCTACATTTTTGCCCTTTTTGTCCAATTCCTTTTAAATATAGGTTTCAGTATTATCATAACTTTGTTAAATCAACATTAAATATCCTAAGGCTATGATCAGAACTACAGGAAGCAAGCTGTAAAATATTGTTGTTTTGAGTATTAGCACTTAGTCCCGGAAGTCCAACTACAGGTCTAAATCGTAACTGCTTAACAGTTTTACTGTGATAACATCTGAGAGTATTGTTAAAGAAAATTGAAAACAAAACAGTAATGTAATTTATTTGATTTCATCCTATCTTCATCAAGAAGTGTCTAATAGGCACCCTATTTCAATGATTATTGGCAAGATGCATAATTCTGCAAAAATTGTAAAAGCTAATTGTTAGTAGATTCTGCGCAAGGTCTAGCATTGTTGGCTCAATATACCAGGTAAGATGCAGTTATCTCAAATACCCTGAAAGAAGCATCTTTGATAGGAACAAATCATCAAAGGGCCATAACTCTGGTAACACATAGACACTACTTCTGAAGTAGTGTGAAAAAAGAGTTTTAATTCCAAGTCAAGATCATTAACAAACTTATTCACAATAAAATCTGCCATAAGTGGCAAATGAACATACACATTGAGATGTGATTGTGATGCAATGCTTTAGATCACTCAACAAACAAGTAACAATAATCAATGACTGGTTGTTGTTCTATATTGCTGCAGCAATGTTTCAGCTATTCTTGCTAAAAATCCTGCAAATTTTGATTCATTTACACACAAGTTAATGTCTTGTGTGATGTAGTGCTATTAATATTTTTGGGACCTTTTTGTACCAGATACAAATACTAGTATATTATTCAATTCCAACTCCAGCTCACAATGTTGTAGAAATCATCAACAATGATGGGATAAAGAAAATTCACCCTGTTTTCTTTACACCTATATCACAGCAAATATTACAGAATAAGGATACTGTTTACTGGATTCAGACACCTGTTGCCAACATGAGTTATCTTTCTTGTCACCATGGAGATATGTATACAAGAGTATGCTTCCATTTTCCAAACCAACTGACACTAGGTATCTGTAAACACAACAAATAAATAAAAATAAATAAAAAATCATTTGAATAGTTGAAAAAGAAAGAAATAATGTGGTTAATAAAGGCCATTAAATAGGGCAAAAACTGTTCTTTTGCTAAGCACTTGGCAATTAGAACTGAAAGTCACAGGGCCCTTTGGAGAAGACCTGGAAAATTGATGCACAACACACTAACAAAACCCTGCATATTGCCCAAAGCACAGTCCAAAGGAAATAATTTTCTGCCACTTCACCTATAGCTGGTTACATCTTAATATAAGCAAAATACTCTTGACTTGGAAGTTAAACACTATTCAATCAATCATCAAGGTCATCAGATAAATCATTTGCAATGTGTTAAATATGACAAGTCCTTGACTAAAGTAATTTAGACAAAATGACAAAATTTAGTTGCAACATCTATGTACATGTATATCTGTTTTGCTAATCCTTCCATCTCTGTGGCTAATTGGTTTAAGACCTCATTATAATACTTAGCCTTGTTTCTAATCCAATTCAGACAGATCTTATTGTGAAAAAAGTCTCTCAGCTACTTTGTTGAAGAGTAGTGGTTTTCTCTTGTTTACACCACCATCTCAGAACTGACTGCCAACATACAAGTGATATGTAAAACAACAAAACTCTCCATTCAAATTTTAAAATGACATTCTTCTTATTTATTGAATCATTCTACTACTAATAAGTGGTGAATATGATACAAATACCCAATGTCTTTAATGAACAACTGCTGTCAGTATAACAAAATCACTGCAACAATGAATACTGGTTCAAAAAGGGTTGAAAAAACTAGCCACAACTTTCAAGACATTACCAGCTAAAGGTGAAGTTGTTAAGTTGGGCTAGCATTTTGTTAAACAAATGTAGAATTTATTATTCTTCAATCTTCTAGCAGAGTTAACAATAACTTCTAGCATGAACAGAGGCTAAGACCAATTTTTAGATTTTTGTTAATATATCACTTATATCAACACTTTAACAAGACTTTACCAGCTATACATGTAAGGTGCTCAGTAGGGCTAACAGTTATGTGTACCTGTTATCTTTAACAAACAAAGGTGCTACATCTATCGCTGTCACTGAATCACTAACTTCCAGTATAGATACTGGTTTAGAAGGAGTACCTGCCTGTTCCTTTTCAAATTCATCTTTTTGCCACACCATTACCTAAACAAATCAACAATATAAAAACAACAAGGGTTTATGCATTATGTGAAAGCAATATCTCCGGCAGAAAAATTAGAACAATGAACACTCAAGGGTAATAACTCTAGTTTCATCGCTAAACTAGAACAAATAAGTAAATGTTTATAGATTTAATGCAAGAACTTATGTAGGTCCTGAATAAGTTTGGAATGTTTTATTCCATTCAACCACTTTGATTTTTTTTAATTTTTGTAAATTTTGAATACTTAAAGCACTTGTGAGTTTATCTTCCATTTCTCAACCATCTCAAAACTGACTGACTGCATAAAAATGAAAGAATCCTTAATGACGCATACAACAATATTACTAACTCAATTTCACTTTTGTAAAAATAAATCATGACTGCATGATTTGTGGTAATGTTGTAAAAATAAGAGATGGGAAATGGTGTTATACACAGTCAAGATTATTTCACTTATATCAAGACAGTAAATTCTGGAATGGTGAAGTAAAAAAAAGTACCCAGAGAAAATCAACGTCTTTTAGCAAGCAATATGAAAATTTCCTAACACTATAACTTTGTTATGTCTATTGTTTAATAAAATTCGGCCAAAAATTTGATGATTATCATTAACTTGAAATGTTTTAAGCACCCATAGATTTCCAAATAGTCAATTACGAATTTTAGCAAATTTATAAAAAACATTTACTGCTCAAACTTGAAAACACTGGCAAATTACTTAAATATGCACAAAGCTCTCCCATTAGGTATGGCCAGTGTCTAAAGTGAAGACTTGTACATCATAACAAACTCTCAATGTTTTGAAGGTTCATATTTGAACAGTGTAAGAAAGCTTAATTGCCAAAGGTCAGTTTTCTCAAAGTACAACAGTTTCCTCAACCATCCCAGTACTGAGTACTGACTGCCATCATACAACAGAAAACAAATCTTGATTAGGCATAAAACACCATTATTTCAGTATCTCCAAACAAGTTGAACTTAAATCCAAACACAAAATTAGATCTACCCATAATAAAGACATGGACAGGTATGTAGTAGGGTACAAATTAATACCTTTTTATCCCTGGAAGCTGTAAAGAAGAATTTATCATCATGTGACCAGCAACATGACCAGATTATCCTGCTATGTACTGACCCCTGTTTTTCTGTATGTGCTATTCTTCTAAATGATTTATCTGATAAACCTACAAGTAGTACCTATTATCAATGTACAAGTATTTGCCAACAAAATCCTTAAATCCAATTTCTAAATTATGTCCCTTTGTTGAAACTCTTCTGTTTGTAAGATACAATGCAATGGGTACAAAGCTTAAGATGCTGACAAAAGTTTCTCTTCATATGTGATGCATTTAATATATAATGAAATTGAAGAACTTGCAACTGAAGGGTATTTTTTTTGCAAATGAAAAAATGTTTGAGATTTTTGGGTTTTTTTTTGGTTATAATGTCCCTTGTTTGATCTTGTTTGTTTGCAAGACAGGAAGCATGGTCAACTGATTCTCTCTATTCATCAGTATTAACAGTAACTAGTATCTCAATCACAAAATTCATATTTGAATTTGGTTACAACCATTCATATATCTTTGATCAGTATTAATACATTACATTGAATTTGTGCAACCATTATTTTAGTTTAAGATTCAATATTTTTTTAAAAAAAGACAGACGGTAAATAAAACGATGCAATTCACACAGACATAAAAGCATGAAGGTCATTTAAACTTCTTTTTATCTATCAGAGATCTGTTGGTATTCAACAGGAATTACATACATTTACCAGTTGAAAATTTAAACACATGAAGTCTATTCTATATCATGTAGGTCATGATAAATAAAAAATGTCAAATCAATTTCAGTATTCATCAAGAAGGAATGATAACCAGTACTGATTTTTAGTGATGGTAGAATGGTAGAATGGTAGCCAATTTCACTGCAGGAAAGAGCACAAGACATGTTCTGTAGCAGATGGGTAACATGCATAAGCTGCTTGTAAGAGCCATGCTTCAGATATGAGTTATAAAATCTTTTATCATCAATCAATACACAATGGAATTTTTTCATAATAAATTATTATTTATTAACTCGAAATACAAAAATCTTTATCAAATCTGATTGGAACAAACACATATTTTAATCAAATTATGACTAAAGAAGTCAGTCATTTTTAACTGTTCTTTTTTTTTCTACCAACTTTGGAAATAAATTCCTCTAAAATATTTAAAGAATTAAAGAGTTTTTGGTCAGAATCTGACTGTCTCTGTACAAAACACTTTAGTTTATCAACACATTGTTGTGCTTCAGTCTTCGTTGTATTATGTCTGTTTAATCATATTTTTATTGGGTTTTATCCCAAAACATTTTGCTATTTCAGCATTTGATTTCACTTTTTGTCGATTTCGTTTATAATTCATATTTTGTAATTAATGACAAGGTTTTTCTCTTCTTTGGCATAGATGTCATATTGTTATTTAAGATTAAATTAAACAACTATAAAAAAACATATCATAATTTTATTTACCTTGAAAAGTACTCACTATGTACGATACTTATCTTTATGAGTTAAAATCAGTTACTGTGACCCCATATATGGCTTCAACAGAATGACGGTAACCAGCATGATTTCGGCTAAACTGATCACATTTCCACTCAAAATTCTACTTCAATATATCCAGGTGCAAGTCACAGAATTTGCTCTTGTGGGGACCAAAAAAGTGTTCAATATAACCAGGAGTTCAATATAAGCGAGTTCAATATAAGCAGGAGATTTTGGTCATAAAAAGAAGGTGTTTTGCAGGGGATTTTTTGTCATTTCAAAATATGCGGGAGTTCAATATATGCGAGTTCAATATATCCAGAATATACTGTACAAGTAAATAAAAAACAAGGCATGATGATTATCTTTACCTGAGTTTGAAGATGATTCTGTAGTATTTTTCTTATATAAACACCAAGTTCTATCCCTAGACACAGTCAATAAATAACAACCATTGTGAGAAAATGACATCTGTGTAACAGTTAAAGTATGACCTTGTAACGTCTCTATCTGTCGCCATGACGATATATCCCATAATATCACTCCTGCAAAATCTGTTTTTGCTGCCTGAAAAACAAAAACGAAGCTTTATTAAAAATCTTTGTTTTAAAGGTGGCAGCATATTAATAAAATTAATTGTATCAAAAAAGACATTAATTGTTAATAATTAAAATCAAATTTGAAATGCTATTTACCTTACAAGATGATGCCAATATTTGGCCTGTTGGATCTGTTGCTAAGGAAAATATTTCATAACCATGGCCATACAATTTTTGTGTCTCTGGCCAGAGTGTATTCTGTAATAAATGTTCTTCTGTGGGTGGTTCTGAAACACAAAATCAGTCTGGTAAAGTACCCAAGTCAACAATACCATTAAAGTTACAAGTAATTATCAATTCTATTTTATTCACACAAATGTTTTAATATTGTGCTAATTTAGGTAAGAATATTATTAATTTCTATTTTTGCCTTATAAGTCTGGGTCCAGATAATTGAAATATGTTACGCTGAATTACTTTAAATAATTGAAATATGTTATGCTGTATTACTTTAAATAATTGAAATGTTACGCTGTATTACTTTAAATAATTGAAATATATAACGCTGTATTACTTTAAATAATTGAAATATATTACGCTGTATTACTTTAAATAATTGAAATATGTTACGCTGTATTACTTTAAATAATTGAAATATGTTACGCTGTATTACTTTAAAATAAATAAAATATGTTATGCTGTATTACTTTAAATAATTGAAATATGTTACCCTGTATTACTTTAAAATAATTGAAATATATTACACTGTATTACTTTAAAATAATTGAAATATGTTACGCTGTATTACTTTAAAATAATTGAAATATGTTACGCTGTATTACTTTAAATAATTGAAATATGTTATCCTGTATTACTTTAAAATAATTGAAATATATTACGCTGTATTACTTTAAAATAATTGAAATATATTACGCTGTATTACTTTAAAATAATTGAAATATGTTACGCTGTATTACTTTAAATAATTGAAATATGTTACCCTGTATTACTTTAAATAATTGAAATATGTTACGCTGTATTACTTTAAAATAATTGAAATATGTTATGCTGTATTACTTTAAATAATTGAAATATGTTACCCTGTATTACTTTAAAATAATTGAAATATATTACGCTGTATTACTTTAAAATAATTGAAATATGTTACGCTGTATTACTTTAAATAATTGAAATATGTTACGCTGTATTACTTTAAATAATTGAAATATGTTACGCTGTATTACTTTAAAATAATTGAAATATGTTACGCTGTATTACTTTAAATAATTGAAATATGTTACGCTGTATTACTTTAAAATAATTGAAATATGTTACGCTGTATTACTTTAAATAATTGAAATATGTTATGCTGTATTACTTTAAATAATTGAAATATGTTATGCTGTATTACTTTAAATAATTGAAATATGTTACCCTGTATTACTTTAAATAATTGAAATATGTTATGCTGTATTACTTTAAAATAATTGAAATATGTTACCCTGTATTACTTTAAAATAATTGAAATATGTTACGCTGTATTACTTTAAAATAATTGAAATATGTTACGCTGTATTACTTTAAAATAATTGAAATATGTTACGCTGTATTACTTTAAATAATTGAAATATGTTACGCTGTATTACCTTAAATAATTGAAATATGTTACGCTGTATTACTTTAAATAATTGAAATATGTTACGCTGTATTACTTTAAATAATTGAAATATGTTACCCTGTATTACTTTAAATAATTGAAATATGTTACGCTGTATTACTTTAAATAATTGAAATATGTTACGCTGTATTACTTTAAAATAATTAAAATATGTTATGCTGTATTACTTTAAATAATTGAAATATGTTACGCTGTATTACTTTAAATAATTGAAATATGTTACGCTGTATTACTTTAAAATAAATAAAATATGTTATGCTGTATTACTTTAAATAATTGAAATATGTTACCCTGTATTACTTTAAAATAATTGAAATATATTACGCTGTATTACTTTAAAATAATTGAAATATGTTACGCTGTATTACTTTAAATAATTGAAATATGTTACCCTGTATTACTTTAAAATAATTGAAATATATTACGCTGTATTACTTTAAAATAATTGAAATATATTACGCTGTATTACTTTAAAATAATTGAAATATGTTACGCTGTATTACTTTAAATAATTGAAATATGTTACGCTGTATTACTTTAAATAATTGAAATGTTACGCTGTATTACTTTAAAATAATTGAAATATGTTACCCTGTATTACTTTAAAATAATTGAAATATATTACGCTGTATTACTTTAAAATAATTGAAATATGTTACGCTGTATTACTTTAAATAATTGAAATATGTTACCCTGTATTACTTTAAAATAATTGAAATATATTACGCTGTATTACTTTAAAATAATTGAAATATGTTACGCTGTATTACTTTAAATAATTGAAATATGTTACGCTGTATTACTTTAAATAATTGAAATATGTTACGCTGTATTACTTTAAAATAATTGAAATATGTTACGCTGTATTACTTTAAATAATTGAAATATGTTACGCTGTATTAATTTAAAATAATTGAAATATATTACGCTGTATTACTTTAAAATAATTGAAATATGTTACGCTGTATTACTTTAAATAATTGAAATTTGTTACGCTGTATTACTTTAAAATAATTGAAATATATTACGCTGTATTACTTTAAAATAATTGAAATATGTTACGCTGTATTACTTTAAATAATTGAAATTTGTTACCCTGTATTACATTAACTAGTCACTGCTTGACATTATCATACGTCAAGTATTTCTAAATACCGGTACACAAAATATTTGACCTTTCAATATAAGGGCTGTAAACTTTACCCACAGGCCATTTTGTCTTTTTTGTATTGTATTTGTCACAGACTAACCAGATCAAAAACATAGTAATAATTTAAAATAAATTACTGCATGAAGTGATACAGTTAAAAACTGACCTTTCAAAGTTACAGCTGTGAAATAAACCTCTGGGTACTGGTCATTTGGATGTTGTTCTATATCACTTGTTTTGGTCACTGCTTGACCAGATGACACCGCTTTGTTTGATAGACCTAAGGCTGGTACACTAGCTCCTTCTGGCCTGTTCTGTGCTTCCTAAAATAGTTCATTCTTTATCAAACAGGGTTCTCATACCAACAAGGAACCTTTTTCTCAAACATATACATATTCATCAAGTTCATGAAATAAGAAAATGACTAAATACATGTACAATACTTAGGTTATTAATTAGCTAATATAAATCATGATGATAGTAGCTAACATACTACTCTTGACACATTTTTGTCTCTCCTATATTAAAGGATTTTAAATGTGTACAGTATACACTGTATATAAAGGCAACCAAATAGACCTAGAGAATATAGACTTTCAAGGGACTTTGGTGACCGAATGGTCTAAAACACAAGCATCTTCCAATGCTTGGATTAAAATCTCACTCTGGCAGATCCTAGAGTGAGGAAGTTTATCGGTTCACACATGGGAGGTTGGTGGTGTTCTCTGAATACTCAAGCTGACTCAATCTTCCAACAATTGACCACCTAGATGATGCAAAAAAATCTTGACTGAGGCTCAAATCTATTTCTCAACTCCATGGACTCGTGTTTTTTTTAAGTCTTGACAGATCCGTGTTGTACAACAGACCTAGAACACCATCTAAATTGTTAATAAGGTAAACAATATCTCTGTAAAACTTGTAAAAAGTTTTTCAAAAAAAAAGTCTCAAAATGAGTTTTGTATATATGATACATACCTGTAAATGTATATCTTAGTTAAGGTCAATGGATACACTTGAATTTAAAAAAAAAAAAAAAAAAAAAAAAAAAAAAAAAATAAGGCTGATATTTTCTCTATAAAATATAAATTTTTATGTCTGTGATTCCCATCCATTTTGAAAAAAAAAAATTTAATATTACAGAAACATAAGCTTTCAAGTGGTTGAATATAGTGGAACTCTTTTGTAATGAAAGAACACATATATAAATAAAAAAGTATAAAATTAATGTACCAACTGGCCTTCAATATTCAATCTCTTGATTATTATAAATTATTACCTCTTTCTTCATTTCCTCTTCAAAGTTTAAGCCACAGATTTCACAGAAGTTAGATATAAAGTTTTTAGGAGCTTCAAATGTTCGGATAACTTTTTCATCAGCTCCGGAAGCAAACTTGTATCTATTGATAATACTGAGACATTGCATATCATAACCATGGACCTGGGGTCTTGCTATTTCATACCATAAAGTCTATTGAAAAATAAGAAAAATAAAAATAAATGTGTGGATATGAAATACATGTAGGTGCTTTACACCCCCTCACACCTACAAGCACTTGGATGGAAATCTATCACATTTAGCAGTTTGATTTGGCTAAAGAAATATGAAATAAAATTACATATTGCTCAAAAAACATTGCAAGCATGTAGTCATAGTATAAATTCTAATTGATAAAGGCCACCCCTAGCCAAAAGCTTGACCAACACCTTAATATCTATAATAAATATTTAATATCTTAAGATGTCGGTTATTATTTTCACTACTAATAACAAGTTAAATTCTAATTAAAATTGATTACATCAAACTGAGTCATTAAAATTTGCAAATTTGGTGTTGAGCAATAGGGCTATCTGTTTAAAGATCATCCTAGAACATTAGTTTTATGCATATGGCTCTGGATGTGCAGGCATTAGTTAAATGGTGAATGACCCTATGGTTTTTGCTTACTGGTATTGGATCTTGGACTATCAGTTGTTTTGGTGCAAGGGTCCAAGGGTACAGATTACTGGCAATGAATTCTGATTAATCAATTATTTTGACTATGGTCCTTGGGACATCAACTAAATGATGCTGAGCCCTAATGTCAATTCAATGCCATCTTGTCCTGGCATCAATTTCAGGCATTGAGCATCAGTTTCATTTTGATATGGTGATGGGCATTTATATTTTTTCATCAAAATTACATACCTTTCTCTTATCTTTTACCCAAGGAGCATGTAGTCTGGACGTTTGGTCAGTGCTAACACTAATGACAAACTGACCACTACCTTTATCCCAATCTAAATCCTGGACTTCGTCAAAATGACCACCAACAGTTACAACTGGTCTCCATGAATTTGTTTTCTGAAATAAAAAATTCATCAATGTGTCAATTCAAACACTCTGATTTTCACAAAAAAAAAAAAAAAAAAAAAAAAAAAAAAAAAAAAAAAAAAAAATTGATAACATTAGAATTTAAGATGAGACAAAGGACAAAACATTATTAAATTTTAAAACAGCATAATTTGATGCTAATGTTTTTAATTGAATACATTTCATTTGAGTTTACACTTTAGCCATGAAAGAATCACATCTTGATCATGGTGTATTTAGAATAAAAGCAGGACCTTTTTTATACTTAGTGGTAAAACATCTGCCTGTCAAGCAGGAGGTCAGGATTCTAACCCTTACCAAGTCATACATGAAAACTTAAAATTTGAGATTCTGCTTCCTTGCCTGGTACTCAGCATTAAGGAAACAGTGTTGACTGGTTCACCCTGAGCCAAGGTAATGTCACTGGGGGAGTAGTATGTTTGTCTGTGGCACACTTTTTCTGTGAGCCAGCATCTTAACAACAAGTAGTCCTGAGTGTGCACTAGTAGAAGGAAGACTATACTACACATTCACACCTTTTATGCCTACACTAACTTGTTCTCAGATTAATCCTTAAAAATCAATAACACTGCTTTTACTGCCAATAACTGAAAAATTTTTTATGTGATATCAAACAACATTACCATGTTTACAAACAACCAACAGTTCTTTAAAATTGAACTTCAGAAGCTTCAGACTATATCATAAACTACCTGACAAAATGTCCACTGATGGAAAGCTCCTTGGTAACCATGTGCCATGATAGATGTTCCATCTGGACTGAACATTCCACCATATAGTCCTAAAGTGTTCCCTCCAACTTCCCCAACCCTCACCTGAAATCAAAATCAAAATTCATTTTAAACAAGAATTACATGTATTTGTGACTTAATGTAATCCAAAAATTAAACTGTCAGTTATGATCAGAATTTGTTTCATCAATGTACCATCCCTGGCACACTTATTTTTGACTATCAAAACTACTGGCTACACTGGTTTTAGAATTCAAGAATGGTATCCTTGAAGAAATACAACTCTTGTCATTAATAGTGATTTGAACAAAAATGTCCATTAATATTAGCATGAATCAGCTGGTTCTAAACCAGCATTTGAAACTTTGATTGGAATACCTGCCAGGAATGGACAAAGAATTCATTCTTGAGGACTGTTTTAACAAATTGAATGTATGGTTTAACATGCCAAGAAGGGCCAAAGAATTAATGTTCTAAATCTGTTTTAACAATATATAATTTAACTTACATCTTCTACCCAAACACCAGACTCTGGATCTGGTTTCCATAGAATCATTGTCTTATCCATAGAGGCTGATAACAAACACATCGGCTGATGATATCCTGTGTCTGAAACGAAAATGCATGCAGAATGTTAAGTCTGCTTTACCTGTTTGGCTCTAAAGCAAGGGACATCATTGGCACCATAGCCTTAGGCACACACTTTCATATCAAAGCAACTCAGCACCCAAAGGCTAAATGTTGGCAGTTTTTTTTCTGGGTAGTCTTATTTTCACCACCATTTAAAATTGACCACACTGTTAAAAGTGAAAGAATCTTGACTGGTGTGTGAGACATAATTACTACACTATCCCTTTCAAGCCAGTTTGTAAGCCCAATACTTTTGTATTTACCCCTTTTATCATTGCATGAGACAAAAGTGAGTACAAAGCTACACTTTTGACATATCAAGCTGCTTGTCCATCACAAGGAGGGTACCTCATATGTGTAACAATGTATTAAGTTCTAAATTATTTATCAGTCAGATGAACTAGAGAGATGTGAAATTTCATGTTGTGCTTAAGGCAAAGCAATCCTACTGTCTTGGGGGCATGTTCGGAATGTTTCCTTGCCTGCACCATGACTCTCTTCGTGTTGTCATACTTATTCCATAAAAACAGTCATCATATGGTCAATGCTTTTTTAAAATCTCACCTGAAATTTCCCATCCCCATTTCTACATCATTGTAACTTCATATTAGAAGAGTTAAATGGCAAATTGCATTAATCAAAATAACTAACATTACTTCATGGTCATGTTGGTAAATCTTTAATGAATTTTATCTCAGGAAGGAAACACCTAGAGCATACAATTTAACACCTGAAGGTTATTGTTCCATTGAAGACAAGTGGGATTGTAATGCTCTGCATTATTTTGTACAAGGTAGATAATAAAATTACTTATAAAGGGGAGATAATACATTACCTGTACAAGGTAGATAATAAATTTACTTGTACAGGGAAGATAATAAAATTACCCTGTACAGGGTAGATAATAAAATTACCTGTACAAGGTAGATAATAAACTTACCTGTACAGGGTAGATAATAAATTTACCTGTAAAGGGTAGATAATAAAATTACCTGTACAGGGTAGATAATAAAATTACCTGTACAAGGTAGATAATAAAATTACCTGTACAAGGTAGATAATAAAATTACCTGTACAGGGTAGATAATAAAATTACCTGTAAAGGGTAGACAAAAAAATTACCTGTAGAGGGTAGATAATAAAATTACCTGTACAAGGTAGATAATAAAATTACCTGTACAGGGTAGATAATAAAATTACCTGTAAAGGGTAGACAAAAAAATTACATGTACAGGGTAGATAATAAAATTACTTGTACAAGGTAGATAATAAAATTACTTGTACAAGGTAGATAATAAAATTACCTGTACAGGGTAGATAATAAAATTACTTGTACAAGGTAGATAATAAAATTACTTGTACAAGGTAGATAATAAAATTACCTGTACAGGGTAGATAATAAAATTACCTGTACAGGGTAGATGATAAATTTACCTGTACAGGGTAGATAATAAATTTACCTGTAAAGGGTAGATAATAAAATTACGTATACAGAGGAGATGTTACCTGTTTTTAGTTTTGGTTGCCATTTAATACTATAGATCCAATTTTCATGTCCATGAAGAACAGACTCAAGACTCACAGCAAAAACAACTACTTCTTCTGAAATCATAAATTACATCGTTATCAAATGACTTCTAGCACATATTTAAATTAAAAAGGTTCTAAAAATGTTTGTTAAAAGAAACTCAAATATACATGTTATAATATAAAGAAATAACAAGAAGGCATGTGAATGATAGTCCATTATGTTTACATATTAAAAATTTTGGGAAAATGTTTATGTAGCAAGTATTGCAATAATGTGTCTAACAGAAAAATGACAACCTATGGATTTTATAACCAATGAAAAAGTTCTATACCAACATTATTTGAAGTAATGTAGTAAGCTGTTGAACCTCAAGCATTAACATTAAAAAGATAATAATTTTAATCCTGTCCTATTTAAGACATTCATCAAGCATCCTACTATAACCACTATGTTAGCTCAGTTGGTAGGGTGCTCGCTTCGTATGTGGGAGGCAGAGGGTTAAAACCCCAGCTGAGTCTGACCATGACTTGAAAATTGGTAGTGACTGTTCTTTTGCCAAGTACTCTGCATTTAGAAATGAAAGTCACAGGGTCCTTCAGATGTGACATTAAAAACTGATGCCCCATGCCACGGCAGGCATGGCAAATTAAAGAACCCTCTCTGCAAATTGCCCTTAGTGTACTGCAAAGATAAGAGTTTCTGTCACTTCACCTATAACTGGTGATGTTTTGATATAAGTGAAATAGTCTTGACTTGGACATAAAACCCCATTAAATCAATCAATTAATCATCTTATTATAAAATACACCATGGAGATAATGCATTTCAATTTAATAAGATAATCATAATGCATTCATTTTCCAATAGCTAAATTTTCCCATCAGTTTGAACCAGGCCTTCACTAACGCTGATTCAAACTTCAAAAAGCTGATTGAAAAATATCCGAATTGGCTTTTTTTCCCCCATAATAGTAAGACAAAATCTGATTAAAAATTCTTTAATGACGGCTTGTTAACAATTAAAAGTACTCAGGACCGCGTCACAATTCACTGAACTTCCCTATTCACAGGTAATTGTGGTGATGTACCCTTTGTCAACTGCTGCCGATTGACCTTAAAGGCATTTGTGGAGCCCTGGTTTGAACCTACCAGTCAAGTTAAAGGAATTCTGCTAAAACAATTACATAACATCAAGTCAATTCATAGCAACATTATTTAGTTTGTCTTATGCTCTAAGTGTCAAATCATGCATTATACTATTGAACCAGTACATTCAAATGACAAGATAAATTCTATCACAAAATCAGAATTCAGAAAAAAAATCTTACTATTGTAATTAAATTTGAATGTATTCCCCTTGATTTTTATCTCTTCTTCTAGTGATAATTCTTTGATCGGTTTTATTAAATCTACTCCTTCTGTCTTTCTGGATAATCTCCAAATACGAATAAAGTTATCTTGAGCTGCACTGGCTAACAAAATGTCACCATCATCTGAAAATGACAAAACATTGAGATAAATAACTAATGGAAATACAGATTGAGTTATCCTGAGCTGCACTGACTAACAAAATGTCACCATCATCTGAAAATGACAAAACATTGAGATAAATAACTAATGGAAATACAGATTGAGTTATCCTGAGCTGCACTGGCTAACAGAATACTAAGTTCATCTTCAATATTGATGAATGAATGAATGAATGAATGAATGAATGAATAAATGAATGAATGAATGAATGAATGAATGAATTGATGAATAACAGATAAATGAATGAATATACATATATGAATGAATGAATGAATGAATGGATTAATTGAATGAATGAATGAATGAATGAATGGATGGATTAATTGAATGAATGAATGAATGAATGAATGAATGATCAATGTTCACAGATAATTCTGTTTTGCTAAAATGAAACATATTTAATTATCACCCTAAGTTCTTCAATAAAAAATATTTATATCATTTTTTTTTGTTATCTTGAACTTCCATTTACATGTAATGTAAACCTGTAATTGAATTAGGGTGCCCAGTTATTGTTTACAACCATACAAGTTTTTCTTCAGAAAATGAAAATCATTATTTAGTTTCTGTATGGTTTCCATTGAGCTTTAAAAACTGAACATCCCAATAATTTTTAGTCACTAGCTAAGTTACATCCATTTTGAGTAATTGCAGTACTAATGCATGGTGTGTATACACCGGTGTGTATACAGGCGGTTTATTCTTAACTGTCCAACATCTTTTGTTCTCCTATAGGTAAATTTCAAATCTTGGTGTTGGACAGTTGAGAATTGTGTTCTTATGAAGGATAATAGATATTCAGTATAGCTTGGGCTATAGTCTGTTCCAGAAAAGGGTTCAATTTATGAAAAAAGCATAAACACAATATACTTATATTTATCAAAATAAATTTCATGTTTTTTTATTAAAATAATTGCAAAAGTACAATATCAACCAAAAGCACTAAAAATCAAATACAAAAGGGTTAAAAAATATCCCTTTCTTAATTATATTATAGTATTAAATTATTAATATTAAATTAAATTATATTTTCACAAAAATGTCAGAAAGTATTTTTTTTAAATATGCACATGAAAGTAACCAGAGAAAACAAAAATTTGACACAAGAAAAGACAAAGATAAACCAAGGGATCTTTTTACATGGCCTTTCACAATTACAGATATAAGCATTATAAAATAATCAATCACAGTTATTCAATATGAAAATTTAAAGCACAAAGTTGATTCAAATCACAATTTTGCATATAAGTATGATAAAAAAATTCAACAAGTTTCACATCAAAAAGCACTAATATTTTAGTTTGATACAGTTATTTTAGAACACAATGTTATTTTGTAGCACGAAGTATCACAGTCAGCTTTCGATCAATCTAAATGTAATATATAGGAAGCAGAATCAGCAAAACGAATCACGTCAATACCACCATTCTGTAATCGCTGTTTCAATGTGGCAAGTCTATGGTCAATATCATGGTACTTTCTTCTTTTAACATTACGCTTTCCTCCTGCAGCATATTGAAGGATGGTGATTTCTGTCACAGCCTGAATCTGTTTAAGTGTTCGAATAAGATAATAAATGTTCAGATGTGCCACTTTCACTTGTTTCTTGAGTTTGTTGTGCCATCCTTCTAAGTGGTTGTTTGTACAGGGACCGTCAGTTTTGAAATCATTCCATATATTACGATTGTTCTCTGCCAATGGTCAGTCACGTAATCTGAAAATCCTATTGTTTCATCATCTAAATTACTGTTAGCAATATTCTCTAATGCATTTAACCATACATCATCAACAAACTGAGAAGGAACGAGCGGAAGGACTGCTGCACGGCGGACTAGTCTATGGACATATTGGTTTTCACGATATAAAACTTGTAGGCCATGTTTTTGGGCATTTCTCCAGATGCACTGTGTATAATGGAAGAAACACCCTTTTACGCTAATTCCTGGGAATACTGATAATGCGGCATTTTTAATGGCAATTTCAAAGTCAGCAAAGAAAGTAGTTGGTTGTAACTGGATCTGATGCTGTTCTGCTGTTGTTTTTATGAGTTGTAGGAACCTTGTATAGATGTTTTCACTCATCCCTGGGAGAAGGCTGAATACTAATGGGAACATGGATCCATCAACAAGAGCATGCAGAGTATATAGCTGGGAGAACAGTCTTGGAGAGGTGTAGAAGGTTCTATTGCTGTATATAGTGTCTGCTGCAGCAAGATGACAGAGATTGTCGATGGTACCGAAGACAAGAATCTTGTCATTCTGGCCATCGTCACACAAAAGGAACTGTTGACCTGCTGTTGTCTGTGTCCATTTGCCCTGGAGATCTATTTGCTGACGGAGAACTGGAAGCTGTGGGAGAAGCTTAGACCATTGTGAATAGAGTGTAGTTTTGCAGGAAGGAAAAGTTTGTATTTTTTCAATAACTTGTTGGATTTCTTGGTCCCATTCTGGAGTTCTTAGTTTTGCAATTTCTTCTTCATAAATGGAAGGAACAGGAGAAATTTCTTCACGGACCCTTTTCTTAATTTTGTTCATGATTTCTTCAACTTTCAGGGATTGATGTTCTGCTGCATGGTTGTGATGATTGCCAAACTTAGTAATTAAATTATTCAGGGTGATTACTGTAGCTGGACATGTTCTGATATGGCAGACCCAGTATGTTCTCTCGTTTCGTCTCTGTTCCACATTGTATCTGAAACCATTATGTACTAAACTTGGAGCACCTCTCTGATTTGGGACAAATTTCACTTGAACTTGTGCATCTGCCATACGGAATATAACTGGTGAGATTGGACATTATTCCTCTATGAATAATGAATGCTAAAGTGTCTAGCATTCTATACTCAAGTGTCAACTGACTCAACCAGGGTTCAGCTTGTCACAATCACCAATATATCACAAGCTAATTTGAGTGAACAGTATTCAGTGGGAATGTATAATTATTTATTTTAAACATTAATTTAAACTGAATTTATTGATTTCACACTTTTGCATAATAATAATAATAATAATAATAATAATAATAATAATAATAATAATAATAATAATAATAGAAGTTATTGATTTCACATTTTTGAATAATAATAATAATAATAATAAATAAATAAATAAATTTTTCTATATATTTATTTTCTTTATTTAAAGATATTATTTAAAATGCTTGTTTAGCTTATTTAATTGAAATATTTACACAAAGTTTTTAATTTCTGGCATTTTTTAATTTAAATTATTAAAAATTACATTTTTAATATATTTCATTTTATGAAATGAAAAGATGAAACATACATTCAAAAATATTAATATATTATATAATACATGTATATTAACAATTTTCTGATTTAACTGAAATAAACTTTAGTTTCTAAATAAACATAATGGTCCTAAATGTTTATATAGACAAAGTTGGACAGTTAAGAATACGTAATTTATAAATGTTGGACAGTTAAGAATATGTAATTTATAAATGTTGGACAGTTAAGAATATGTAATTTATAAATGTTGGGCAGTTAAGAATACGTAATTTATAAATGTTGGGCAGTTAAGAATATGTTAAGAATATGTAATTTATAAATGTTGGGCAGTTAAGAATATGTAATTTATAAATGTTGGGCAGTTAAGAATACGTAATTTATAAATGTTGGGCAGTTAAGAATATGTAATTTATAAATGTTGGACAGTTAAGAATACGTAATTTATAAATGTTGGACAGTTAAGAATACGTAATTTATAAATGTTGGGCAGTTAAGAATATGTAATTTATAAATGTTGGGCAGTTAAGAATATGTAATTTATAAATGTTGGGCAGTTAAGAATATGTAATTTATAAATGTTGGACAGTTAAGAATATGTAATTTATAAATGTTGGACAGTTAAGAATATGTAATTTATAAATGCTAGGCAGTAAAGAATATGTAATTTATAAATGTTGGACAGTTAAGAATATGTAATTTATAAATGCTAGGCAGTAAAGAATATGTAATTTATAAATGTTGGACAGTTAAGAATATGTAATTTATAAATGCTAGGCAGTAAAGAATATGTAATTTATAAATGTTGGACAGTTAAGAATATGTAATTTATAAATGTTGGACAGTTAAGAATATGTAATTTATAAATGTTGGACAGTTAAGAATATGTAATTTATAAATGCTAGGCAGTAAAGAATATGTAATTTATAAATGTTGGACAGTTAAGAATATGTAATTTATAAATGTTGGACAGTTAAGAATATGTAATTTATAAATGTTGGGCAGTTAAGAATATGTAATTTATAAATGTTGGACAGTAAAGAATATGTAATTTATAAATGTTGGACAGTTAAGAATATGTAATTTATAAATGCTAGGCAGTAAAGAATATGTAATTTATAAATGTTGGACAGTTAAGAATATGTAATTTATAAATGCTAGGCAGTAAAGAATATGTAATTTATAAATGTTGGACAGTTAAGAATATGTAATTTATAAATGCTAGGCAGTAAAGAATATGTAATTTATAAATGTTGGACAGTTAAGAATATGTAATTTATAAATGTTGGACAGTTAAGAATATGTAATTTATAAATGCTAGGCAGTAAAGAATATGTAATTTATAAATGTTGGACAGTTAAGAATATGTAATTTATAAATGCTAGGCAGTAAAGAATATGTAATTTATAAATGTTGGACAGTTAAGAATATGTAATTTATAAATGCTAGGCAGTAAAGAATATGTAATTTATAAATGTTGGACAGTTAAGAATATGTAATTTATAAATGCTAGGCAGTAAAGAATATGTAATTTATAAATGTTGGACAGTAAAGAATATGTAATTTATAAATGTTGGACAGTTAAGAATATGTAATTTATAAATGCTAGGCAGTAAAGAATATGTAATTTATAAATGTTGGACAGTTAAGAATATGTAATTTATAAATGTTGGGCAGTTAAGAATATGTAATTTATAAATGTTGGACAGTTAAGAATAATTAATTTATAAATGTTGGACAGTTAGGAATATGTAATTTATAAATGTTGGACAGTTAAGAATATGTAATTTATAAATGTTGGACAGTAAAGAATATGTAATTTATAAATGTTGGACAGTTAAGAATATGTAATTTATAAATGCTAGGCAGTAAAGAATATGTAATTTATAAATGTTGGACAGTTAAGAATATGTAATTTATAAATGTTGGACAGTTAAGAATATGTAATTTATAAATGTTGGACAGTTAAGAATATGTAATTTATAAATGTTGGACAGTAAAGAATATGTAATTTATAAATGTTGGACAGTTAAGAATATGTAATTTATAAATGTTGGACAGTTAAGAATATGTAATTTATAAATGTTGGACAGTTAAGAATATGTAATTTATAAATGTTGGACAGTTAAGAATATGTAATTTATAAATGTTGGACAGTTAAGAATATGTAATATGTTGGACAGTCAAGAATATGTAATTTATAAATGTTGGGCAGTTAAGAATATGTAATTTATAAATGTTGGACAGTTAAGAATATGTAATTTATAAATGTTGGGCAGTTAAGAATATGTACATTTGTAATTTATAAATGTTGGACAGTTAAGAATATGTAATATGTTGGACAGTCAAGAATATGTAATTTATAAATGTTGGGCAGTTAAGAATATGTAATTTATAAATGTTGGGCAGTTAAGAATATGTAATTTATAAATGTTGGGCAGTTAAGAATATGTAATTTATAAATGTTGGACAGTTAAGAATATGTAATTTATAAATGTTGGACAGTTAAGAATATGTAATTTATAAATGTTGGACAATTTATAAATGTTGGACAGTTAAGAATATGTAATTTATAAATGTTGGACAGTTAAGAATATGTAATTTATAAATGTTGGACAGTTAAGAATACACCATACAGGCAGGCTACACAGGTCAGAGTGTATACTTACCATCTGTTGTAAAATCTACAGCTCTTATCCAGTCTTCGTGTCCAGATAATGACATTACCTTTACAAACTAAACAATAGAAAAACCAAGAACCTTTTGTAATTATATGTCTTCTATATGTAAAATATATCTTAAATGTTGAATGAGTGAAGTGATTATTTTTATGTAAATATTTTTGTTGGACAAATAGGCACCACATAACCAGAAAATGAATACGCAAATAACAAGTTTGACATTCATAAGCACATCAGATTCCTTTTTGTGATCAATGGATTCATTTGCCTGTTGAAGTTTTCAAATAAAGTTTTTTTCTAAATGACAAAAAACAAAATTAGAACTTGCAAAAAGGGAAAAAAATCTACTAATTTTAATGAAAAACTTTAAAAAAAACAACTTTACTATCTCTTTTATTAGTATTCCTCTCTGGGCATTACAAGCAATACTACAAATAAAATCAGTTAGAATTTGTGGTCATAGAATGCTTTTAAAGTCCATAGAAGGGTTAAAACATAAACAGAAATGTTTCACAATATTATCAGTCTTTTTTTTAAATTTCAATATTTATTGACATAAATATGAAATTTTATTTCATGTTTATGCAAGATAAGGTTTTCTCCCATATGTGATAGATTTATCTCTGAAATATATCTCACTCACTCGGCAAAGCCTTTTTTGAGATGAAAGATATGACCATTTGATCAGAATTTCCCCATCTCGACCTCAAACTCGTAATAGATTCTCTTTATCTTCATCTAGATATAAGTGCATGTTACGGTCATCACAACCACGAGTTACAATGTTACAGACAATAAACTAAATTAATATACCAATGGTACTGACTAAACATGAAATAAAGCCCCTCTCTATGATACACAAGGTACCTCTCACCTAGGTTTGAATTCACTTGTTGAAGGATGGTGGTCTTCTCTGGGAACTCTTGTTTCCTCCACCATCCCTGAACTGACTGCCTCAATATAAGTAAAAGAAACTCAACTTGGGTGTAAAACATTAATCCACTCTATGGTTTACATGTAAGATATTCAAAATTATTCTATTCAAGATATAAATGTGCTTTATTATCCAGTCACAAGCTAGAAGTGTAACAGACAACAAAATGAATCAAAGTACCAATGGTATTGACTAAACAAGGATTTAACTCTCTCTCTCTCTCTCTCCCCTCCTTCTTCTTGCTAGGATTTACCTGTATGTAAGAAAATACATAATTATCTTGTTCTACTTATAAATGAGTTTTATGAAAATCACAGCCACAAGCTAGGGGTCAAACAGGACAGCAAAACGAATCAAAGCACCAATCATACAGCCTAAACAAGGATTAAAGCCCCCCTCTCTCTTTCTCTTTCCTCTCTTTCTCTCTCTTTCTCTCTGACAACAAAATGAATCCAACCATCAATGGTACTGACAAACCAAGGATTAAAACCCCCCTCCCCCTCTCTCTCTGTATGATTTACATGTTTATGTGTGCAAGATAAAATACCTGATTATCTTGTTCTACATATAAATGAATTTTATGATCATCACAGCCACAAGCTAGGAGTGTAACTGAAATAATAATAAAACAAATAATAAAATAGTTACAAAACAAACTGACACCGATTATTAAAATGAATTATTCCCCTTTGACCAAACTTCTTTTATATGAAAAGTAAAGCTCTTACTACTTATTCGAAGGCTCATTTAAAAGTAAACTACATGTAACTTCAACAATTTATATATATATAGTGACCCATATTTAGCTGCATTTAATAAAACTTTATTTTATTTTTAGTAAAAATTTAATTTTGTACACAGCCCAAGAACCACGATACATAATATATCAGGACCCATTTATCATGATGAATATTGTACAGATACTTTTTTTATCTTTGCCCACTCCTTACAAACTGCTATTAAAGTCATCAAATCAAAACAGCACAAAAAAAAAAAGCAATATATTTTACCATTTGTATTTGGAATGACTGTGGCCACTAGATCCAATATGAAACCTGTTCCAAATTTCAGTGTCTGAATCAAGACAAATTCTACAAAATGATAAGAACATTTATTTAAAACATGTGATACTGATTAAACAAAATATTGCTATTGTTGTTTAAGAAATCCTATCTGTTTAGGATCATCAATACATGACTTTGCTAGTTATCAGGGAAGACAGCAAACTTGAATTTTGACCAAGAAAGAAAGCATCATTAGAAATTTTAAAAAATTTTCTGGTTTTACAAGCTAAAGATAGTTTTCAAAAGTAAACAAAGTTTTGTACAAAGTAAAAAAAAAAGCAATGTGAAGTAATTTTGGTACATTACTACACTTACCATCATCTCCTGTTTTCTTCCAGATATTGACTGTGGAATCTGCTGATGATGAAGCAACATATATCTGATCAGATTGGCTGTTGTCAAATGAAGTTTGGATTGCTGTTACAGCATTTACTGATCCAGTGTGAGACTTTAAAGTTGAGCTTGGCTTGTACTAGGAAGGGGAAAAAATAACAAAAAATACTAAAACCTACTATAGAAATCACCTCTTTTAAAAGGCCAACAGTCCATCAACACTTGGGGTCTCTGTGACCAAGTGGTCTAAAGCACCTGCATTTTGAACCCAGTACCCCTCACTGCCTAATGTCACTGTCAAATCCCACTTGAGAATATCCCAGAGTGAGAAAGCAGTCTAATGCACCTTTACATTGAGCCCAGTGCCTCTCACTGTCTTATGCCACTGTCAAGTCCAACTTGAGAATATCCTAGAATGTGAAAGTTTGTATGTTCACTTTTTTTATGGCTTTTGGTTTTCCCGGGAACTCCTGTTTCCTCCACTATCAAAAAACTGATCAACACAACTGTTATTAGTTAGCTGGCTGAAATTCAAGGGTCTTCTCCAGGCACTGTTTTTTTTTTCAAAATCCAAGAATTGACTGCCTTCACATAAGTGAAAGAATCTCCACTGGGGCTAAAAACAGCTATATTCCACATCACTCAAATATTGTCATCCACAGTTAAACTAGTAGTGCCAAGAATGCCCAAGATGCACTGGGTTAAATAGATAACTCATTATCACTTTCACCATCACAACCTTTGTGAATTTATGAAATACATACCTTTCCATTTCCATCACTTTGCCACACAACCACATTACAATCCACTGATCCTGATACAAAACCTGGTGGAAATTCTGAAAATAAAATTTGTAAAACAAGAAAATATTTAGTCCAAAGTATTTTAAATCATCTAAAGAAATTTAGAATTTCAAATTTCAAAATATGCATTCTAAGTGGTCCAGAATTGAAAATTTTAACTTTTCTCAGAAACGTAGAAAGCACTGACATGTAACGAATTGAGGCAATGTAGTTGGTCTTGTCAATTTTAGCATTTTTTATTTTACATTTAAGACTTAGAGCATATATTATTATTTAACCTTGTTGTTCAGTCTGTTTTACATATGATATTAAAAACAGGGCTCCAAGAAGGATATGACCTTCTGGGTAAAACGTATTGCTTTAATTATCCAAGACCAAAATTTAATAGATAAAGTTAAATATTCTAGTCACAAAATAAAAATTCCCCAATTATTTTCATGCAATAGATACAAAAAGTTTAAATTTTAGACTTTTAAATTCAAATTTTAAGCATACAATATACAATATAATAAAGTTAACTATTATTGCAGATGTTTTGTTGGTATTTAAAGATTTCTGAAAAACGAGCTCACAAAAATAACAGGAATTATCATATTAAGCACGACATAGAAGTGGCCTCGGGGTATAAAGCTAAGAAGTTCTAAACAGACCAATGTAAAACAGTTTGAGGTATATCAAATGAAATTATTTTAAACTGTTGTTTAAATCCAAAGAATAAAAATAGTAGGCAATTTTCAGAAAAAATCTCGAGATGTCTCCAGGTCATCGAAATATGAAGAACCTGATTTTAAATCTTATCTGAAAGTCTGCTCACAAGCTTTTAACAATGCTATATTGGTAAGGAGATGAAATTCATCTCAGCAAATGCAATAAATACCGAGAAATAGAGACAACTTACAAAGGTGACAGACACTTTCAGTATGATTTTGTACCCAAAAAATAAATATATTAATTGTCAAAATAAAGATTTCACTTACATCAAGACAGTTGTTCCTGAATGATGGAGCAAAGAAGAGAAACTACAGACAAGATGACTCATAATGCTAAGTACCCCTTCCCTTGACCGACTTTCTGCTTTGAGAGTGGAAGGTAGTGGGTTCAAGCCCCAGCAAGGTTATACATAAGACTTTTAAACTTGAGATATTGCTTCTTTGTCTGGCAATCAGCATTAAGGTGGCAAAATATCAACTGGATCACCCAGTGCCAGGATAACAGACTAGGGAACCCAGTGTCAGGATAAAGGCAGAAGAACCCGAAGTCTGGATAATGGACTGGGTAAACCAGTGTCAGCATAATAGACTGGGGAACTGGAAGTCAGGATAATGGACTTGGGAACAGAGTCAGCATAATGGACTGGGGAACCCAGTGTCAGTATAATGGATTTTGGGACCCAGTGTCAGAATAATAGACTGGTGAACAGAGTCAGAATAATGAACTGGGGAACCTAGTGTCAGGAAAATGAATTTGGGAACCCAGTGTCAGCATAATGTGACTGTACCCAGAGTTGGGATAAATGACTAGGGAACCCAGTGTCGGAATAATGGACTTGGGAACCCAGTATCTGGATTTTCGACTGGGGAACCCAGTGTCAGGATAATGGACTGGGGAACCAAGTGTCAGAATAATGAACTAGGGAACCTAGTATCTGGTTTTTCGACTTGGGAACCCAATGTCAGGATAATGGACTAGGAAACCCATTGTTAGGATAATGGACTAGGAACCCAGTGTTTGTATAACCAGTGTCAGGATAATAAACTAGTATAGTCATTACCTTTGCCATATGACTTAATCCAAGTAACACAGTTGACTCTATTTTTGTGATGATTTAGTGTAGATAACACCTGTGCTTCTATATCTTCATGCTGAAATGTAAAGGGGTATTTCAATAATTTTAAGTTAAATAATAAGAAAATTTTCTTTGCCAATCCTTGAAAAAATATTCAGTTAAACAGAAATCAATTTATGACCAATTACTTTAAAGTTAAATGAAAATGAATCTGTTAATAACTGACATATATATATACTAGTATGTCATTTTCAACAGCCAACAACTACCTAAAGCTGTCAAGAAAATTTACAGTTATGTATATGACAGTACATGTCACAATGTATGGTGCTTGCAAGGGACATTATTTTGTGAAAAAATATTTAAAATATTATCCAGTATTTTAGGACATAAAATTTGGATGGTCTGAGGCTTGAGTCCTAGTTAGGCTCCTGCTTTTCTCCTGTTATATTTGGGGGCTTGTGCAACCCTTGGAAGTTGAAATCCAACAGGTTGGACCTACAGTAGAACCTGGTAGTTTTGATTCAAAGAAGTAGAGTGTCCTGCTAGTGATTGGAAGGTCTCAGGTTTGAGTCCTGGTTTGGCTATGGCTTTTTCCCTCTTTCCTGTTACAGGTGTATAGTCTACTCCAACCAATTAGAGCCCCGAGATGTACTGCAAGCTACTTTTAAGACAATGTGCCATCGACAGACTCTTAACAATTTAAGCTCAAAAACACGTAGCTTCATTTTGTTATTTTGAACTTTGAATCTGTGAAGTATATTTATTAATTCAAAAATGGCTGCCGATCATTTGAAGAAGGAAATGAAATAGGTTTTATTTTAATATTTACAGCTGTTAGAGGTTTAATTTAGGGTTTCATTTCATCAGATTGGCTGCTTGACATGTAAATCCTTAATTTCAATTGAAAATTTTTGTTAATCATTTAGAATTTGTCCACAGTGACCCCAATAAAATTTGGTCAGAACGGGTTATGCACTTCTGAGCTCAAAATGTTAGAGTTCAGAACATTGTCCAAAAAAAATTGCCTGCTGTCAATCAAAGGCTCTTGTTATCTGGAGTAGTGTATAGTCCACAGGTACTTATTTCACTCAATAATAAAGATCAATGATACCACCTCTATAGAATATACCAGTAGTATAGAGATGCATACCTGTCAAGGGTTTGTGTGTGTGACAATCTGGAAAATACATGCATGTTGAATGCCAGGCTAAAGGGAAGGAGTTGAGTTGAATAATGGTGTTTAACGTCCCAGTCAAGAATATTTCACTTATATCGAGATGTTGCCAGCTATAGGCGAAAGTGCAGAAATTTTGCCTGTGTGTTGCGCTGATGGCATTATACAGCAGGGTTCTTTATCGTGCCACGCCATGACACTGGACCTCATTTATTTTAAGTTCCCATCCAAAAGAACCGTGACTTTCATTTCCTAATGCTGAGTGCTTGGCGAAAGAACAGTCACTACCCACTTTCAAGTCTTGGGTCAGACCCGCCGGGGTTCGAACCCACGACCTTCCACTTACGCAGTGAGCACTCTACCAACTGAGCTACCGCAGTGGCCTAAAGGGAAGGGGGACCGAGGGTAGTCCCTGAAAAAAATGAAATAATGGTGTAAATTCGTATATTGATACATAGAGATGGTATTACTGATCTCTATTATTGACTGAAATGCTAACCATTATGTGTTGCCAGTAGCTGAAATTACCTTGATTGTGATAATTGTAATTTCATCTGCTTGTAACAAGTTTGAAAGTAACTTCAGACTTATTTTTGATTTATAACACATTGATAAATGTGCCATCATTTGAACTATTCTTCTAGAGCCATGAAGTTTCTTGTTGACTGAAAGTGAGCCTACACGTCAGAAAAAAATATAGCCTATACATTTATACGATTTCGTAGAGTCTAGAAATTACATTGTACTAATATGGCTTATGCGACCGATAAAAAGATACAGGGCAAATATTATGTACCTCTGGTTGATATATGGCTATGCTGTTATCAGCAGCATAACAAATTAGTCCGTTAGATCCCCAAACAGCACTGTGTGGTGTTCTATTACAGCCTGTACTGACATAACACTGCTCCATCTTAATCGAAACACATGTGTGATGAAATTCCGGAAATGGTAATATGTTTATAGACAGGTTCCCGACACCATGAGTCTTCATGGGGTGGTAACTTGTCTAGACCGAGACGACTATTGTAGATATGGAGCTCAGAGATTTTTGCCACGGAATGATTAAAACACGTCTCCTTTCAAAATTATGCTGTATGGCGTTAAAAAAGTGAAACCGTTTAAAAAGCTTCGTGTTATTATTCCGCAAATCAGGTTTCTATAGAGTGATCTCAGTTTTGATTTAAATCTCTGTTAATGTGTTTGGAGGAGCAAAAATCTTTGGCTTACCCAATTTCAAATGACAGACTTTGTTCCAGTTTAGGACATTAGTTGGTTAAATAAATTTATATTGATTAACGTTACATTAGCAATTTTTCATTTATCCACACGAGACAATTTTTAATTGATTTCGATGATCAACCTTAACATAACGGTTCTGTGGTCAGAGACGTATATAACTAAATTTATACCACTGTCCCTACTAAAGCAGACGAGCGATTTTGATTACCACATATGCCATTAATTAATTGAAATCAACCTGAATTTAATACTTGTCAGTCGTATCTGAAAATGTTGCTAAATAAACCCTATCATCTTTCTTGACTATTCCGAACTCAAACAATTGAATGACGTTTCCAATGAGCCTGGTGCTTTTCAAACGGGGAAATAATAGATAAAAAACATCACAGTGTATCAGTTATATGCTCAAAACGTTAATGAACGGATGGACGGATTTATAGTCTTCTCTTCAAGAGTAACGATGGTCATAAGAGTCATCGTCAATCAATAAGGTTACTTTAGTTTATTAAAATAAGAAATGATCGCATTTGAAAAATATTTGAGGTATACTTTTTGAAAAAATCTACTGTGATTAATTGCTTTTTCTAAATTGTAAAAGGAAATTTTAAAAAAATGAAAACTAAAATATTTCTGCGCATTATGGTAGCTTAAATTTTAATCAAAACGTATATTAAGGATGATGGAGGAGAGGTTTTGACCTTCGGTCCAAACAGGCAAATTTACTCACACGAAGGTTTAGAAGTCAAAGTGGGATTCAAACCTAGGTAATGAAAAACTTTATGAAACGAATGCGAGCATTTCAGACAATCAACGGCCAGCCACTAAAGACATAAATTATGAACTTATCTAAAAGTAAACATAAAAATGTAACCGGATAAGGTTCAAAGAATACTGTAAGCCATATAAGTTGTAAAATGTTTATTGAATAAATCAGCGGCAATCCAAATTCACAAAAAGTACAGAACAAAAAATAAAAACAATAAAATACACATACTGTTCCCTATCAAACATATTGGCGGCTATATATATTTATAACCATGACGAAAGATAATAATAATGCATACCCTCAATGTAATTTACGTGTTCTCAGTGACCTTAACTATATTAACTTTAAAAAAAAAAAACTTGTATATAAAAATACACTGGCAAGTACAGACGTATTGTAGTATTTATACTGTTCGTGAATACACTTTGTAATATATATTGTATTTGTGATGTATTTTTCACCATTCACAAGGTACAATATGCATAATATATCTATATTACAGGTTGTTTTTTATGTTAAGTTAACAATACATGTATTTTGTTTGGATAATCAAACTTTTTTAAAATTATGGAACCAACTATTACATTCCAAATTAGAAAAAGGCTACCGCAAAGTTATATCTTGCTCATGCAAAGTGTCTGTAAATAAAAAAAAAACTGACCATCAGGTTCCGCAAAACAGTAAACATCTGCATCAAGAATAAAGGCTTATCTGAGGCGTGTTCAACAAAACCTTACAAAGCGCTTGCCCAAACAATTTGGTTGTCTATTCAGTGGAAGCGGACAAAAACACTGAATCTAGTTCATCGTGATCAGATGTTTTATCAATAAGTTCACCCGACACTTATTGAAAAACAAATGCTGAAATATAAATTAAATTTGGTATTTATACTCAAGTTTTGACTTATTTTATCATTCAAATTCCTTCTAGAGAGACACCATGCACTGGCACAGAAAGTAAATAGTAATGCATGTTGGTTTTACCATTTATTTCGGGACACCGTCTTGAATCGAAGGCGAATTAGTGACAGCGGTCGTTTGTAAGACCGTCAAATGTAAAAAATCACGTTAAATGTAAAAAAGATCAAATTTGACGTTAAATGTAAAAACAATTTTACTCTAAATGTAAAAAAATGCTTCAAATGTAAAAACTTGACATCAAATGTAAAAAAGCATTTGACGCTAAATGTAAAAATGTCGATTTTTAACGTTAAATGTGAAAACAAAAAAGTGAAAATGTAAAACAAAAATATTGCTCACGTTAGCACAAATCTGCATTGCGCATAGGAGGTTTCCGATGAAAAACAAAAATTAAAGTACCGAGAAGCGTTGAGCTAGCACCTATGTGTGGTTTCTTAAGATGTAATAAATGTTTTATAGGATTTAAGTAAAATTATACAATGTTGAAAATCATAATCAAAACAACTTTATCAGTCTACTGAAGCCGTCTTTATAATGCTAGCACTTTGTTACTGATGCAGAAATCGAACCCACGGGGGGAGAGAGAGAGAGAGAGAGAGAGAGAGAGAGAGAGAGAGAGAGAGAGAGAGAGAGAGAGAGATCATTTGTTAATTTTTATTTGTTCTACTGAATGGATAACAAATTATGGTTTCTGATTCAAATACCGGATCGGGCAGGAATTTTCAGTAATTTTTTTTTTTTACAAAATGTCTAGAGTTACCAGGGTTTACAAAGTGTTAGAGTAAACAGTTTATTTTTTAACAAGTAATAACGAAACTTTTAGAATAGAACCTAATGACACATGCCTCTGAAAAAGTTCAATAAAACCGAACAGACAGTTTAATTTGGAGATTAAGAACAGGAATGGGCAACGCATTATGCATGCATGAACCCCCTCTGGGCGAGGGTAACAAGCTCACAAGGCCTTTAACCAAGTAAGCAAAATAAAGTTGGTAGTTTAGATCAAGTGGTTGACGTAAAAGAAACAATTCATCAGTCGTTAGACCTTAGTTTGCCAAGGGAAACTT
>JARBDR010000292.1:0-16817 GCA_029721355.1 Tegillarca granosa | reverse complement strand
TGTTGTATGTGTATCCTCATGTGACATTTGTATTGTAAATATACACTGACTTTGTGTCCCAGTTGTATGTGTATCCTCATGTGACATTGTATTGTAAATATACACTGACTTCTTTGTGTCCCCAGTTGTATGTGTATCCTCATGTGACATTTGTATTGTAAATATACACTGACGTCTTTGTGTCCCCAGTTGTATGTGTATCCATGTGACATTTGTATTGTAAATATACACTGACTTCTTTGTTTCCCCAGTTGTATGTGTATCCATGTGACAGGTGTATTGTAAATATACACTGACTTCTTTGTGTCCCCAGTTGTATGTGTATCCATGTGACATTTGTGTTGTAAATATACACTGACTCTTTGTTTCCCCAGTTTATGTGTATCCATGTGACATTTGTATTGTAAATATACACCGACTTCTTTGTTTCCCCAGTTGTATGTGTATCCATGTGACAGGTGTATTGTAAATATACACTGACTTCTTTGTTTCCCCAGTTGTATGTGTATCCATGTGACATTTGTATTGTAAATACACTGACTTCTTTGTGTTCCCAGTTGTATGTGTATCCATGTGACATTTGTATTGTAAATATACACTGACTTCTTTGTTTCCCCAGTTGTATGTGTATCCATGTGACATTTGTATTGTAAATATACACTTGACTTCTTTGTGTCCCCAGTTGTATGTGTATCCATGTGACATTTGTATTGTAAATATACACTTGACTTCTTTGTGTCCTCAGTTGTATGTGTATCCATGTTTGACAGGTGTATTGTAAAAATACAGCATATTAAATATGAATTTATTGAAAATGTTTACAATTTTTAATATACCTACTAGTATTCTATTAATTTTCATTTTTATGATGACTACCATATTACTAACCTTTTATAAAATCATTTTTCAATTCCCCACGACAAAAAGAAAGGGTGTGTTATCTCTGTACAGCATCATTCTGCAATTATGTGTTATTTGGATAACTACTTCTACAGTTTAATGCTAGAAATTACATGTAGATTGAGGATGTGCAGTTTTCAGGGTTTTATTATTTTAAAGTTATTTTTCATTTTTGAGGATATTTAATATTGTTAATATTCTATACATGCAATGGGCATATGTCAGAAAAAAATGCAGTTTGATGCTAAGAAGTTATTAAGTATGTACTTTGTTGAATGATTGTATATAGATTGAAGATGTACATGTACATATCATGTGTATTTACAGAACAAGTTGTCAAGCTTTTGAATGACATTGGAGGAGTGAATGTCCTTACACAGAGTGTTGAAACAGTTATAGTTTGTGCAGATGGTTTCTTGCATTCATCAAGTAAGAATCTTGTCACTAATACATTTTGTGGATCAGGAGTGTGCCTGCCTGATCATAAGTAGTTTGGTAATGCTGGTAACTGAGTTACAAATTTGCTGCAAGATAGTTTTATAAACCATAGTTTCCCACTTGAAGAATAAGATAGTTTTATAAACTTGAGTTTTCCACCTGTAGAATCACATTAAATTAATACCAAATATAGTTATGCAGAACCTTACAATTTGTCTTTAAAGGAAAACTATCTTGAAAATTTAGAACTCAAATTTGGATACACATGGATCACATCCTTCATACAACATGTATTGAAATCCAATTTAGGAAAGCTTAGCTAGCTGTATATATACATGCGTATTTATATCTATACATAGATATATGTGTTGTATGGCAGTAGTTTGTGTTGCATGGGAGTAGTTTTCTCTGGTGTCGTATCAATCATTCCAGAATGGATGAATATCTGTATATCAATTAAATTTCTTGACTGGCTGTAAATTATTTAACATTCAGTCAACATAATAAAACCATGCCACTTTTTTCAATGTCAACTACAAAAAGTCTAAAACCACTGTGAATTCTCTGGAAATGTTGTATTTAGCCTTTAAATTTAAATTACAGTTTTATACCGCCGCCACCATAAATATGACTGAGGCATGTAGCGCTACCCATGTCTGTCCATTCATACATCTCAGAATCAATATCCTCTCTATAACTTCTGTATAAAAAGAGGTATCAAAGTGATATTAACATATATACAGTGTTTGAAGAGAATGTGCTGCAAACCAAATTTGAATCATCAAGGTCAAGGTCACAACTACGGGCAATTAACACTTTACTCGTTTTTGAGGGATATTCCATTTTCAATGCGACTCCTTGCAATTTGACATTATCTGACTTGAGCAATAAGACCCTATTGGGCCTCTTGTTTTCTATTTTTGCACAATGTTTCTGTCTTCTTTATCATGATTATTTTTATTTTGCTATATCTTAACTTTTTGTGGTAGGGTTTTCACTTGACATTTGCAAGTGATTTTACAATGTTTTGGGGTTGAAGGGCAGAGGTCAAAGTAATGACCTATTTTTTCTAGCTAAATTCCTTGGCAACCATGCAGGAAGTCCTTAGCAAACTTGTATCTTTATTTAGTGGTTTTAGGGATTGTTTATTTTGAGTCCCAATTTGTTCGAATTCAAAGACCATAGTAACCATTCATAGTTTTGTTCACTGTTATTAAAACTGTCTCTTCAGATCATATTAGGAATGAGTTCAAAGTCATGTCATTAGTAAAACTGAGTTTTATTGATGATGTTGGGTGACATACTTTAAAACCAGAATGCTGTATGGAAAGTTCCACTATCAACATTCTCTTCTTGATGTTTCAGATCAATGTGTTAATAAAGACTGGTTGTTCAGTTGCATTACAAAGGAAAAAATTTACCAATTAACCATCTGAAATCAGCTGTAGATAGTGATAGTGATGAGTCTCAAGTTATTGATTTGCCAGCTCTTAACAAGCTTTTTGTGCAGACATCAGGATCAGAAAAACGTAGAAAAAGAACAAAGAAAAGGAAATGCTGTATATATCGTGGTACACTAGATCCAAAACTCCATAGACATATGGAAACTTTCCATTCAAGAGAAATAGAAGTTGCAAGAATATTAAGCTTGAAAAAGGGCTCAAAAGAAATGAAGCAGCAGTGGGCATTACTAGCTGCAAAAGGTAACAATTTGCATAACAAAAAAATCCGTGAACAAGGATACGGTATGCTTATTCCAAAATATCGCCCAACAAATGCAGTAGAACCAAATAGTTATCTGCCATGTGAATACTGTAAACTGTTATTTGTTTTCAACTGATTTGTGGAAGCATCATCTTAGTTGTGTGGCAAAACCAACTGATGAAAAAAGTGCCGGACCAACTCGCAATTTACGTCTTTTTCTTCCAGTTTCAGAGTCTATTGATCAACATTTCACTGAATCAGTAGTGGTAACTATAAGGAATGATACCATAGGTCAGACAGCTAAAACTGATCCACTTATTCTAGCATTTGGAATAAGACGTTTTGAAAAGACAGGAAAACATGAACACACATTTAATCACATAGCCTGTAGAATGCGTGAATTAGCCAGATTAGTACTGGCAATGAACAATAAGAATTCCAGTATCACAACATTAGAAGAATGTATAAAACCTGCATTATGGGGAATGCTAGTTCAAACAATCAAAAGAAGAAGCCGGATTTGATCCAAGTGAAAAAACATTTTCCAGCCCATCTTATGGCCATTAAAATTGGCCACAACTTAAAAAAAGTTGCATATATTATGAAAACTCAAGCTGGACAAGTTGGAGATTACAGTCGAATAGAAAGAATTAAATTTTTTTAGATATGTACAAAGATGAATATGATAATAGAGTTTCATCATAGCAAGAGATTCTCTGTCAACAGCTAAATTGAACAATGTAAAATTGCTTCCAATAGTTGAAGATGTGGCTGTGCTATCAAAATACCTCGAAAATGAGATCAGAAGTATTACCCATAATACTCAGAATGATTCTGATAAACTGAATTCTTACAGTAGACTTTGCAAACTTGTCCTTGCACAAATTATTCTGTTCAACAGGAAAAGAAGTGGTGAAGCGGAAAGATTAAAAAAAAAGGATTTTCTGAAATGTGCAGTAAACCAAAATGTTGATGATGACATATGCAAAAACACTAACAACATTTGAAAAAAAAATTGTGTGAGACACATCTCCGTGTTGAAACACGAGGGAAAAAGGGGAGAAAAGTCTCTATCTTGTTTACTGAATTGATGAAACAGAATGTTGATTATCCCTTACAACTGCAACATACAAGTAACATCAATAGTGAGTATGTTTTTGCAAGACCATATGGCATCATGCCATTTAGAGGCTCGGATGCCTTAAAAGAGTCCGTATGTAATGCAGATCTGAAGTATAAGGATAGAATAAAACTTCTACAACACTACGGAAACAGTTGGCAACTGTGTGCCAGGTTCTGAACTTGACAGAAAACAGTCAAGATCTACTTGGGACAATGATATTGATGTAACAACAACTGTAGGTGAGAACTAAATTTTTAACTTTACTTGAATTCAATTGAGCATTCTGTTAGGTAAAATAGTATTGTATCACAACTGGTTTTTAATTATTTTAACACCTCAGCATTCATCTTTCCGTCAGCCATTATAAACTCCAAATTCTTTGTTTCACAATTAAAAGAAGTAACCCTTTTGGGAAAACTTAGTGTATATAAATTAATAATTATTTCAACAACTTGAACATCCAACATAATCCTGACTGACAAGAAAAATACTTTTAATTATAGACTCATGTTTTTACCAGTCATACGTGTAACTTAATTTCGTTGTGAGCCACATTGAAAGGTAATATAAGGTGATACTTTGCCCAGAAAAGCCAGACACTGCTGTTTATAGATTTTTGACAGTGTTACTGTCCAGAGAGGGCAGCATACTGGATTCATGTGTTTTGTCTGTCCATTCTTCCGTCTGTCAATCCATCCATTAGTCTGTAATTTGGTCACTGCTAAGCTAGACACTCCAAATATGGTTTGCTTATGTACTATCATATGTTTTACATGCCTATGTATTATTTTGAATTTTAACCCCAACTTTCTGTTCAAACTTCAAATGTGTACATATTAACATGCAGCAAGCATATAAGTACAGTTCTTGTTATTATCAGCTTTTAATTAATGGATTATTGTCAGTTTTGTGAGTTGAACTAAGACGACTTCTATAGGAGACAAATTTGTTCATTAGAAGCATCTTTTTTCTAATATACAACAAGATTATTGTTGACTAGATTATGTTTTTCTCTGAAACCGCTTTCTCAGATAAATGAATACCAGGTTTCAGGGAGTTCCATGAGTCTTGGTTTTTGTTTGTTTGTTTGTTTTTTTAAATTTTTTTATGACTGTTTGCAAAAAAAAAAAAATTTATATACAAAGAATTTTTTTTTAATCAAGTGGTCATAAGGGTGGCTGCTGACTGTCTGACAGATGAATGCAATGCTCTACAGGGATTGTTTATATAGTTTAAACATTTGGGACTAACTCAGACCAATCACTACCACTGCAGTAGCCCAGTTGGTAGAGTGCTTGCTCTGTAAGCAGGAGGTTGTGTGTTTAATTTCCAGCCATGTCTGATCCAATACTTGAAACTTAGTGGTGACTGTTTTATTCTCCAAGCACTCGGTATTACAAAATGAAAATCACAGTTCTTTCTGATGTGAACGTGAAATAAACAAGGTCCCGTGTCACGGTAGACATGGCAGGATGAAGAAGCCTCCTGTATAATGCCATCGGCATAATATGGTGATGTCTTGATATTATTGAAATATTCTTGCCTGGGACATTAAAAACCATTACTCTACTCCACTCATACCAATCAGTAGAGACAGGTATCTACTCTACAAAGGTGACTTCTACCTCAAGTTTTACTGTACTTTAAATTTGCCATTTTACTTTATAAATGGTTCCAACAGCAATCATGTTACTGATTTCCAAAATAATGTTAATATTTTAATGGCAGATTCTATAATCATTATTTAATGTACATTAATAATTCATTTCAATATAGAAATAGAAGAATTGAGTGATGTTGAGACTGAAGAAGAAGCAATGTACCAAAGAGAACCAAATGGAGAAGATGGACATAGCAAGACCAAAAAAAAAGACTTCAGAATTTGGTAAGGTGCTGTTACCTGCCCAAAAGTCTTGTGTGTGTGTGTTATATATATATATATGCTTAGATTTGAAACAAATTTGAATATTCTTACCAGATAGTTTGTTTTGTCATTAACATTTAAAATGTCAACTTAAACAATGTTAGAATTAACAAACACGATTAAATGCACATACAAAACTGACAACTCTGAATGTTGGTTCAGGGAAGTTTCACTGTATCACAAGGTTAAACATTTTCTCTTAAGCATTCTTATTACATTGTAAATGCAGTTTGTATTAAAGCTTTCAGAGAGAGAAAAATAATGGTTAAATATCAAATCTTATGTTCGGTCATCCCCAACAATTTTGTTTGTTGTTCAAGCAGTGCAGTAAAGTTCAAATCACATCTAAACTTGTAATTTATATTTTAAAAAGTCGAACAAATCCAATCAATTTGACAACTTAAATGTTAAGAAGTGATTTTAGAATCTATTTTGTTTCCAGGCCAGAAACAAACAGAAGATATTGAAGGTATTGATGAACAGATGGATGATCTTAATGACCCAGACTGGTTTGCCTCCAAAGATGAAATATGTAAGTTTAAATAAACAAGGTGATTGTTCAATTAACATCTTTGTACACAGAGTAATGACTTTTTAGACAATAAAACCGGGCTCAACAATAACGGTTGTCCGGTACCAGTTACCGTCGGACAAGTGAAGATGGTATCGTACTTGTCCGACAGAACGGACAAGAAAATATTTCTACTTTCGTTTGTGGTTTAGAAAATGAGATCGGCACATAGACTGGTTTCCTATTTAAAGAAAACAAATAACAACTTCAGTGTACTTTCGGATGGTTTTTTAGTCTGAATCATGGTTACGTTTGATAGTATTCTTACTCAATACTGCACATGTTACAAGCGTTTAGTCCGTCGTTTACAAATACACACTTGTGTTGTAAGTCTGTGTGGTTGAAATGGATTTGTCAAAGTTTGGTTTTGTTGTCCCAACTAAAAAACAAAAAACTGAGGAAGGTAAAAAGAGCGCTAAAAAAACAATACAAAAAAAAAGTATGATGAAAGTTTATTTAAAATTGGTTGGAATAATTTCAGGCCTTAATGACGAAAATGAAACGACTGTTATGTTTTGCAGTGTATGTAGAAAAAATGGCAATATAGCTGATAATTAACTTCAATAATTAGATATATCTCAGACTCAATAAACATAATTTAGACATGTAGAATTTTCAAGAGGACAAGTAAAATTTCTGACTACCATTCCGAATGGACAAGTGTAAAAAAAAAAGTTTTGTCGAGCCCTGGAAACAAACCTATACCTGGGGTTATTTTTCAGTAAATACATAGGAAATCGCTTTGATTTTTTTAACTGTGTGATTATCTGATATATGCTATATACCGATATGCAATTGAGTGGGTTCAGCTGTATATTAGAATATTGAAGGTATCGATAAAAAATCAATTTGATACATAGCTTAAGGTTACAGATGCTGATATGGTAAATTTGAAACATGAACAGTTGGGGGTCATTACTTATATTTTATGTCTTTATGTCTTAGTTATTTATTGATGAATTTACTGTAACTAGACCTTAGATGTTTTAGATGCAGCATTTTTATCCTGCCTGTACAAAGTACAGAAGGGCTTATGTCACATCCCTGGTGTGAGTGTTGGCATTCAGTGTTAAAAGTTTTTTGTTTTAGTTTTTGCCTGTTTATCGACCTGGATGTGTAGTTGGGCATGCGGTTCTTCTGACAGCTCTTGTGAGGACTACTTAATTTGCAAATATGGTTGCAATGGGGCCAAAACTGGGAAAATCTTTACAGTCCATATAATTAACGTTATTGACTTTTCCACTTCTGCAGTAGATATGACTGATACCCTAATCTCAACCTCAGGTCTTTTGTTATTTTTCTGATATTCCTTTGAAATTTGTTTAACATCTTTATTGCAGCTAGTAGTGATGATGACAGTGACAGTGAAAATTGGTCAAGAAATTGTTATTACTATCAGATATGCACATTTGTTACCGAACCAAACACCCCCACCAACCCACCCACCCTCATGAATTTTAAGTCTGCATAAATAGTCTTCATTTAGTCTGTGTATTTATTTCTTTTTCTACACTGATATGTAAAATTATTATCAGACATCCCTCATTGGTACTTAATTAACCCCAACCAAATCCCATAAGTGTTTTAAGCATATATATAGATTGACAGTCTTCTTTGAATTAATAGAAAACTTTTAATATTCTAATAAACTGAATTGAACTCTATTTAAAATCTTGATATTTTACAAGTTTGCTGAGAATATGAAAGTGCCTAGCTCATTAAAAAATCATTGTTAATATAAACCATGAGGTTTTTATATATTTTGCATTTTCTTTTCAATATATTTTATTATAAGTAATTGTGTAAACACATCAGTAAAATTGAAATGCTTTTTGGTTTTAGATATGCTAAAAATAAACTTGGAGAGGCCACTGACATGTCTGAAAAAATGAGGATTGAAAATACAGAATTTTATAAAGATAAAGAGTCGGAGACTGATCAGCCAAGTGTTGAGAGTAAACTAACATCTGTGTCTTTGCCTGAAATAACTATTGAAAGCATAAAAGACTTTTCTGAATCAATGTTGTTTTATACAGGATTCCCAGATTACAAAACATTTATTGCTTTGTTTGAGTCACTTATGGAGCATGGAGCTGAAAGATTAGCAACAGATTCTGATGGGAATTCAAATCAGCACAATTTGGGAAGGAAAAGAAAACTTAGGCGTATAGATGAATTTTTGCTCGTTATGATGAGATTCAGACTGGGATTACTTGTAAAAGATTTAGCGTATAGATTTAAAATATCTGCAAGTGCTGTGTCAAAAATATTCAACACATGGATAGTGTTCATGTATGAGTGTTTGCAATCTCTTGTACTTCTTCAAGATCTAGAAGTTTTGAGATCATATGTACCACATTGTTTTGATAAATTTTCTGATACAAGGGTTGTTCTGGACTGCACAGAAATTTTTATCCAGATTCCATCTTCTTTGGAGAACAAGTCACTTACATACTCAAATTACAAATCTCATAACACTTTTAAATCATTAGTTGGTGTGAGTATGACAGGTACTGTGGTATTTGTGTCTTAACTATGGCCTGGCTGTGCCTCAGATATTGAAATAACTAGAAAAAGTGGTTTAATAGAACAGTTAAAAGAAGGGGATGCTGTTATGGCTGACAAGGGATTTGTTCATCTTCATGGAGATTTAAAAAACAAAGCTGTTAAACTTTATTGTCCACCATTTAAAACTGACGTACAGTTTAGCAAGGCACAGGTAGAAGTAACACGGAGAATCGCGTCTGCTAGAATACATGTGGAACGAAAAATGGAACAAATTAAAAATTTTAGAATATTGATGGGTTTAATGCCATTAGCTTTGAGTGATTTTGCTGAAGAAATTTTCTTTGTTTGTGCAGCATTAACAAATTTACTTCCACCCCTTGTGCCAGTTTAATTAATTATTACATGAACTGAGTGTAATTGAAATTTCAATTGTAAATCCTAGTTTATCAACTTTGAATTAAATATCACTTTATGCACCAAATGTTTGAAAAATTAACTTTTAGTGATAAACATACTCAAGATTTGTAATGAATTGTATATTACTACATCTGCAAAAATATCTGTTCTTAATAGCCTCATTGGTTGTTCAGAGCCACAGTGCAAATGTTTGCTGGGATATAAATATATTTCTTTACGTACCCTTCCCAATCTACCAGTGAAAACCTGTTGCTCATATTATTTCTAATTGTTTTTTTTTTAATTTTTAATAGGTTTAATGAAGGAAAGCTTCTGAAAAATGAAAAATTTGCATTTTTGTTTAACTTATGAGGAAGTAAGTCAACTTGCTTATCTTCAGTTTAATTGGAGATGTTCTTCTAATTGTTTGTTGCTATGGAAACTTCAATAAATGCTTTCTTGCATTCCACAGAAAGCATAGCCTTGTAAGACGAGCAGTAATAAATAAGCTCAAAACAGAAAATAAATGTACATATCTTAAAGCTTTTCTATTTTTGTGAAAAAAATTATTTGTTACATTTGTTCATTTTGATTTAGGAAAATTACAAACTCCAGGTTCCGGAAGAAATAGTACTACTGAGACTGGTTGTAAAAAGACGTGTAGGCACTACCCTTTAGGGCACAGACTATAATTAGACTAAAGTGGAAATACTTTTAATAACATTAAAAAAAAATCTGAACAATTGACAATTAAGTTTTACATTACATCACCTTTTTTCAGTCATTCACAAGAGAACAAGTTATTACTCTCTATACACAATTTCTTGAGGTGCACGATTGCATGCGGGTGTATTTTGGTCTACATTGTACTAGCGCATACTGAAGATGAATTTTAAGGTGCTAGTTCACTGAAGTATTGTGTCACAGACATATACAACACCCCACTCGGTCATATAATGACAGCCTGAGCCAACCAGTAAGGGCCAATGACAAGAAAACACTTTCCACATATGGTCTGAACAGGATTCTAACCCACAGAGGTGAGAGACCTTGGATTTGTAGACTAACATCTTAACCACTCGGCCACCGTCAATAAGCTCAGTGAATTTAAAACAAGATCTCAAATAGGAGTTGTTGAGAAAAACCTAAAACATATGAGCATATCAAATTCCTTTCCTATCTAGTGATTATCATTTCAGAGGCAGATGAGAAGGCAAACAAAATTTCAGTCCATGTTGAATGTTGAAAATTATAAAGAAAAAAATGGTAATAACATCAAATTCTAATTTGGAAAATTTTAATATTTACAATAGTTACATGTACTGAGTTATTCAAATTTAACATTTTAAAGAATCTTGTTTTCTCTTTATATAGAGCTATTCAGTAACCTTGGCATAACCTCATTCTTGTAGAAATCTTTTAGTTTTTGAAGCAGTGCATCCCAAAAAGGTTTGTCAAACTGAATTGTTATAATAACAAAGTCTTTAACTGTATAAAGAACAAAGTCACATCTGTTCATATTACACACTCCCATTTGTCCTAGGACTTGAGTGTTATATCTATGAGATTTTTTCAGCTGAACATTACCATCATTATTAAGGTAACAACTAAACTCTTTATCTTTACAAGCCTCTTTGATACTTGAATGTCTCCATTTGTATGGACATTTCACTTCTATTAAATACTCTGAATTTTCAGATTTGCAAGTAACCACCCCGTGAGGACTAGCACCTATGAATGCAAAATCAGGGTAAAGGATCAATCCTTTTTCTGTTATATGAATTTTTTTATTTTCTTTAAGTTTTTTAAATGCAATATAACTTTTTTGGCAATAGGCTCTTGTTTTCTACCCCAAATCAATGCACTTTTATCAACTGAACCAGAACTTTTGCATAAAAATTTAGATACAAGGCAATCAGATTTGGTTGAATCTTTTTTAGTTTTGACATCATGGAAATTAAATGCAGTGATTCTACCACTCCTTGCTGAAAGCCACATAGGATTTTGATGCTGCCCTACAGTTCTATCATTCACTTCTGCAACAATTTCTTGTGTACATGTGGACAGTTCAGAAATTATATTAGACTCATTAACCAATTCTTTTTCCAGATTTTGTACTGTTTCAATAATATTAATGTATTTATCTGAAGCAACCACAATGTGATCAGATGTCTCAACATTTTCAAAGTGTGCAACATTAAGATCATCCTCCACATTTATATTACTACTTGCAATTGCATTTGGTGGCAATATATAAAAAACAGAAGCACGTGATTCGTTGCCAAGTTTTTAACATAAAGAGATTCGGAATTTTACATGATCAATATTAAATTTCACATGTTTCCTACTTTTCTTTTTCCCAATAGTGGTATCGGTGTCATATTTTATTTTTTTGAAACTTATTTCATGTACTGGTTTGTCTCCCTCTTTCTCTTACTAGGTTGATTCCATTGACAAGGTTGGGATGTACAGGGAATCTCATCATTTTTGGTTAACGGCTGACCCTCAAGTGCAAAAAGAAGACCAGCTACATGAGTACAGCCCTCCCCAAGTCTGAAACATAAAATGAAATATATATCAAATATTTTATTATAAATATATTAAGCATGTAAAATTAAGGAAATAGAATGTAATTGAATGATGATTTGTATAATTTTCACTGGGTTAAGTCTACTCTGAATGCTAAACATCATATTAAAAATTTAAAAACTGATTATCACAGCATTTTAATTTAAAATCTGGTTTAAAAATGGATAGAAAAAGGTTTTTAGAGACTGGTCAATAACATCATTAGCCTGTTCTTAATTGCATATAAATAGGTTATAACATTATGAGAATATTTATTGTTACATACCCTGCAGGACATGTACAGTTGGCCTTGAGTATGTGAAAAGGCTCCAGTTTAGACATCAAAATCCATTGCTCATATATTCCACTTTTCATGGAAGGGTGACATTTTGAACGTACATAACACAAATCACTGTCATCAGATATTTGATTAATCATAACTTTATGAATATATCCTTCTTTGAAAAAGTTAAGCCCACGAATATACTGGCGATAACACTTCATTTTGTTACTATCTTCAGTCTTATGACTGCTGTGCAATAAATAATTTTCAACATCATTAATTCTAATTCTTGGTAAATTATCGGTTTTACTTGTCCATCCAGAGTTAAGTTCTGTTATTTTTGGTACATTGCATGTTGAAGTATCAGGAATTACAATATTATGATCATCTGTGTGTTCGTTAGTGGTAGGCCTACTATTACTAATAAAATCAACAACACGTTGCGCAACCTGTAACTTTGTACCACTTATTTTTAAATTATTTTGAGAGGGAAAGAAAATCTTGGATTTCTGTTTTTTTATAATTTACCAGATCTTGTACAGTAGTTCTTTTTGAAACAACAATCGGATTCATGATAACGACAGTAATCAGGTAATATTCGTATTTCGCGGCTGTAAAAACTCGGAAATACGTATACCTTCCCGCAAGAACGATAACTCGTACCGGCAAACATTACGAAAAGACGGAAAAGATGAACCTGCAGCAGAAGCATCATCATATTTAAAATGATATTAAAGAAGACAACAGTTACAATAGAACATATAAACAAATTTAATCATATTAGTGAACACTGACTCGTAACTAACATACAGTTAGCCATTGACATGATTTTAACATAGCAGTTGAACAAATTAAACTTATATTCATGCATTTTAGAATGTTTAATGTTACACTTTATGGTAACATTTGTTATCAAATTAAAGTTTCTTAGAACTATTCCTACTAGTCAGTCAGTTTCAAAGTCTTTGAGACAGAGCACATTTGGATTGAATCCTGGACGCTTGGTCCTGCCTGCGGTCCACTACCTATGAACTTCAGCTCTTGAATTCTTATGAAATGGAGGTCCTTCAATAACTGTGCATTAGCATTTTCAGCATTTGGCTTAAGGGAACTTCTCCAATCGGATTTTATTCTCTTCATGGCAGAAAATCCTCTTTCACACACAGATGATGAAATTGGCAATGCTAGTAAAATTTCAATTAACATGAGAAAGTTTTTGCATCTGTATTTCAAATCATTGCTAACAAAATACTGGTGGATTTGTGTATTTCTGTGATTACAAACATAAACCTTGAATTCTCTAAACTCCTGACCAACAGATGCAATATTGCACCAAGCGTTTTCAAGTACAGCATGAAAATGCTGCATTACAATATTGAGTTCAACATTGCCATTAAGAGCCAACTCTGCTCTAGCTTCAGGATAACTAACAATATCTAATAGGGCAATACTAGCTTTTATGACAGGATCATTTAACATGGGATTAAATCTGTCATCAATAGCAGTGTTTACTGCATCAACAATTTCTTCTTTTTCTTGAGCATAAGTCTTATTTAGATCAACATTTTTCAGTTCAATGTTTTATATTAATTATTATGGATCTCAGAAATGAACGCATCAAGGTTTTCCCCATTACTATACTTTAACTCCACAAAAGACGAGGATGCAGTTGTAATTGAATCGCAGAGCTTACTCAGAGTAAGATTATCTTCCTGAAATCTTAGACTTAAATTACCAAGCACTTTCAAAATATCTAACATGAAAAATACCATATACAAAAAAGGAAAGTTCTCAATTTTCCTACTGATATTAGAAGCCCTACATTGGACTTCGGCAGTACCTGCTCTTGATGCTCTCATGATTAAAATGAGTTAGTATTGTAGTAAAAAATTTTGTCAGAACCTCAAGGGCTTTACTAATATGTCGCAGCCACCTAGTGCCTTGCAAATTAGTAGGCTTTAGAACTTTTTCTTCAAGGGCATCTGCTATTGCTTAAATTTCTCCTTTTGGGGAATAATGGTATTGCTTATAAACATTTTGAAGCATGTCCTGTAAATCACTCATAAAAGCATGATGTTTTATAGCATTGTTTGCTGCCAACTCTAACCGGTGGGCAACACAATGCACAGATATTAGATGTGGAACATCATGTTTCAACAGAGCAGCCACACCACCTTTAAAACCAAGATTAACGGATGCCCCATCAGACCCAAATCCTACAACCTTTTCTTTCCAATTATCAATATTTGACTTTTCGAATGCATTGTCAATTGTTTTTAAAATGCCTTTAACATTTGCATTTTTAATATCTTCACAGCTAATGTAATGATTGACAGGGACACCACCATCTTCTACAGTTCGTATATAAATCAGTTCATTCTCTGTTAACAAAGAGTCAGTAGCTCCGTCAATAAGTAATGAGAAGGAATGCTTCTTGTTTAGGTTATTCAGTGCTGTGCTGGTGAGATCAATATATATGTGCTTGACAAACCTGTGCAGAAATGAATACAAAGACAAACTCACAATGTACACACCATGAAACAAACTTAAGACAAACTTACAATTAAATAAAGTACAATTACAAGCATTTACTCAAACTGTCACATTAATAATAATCATATACATGCACAGTTATATTTACAATTTAACCAGATTATATTAAGGCCAAGAAGCTATTAAGCTTTTTGCAGAAAGGTCACATATATGATTTAGAAATTAATAAAGCAGAGATTATACAAATTAAGTTGTTAATATAATTGAAAAAGTTGTTTTGTAGCACAAGGTTGGGTACTATAACATTCACAAACAAACCTTCTGCAAGCATTATCATTGTGGTATACGATCCCCATGTCTAACCCATTTTCATTTGCAGTTGTATAAGGCTAAGGAAAGAGGCAAACAAAATACACGTTTACAATTTTCTCAAAAACTGTCTCAAATCTGAGTTTATTTTATTTACACAATCAATAATTGGGCCAATGAATTCAGCCCGGTTTTCCTGGATTGCTTTAATTTTGTATTGACTGACGTCATTAAACGAACATGGGACTTGCTCTTCCAATGCGCAGTTAGGGATCTTTCCTAAAAGTCGATGTGCCTAAAAAGTGAACAGGAGTTGTCGGCAATACTGGGGTTTTTACGACACGCTACAGTACATAACCCCATTGTTAGACATAGTCTCATCATCACATGTATTTTCAATGACAAGACCGGTGAAATCAACCAGCTAACTGTCTAAAAACTTCCTTTCACGTTTCTTTTCATAATTTTTTTTTCGTAAGTTTTTTATCTTCAGTTTTTTTTTATGAATTACGATGCCAAATTTTGACAAATCAAAACAATTTGCAACCATGGGTCTCGTCTCTATAGACATGTTTGGTGTTGCTTACAACTCGTTTCGAAAGAAAAGATGACGTTTGTATTTGTTGAACTGTCAACTCAAGGATTATCAGATTTTATGCTGAGAATTGGTGGCATTGATATGTCTTAGTTTGTATGTGATGCTGTTTTTTTAACTTATGTCCCCGTAGCGCTATTTGCCAGTCCATCATGAATATTGATCATTACTCCCGAATTTAAGGAAATCTGTATGTTTTTTGGTAAGTAAATATTCCTGTCTGATATGGAGAATTACAAGTGAACATTTTACCACTCATTGAATCTTATGGAAGTCCTGCGCTTGTCCATTAATTTCTAACATTTTTCGATTATTAAGATTTACTTCATCGTTTGTTACAAATGCATGAAAGACTCCATCCGGGTTATTTGGTACCTCTCTATTTTAAGCAACTCAACATCCTCAGTAGCAATAGATTGGTAACTATATTATGAATACCTGCTAAATTTGATGTGCCAGATGTGCACATTTCGGAAAATCATTCCTATAAGTGACACTAGGGGCCGAAAAAGTTGAATATTAAAAACATGCGCCAAACAGTTTGCAAATCAATGAATCTAAAGTTCCAAAAATATGTAAACCCAAAACCAGCTAAGGAATGTTTTGCATGAGGGAACAGACCTTAGTTTTAAATAAATTTAAAAAATAAGACGACTGAAAATTTTGCTAAATGGTATATTTTCTGACAACACAAAGTACTGCCTACTGAGTTATGGATACCCTCGGGGAATTTACTCCACCAGGAGCGGTACCCGCTCAGGGGTAGTAAATATGTAACAAATACCTGCTAAATTTTGATGTGCCAAATGTGCACATTTCGAAAAATCATTCCTCATCAGTGACACTAGGGGCCGAAAAATTTGATAGATTAAAAAACATAGCAATAGATTGTAACTTATGCCTTATCCGAAGCCTGTCGTGGAGTTCTGCAAATTCTGAATCGGTTTTTTGGCTCATTTTTTCATCCAGTTCTATATTTTTACTCAATGCACACATCCTATCTCT
>JARBDR010000291.1:0-101131 GCA_029721355.1 Tegillarca granosa | reverse complement strand
TGGACTTTATAGACAGGTTCTGGAGTCATTTGGGACTGAAAAGGGTGGACTTTATTCACATTAGACAGGTGGACTTTATATAGAGGTTCATTATATAGTAAAATCCATTGGGGATACTTCAGACCGGTTGGTATAGACAGGTGGACTTTATATAGAGGTGGACTCTATAGCAAGTTATACTGTAAATACTGTCCAGCAAAATGTGTTGGATATATTGTTGACCTTGACAGATTAAGGAGATTGTTCTCTCTTTAAACAAAGAAAGTTGTAAAATGACTGTGGACAATTTAACAGCATCTAGGTACAATACCATCATGCCTATTGTACTGAAAAAATGGTGTTAATCTAAAACAAGGCTGAATCGAGCATAACTTATCATGATCTTGGCTATTCCAATGATTTCACTATTGATCACTGATATATCTGATATAATAAAACATTAACTAATAACTAACCCCTGCCTGCATGCCTGCATGATCAAGTTAATAGCGAAGTTCAACATGGTTGCAACTTGACTAAAAATGTAGACAACCGGTTTGGAACACACAATAGTAAAATTGATAATAAAGAGCTGCTAAGTATTAGGGTTTATCCACTACACCATTGATTGGTATATATGTATACAAGGTACATATGGGCTTATAAATCACAATTGACGACCTATGATCAGTGCGAATAAAATTCGAATTCTACATCTAAATGCTATGTCTTTACTTTTGTAAATTGTTATGAAAAATTAGAAGAAAAGTGCCCTAAGTCACCTTTATTTCTAAACAAAAATATCCAAAAGCACACTCCATAACCTTTGTGTATATGTCTTAAATTTTCAAAACTGAACACTATCATGAACACTAACCTGAATACAGAGGCAATATATTTCCTCAAGGACCTTGATTTTATTTGTTCTGGGTAATTGATTCCTGGGCACATAGTAACAATTTCTTTAAGCTCTGTGTTTACATTCCATGGAGAGACAGCATTTAGCCTTGCAAATATGTATGGATTTGTGACTGGAATGCCAACCTCATTTCTGAATTTTATAAATAAATACTTCTATTGCTCTCTTTCCATCTTGAGATAAAGAAACAAATGCCTCAATGTTTTTCCTAGACTATAGGCTAAAGGCTGCAGCAATAACCATATCCATTCTGAAATACTTGAAAACTGAAATTTGAACATAGAAAATGTTGATTTTAAAATGTATCTCATTCTAGTCATCATTTAACAATTATGTACCTGTGGCAGTATACAGGTAGCTCTGAAATTATGCCAGAACAAGAGATATTATGCTTGATTAATTACTTATGATTACTGCTTACAATACACATCTAAATATCTGATTTTACCATTAATACAATTTATACCAAAACATCTTTAACACTACAACCTTTCAAAATTCACACAGCCACTTTTGTTAAGTCCTGAATATGAAACTGTATATATATCATACATAGTGGTTCTTACATAGGACACTTACATAGTTTTAAATTTTGTTCCAGTACACAATTTTGGCTAAGTTATGTCTTGAACTTAGAAATAGCTTCTTCAGGCTTTTACAAACAAATCCAGTAACTAATATTTTAAGAAAATTTAAAGTCCATGTCCCATAATTTTGTTGAAAATCAGTGAACCAGAATCAAACTCTGTAACTTATTTTGGTAGACTTGCATACCAAATTTGATTTCAATATCTGCAAATTTTTAAAAACAAGAGGCCCAAGATGACCCTAATATGCTCACCTGAGTTTAAATGTAACTGGTATGTCTTGATAATACCTGGTTAAGTCATAACATGTTGCCTCAATAAAAGTGGTTTCAGATACCATTATTTTTATTGTTTTGGTTTTTAATTATATAGGTCACTGTGACCTACTTTTGGTAGCCAAAGCGACCAGAAACACAAATGAGAATGGCAATGGTCTAAAGGTGCTTTTGACTAATATGAATGAAATGTGACCAGTAGTGTCTGAGAAGAAGTCTTTTGATGGATGTATGGATGGATGACAGAGTTCTTATCCATAACAAAAGCTCACATGAGCAATTTTCAGATCCGGATTAAGACTTTACAGATTTGACACATAAATTAAAATATTTAAAAAAAATTTGTAAAATTGCAACTGCAAATTATTTTTAAAAAATTGTTCAATTAATTTAAATAATGTCACATAACAATGATTTTGTAAAACAAAACAAAACAAAAAAAAAAAAAAAAAAAAAAAAAAAAAACAAACAAAAAATCAGGTTTTAGCTAAATCTACATATCAGTATCACATGTATTTCAAAAATAATAATTCACTAAAAAGTAAAAATTCATAACATCTCATAAAGTCATAAAATTCAAAAATTAAAATAATAATAATAATGATAATATTAATAATAATAAAAAAGTGGCCTCACTGGGATTTGAACCCTCGACCCTTGGGTTGCAGTATCACATGTATTTAAAAAAAAAACACTAAAAAGTAAAAATTCATAAAATCTCTTCCTATGCACCATTGTAGTCAAAAAATTCAGAAAATAAAAAAAAAATTAAAAAAAAAAGTTGCCCCACTGGGATTTGAACCCTCGACCCTTGGGTTGCTAGAATTGAAAATGAAAAAGGTCGAAAAAAGTGACTTGTATTTTACAGAATTTCATGAAAATTGTCAAACATATGTTTCTTCACATAAGAAAATGTTTGGAAAAAGAGTTCATCTAAATTTATTCATAATTTTAATTATGAAATGAAATTCACAAACTTGGTATATAAGATGCTGCAGATGCCAAATATCACATCAGATTTTATCTCAGTGAAGTGGTTTTGGAAAAGAAGATTTTTTTAGGTTTTTAACTATGTAGGTTATTGTGACCCACATTTGGTAGCTATGGCAACCAAAAACACAAATCTGAAAGGAAATGTTCTATAGATGCTTTTGACCAAGTTTAAACAAAATGTGACCAGAAGTTTCTGAGAAGAAGTCGTTTGAAGCAATTGTTGACGGACAGACGGACGGACGACAGAGGGTCTGCCTCTATTGATACCAATAGCTCACTTGAGCACTTTGTGCTCAGGTGAGCTAAAAATAAATCCATAAAACTAATGTTTTAAGGAAATTTTTTTTAAGTCTAACTCCAATAATTTTATCTAAAATCAGTGAACTGGAACTCAAACTCAAACTTGATCTGTAACTAATGAGGGCCTCACATACTAAATCTAAAATTCAAAAATTTATGTGTAAATGAAACAAAGCTTGAATCTGTTTGTTTTTATCATATCACATGGTATTCTAGTCTTATAAATGCTTGGAACTTCAAAATAAATCCTCATGGTATTAAGAAGGGGAGGTTCTGGGTTTGAATCCCGACCAGGTGTGACCTAAGACTTGAAAGTGTGAAGTGACTGTTCTTTTGCCAAGCACTCAGCATTACGAAATTATAGTCACGGTTCTCTAAGATGGGAACTTAAAATAGTCGAGGTCCTGGGTCACGGAAGATGTGGTACGATGAAGAACCCTGCTGTATAATGCCATCAGCACAACGCACAGGCAAAATTCTGCACTTTCACCTATAGCTGGGGACGTCTCGATATAAGTGAAATATTCTTGACTGGGACATAAAACACCATTACTCAACTCAATCTCAACTCATGTTATAAAGTTAAAGAGATGTTGTAAAACAGCCAGTGCTCATATCAACAGAGTGCACTTTTATACAATGAAACATAATGACTAGTCAGCAGTCCATCGATAATTCCATGGAGATTTCTCCTTTTCTTACATGGCCATACAAGGCAAAGTGGTACTGTCACTGGCTTTCAAAGTCAATGGTTGTGGGTTCAAATCTCACTTAGGACTGTAATTAATCATTTACCTGGTATAGCTCGATGAACGTATTCCATCATTAGCATTTTTCTTATTCTAGAAGACATCAACCACAACAGGCAAAAGTTTAGAAAATTGATGTCAAATTCATGCTTTTCTGACAGTTTAAAGCATGTGACAATTCAAACATTTTTTCGATTGAGAATTTTATTTTTAAGGTGATACTAAAACCAAAACTAGACAATGACATCTGTTCCCGGAATTTTAACTGGTTTGTCAAGCATTTTTATCTGCCATGTCAGAGGTCAGACAAAGTTTGGGGAAGCCTGACAATTTGTGCTATACACTGCAACCTGTAATTTTAAAACTCCTGACTTTGTATGGGCACCAGATATAATAATGTTACAGTGCCTTAAGTTCTATACTAACAATCTCACATATAACCAGTGTCCAAACAAATTTATAATATGAATATATATTATGTACTATCTGGAATACACAAATGACAACCAACTTGAATTGATATTTAAGACAAAAGTTGCACCTATGCATACCTAGGTTTAAAACAAATATGAATTGTAACCTGCAGTCCTGGAAAGTGTACTAGATTCAAGGTTACATAACCAACTTCTTAAAAAAATATAGAGGAACAAGCACAAGATTTGTGGTTTTGATGGTGTGGTTATAATCCTGTCGACTCTAGCTGGGCCTAGTTTGTGCAGTTAATACAAACCAGCAGGTTAAATGGTTAATGAAGCTAATTTGATTCTGTTGAAAGTATCAATATATTTCACTTTTTCATTTTCGAATAGTTGTTGTTTAGTATTTTTCACAATTATTATATCATTATGCGGAGATTTTACAGGTCAACCAAAACTGTTTTTATGGATACAGAATTTTTAAATTTTAACTACTTGCAAAGCTATTGAAGCATTACAGTAAGAATACAAATAATAGTAAATGTCTATCTGATCCAGGGCTGTAAAATAGCCACTGCAACTGATCTTATGTCTTGTACAATTAAATCACACTCTTTTTGACAACAGGCCCAGGGCTCTATGGATCAGAAAAATAAGTATTGGTTTTTGCTATTGGGGGGGGAATATAGTAAATATAGAACTGTAATAGATACAATTTTGTACTTAATGGAATCTGCCAGTGGTACCACATGATCAATATCCATTAATACATGTATTTGTGCGAGACATTATGGAAAATGGGCACAGAGCAAAATCCAGGAACAACATCGTTTTTATGCGAAAACTTCAACTAATTCGATTCCATATCTGATGAAAATAATTATTCTGCACAAACTTCAGTAATCACACAGTACACAGCAGACCCCTTTTATTTAAGTTAGGAATATTTACCAAGAGAAAAATCACAGGGGCTTGATGTCAAGAATTTTGTGTTTTTGTTTTAAAGATTATTTGTGATTTCATTACAAGCGTGGTTACAAATTCATACATATCGATAACTTTACATGAAAATCTTAAAATTGACACTAAGAAATGCAGCCCCTGTTTGAAAAATATAAATTTTAGATACTGTGAATGGGACCCAAATTAAGCAGATTAACAGTGCTTTCGTAACTTTTAAAAAAATTAATTCTTATATTAAAATGGGAGATTTTATCGTATTTGAATCATCCGTTTCGATTATTGTGCCAAACCTGTCAATAGTTCCAAAGACATTGCCACTGGTGCCGTGACATTGTACAGCACATTGATAGCGATGTCTGATTCTATAGACATGATAGAAAGCGTCCATCGGATATTCGGCGGGCCCCGCGCAAAATCAAGAAGTTTCTGTATTTTGCCTTTTAAAATTTGCCTATACGAGAATAATTTAGTTTTGAATCGCTACAAAGACAACACTTACCACAATTTTCAGTCAAAAGGAAAGCCGCCATTTTCTTTTTGTACATCGTTTGTTTCCGTCTCTTTTCGTCATAGGTCGTATATCGGAAGCTGCTGATTGGCTGAATTTATACATTTATACATCTCTGGAAAGGTCTAACTATGTTGAGCTAACGGTGTCGTATACATAGCCGATTTTCGGGTCCCAATAATTCGGTTTTAGACGAGACGTTATTTGAAGTTTATTTGAAAGAAATATCAAATTGACCACAAGACTTTTGGAGACCCAACAATATTAATGGGTCATGTCCCAATTAATGGAAAATGACCCAATAGTTAGATGAAGACCCAATATTTCGAGTATGAAAATCACGAACGTCCCAATACTTATGCAAGTTTAAAACTATATATATATATATATATATATATATATATATATATATATACACATATATATATATTGCCCCCAAGTTGGAACACTTTGGTAAGTGAGTGCTTTACAGCACAGACTTACAGTTACCAAGGTTCAAATCTCATGTAGACAGATTCTAGACTGAGAAAGTTTGTCAATTCACTTGCTAAAAGGAATTTCCCTGGTTTTCCCTGGTTACTCCATTTTTCTCAAACTCCTTTTTTGAGTTTTGGTCCAAGCAGGTTATGATTGACCCCCTACTGACTATGTCAAAAAGTGAATCATCATAATTTGAATATATTAGTCTTCAACATGTCTGTTTAATGTCTACCATTTAACATAGCCAGTTACTTAAATTAACATACTTTTAATTTATGCTAATTGGGTTTATTCACTGAATATACTGAACCTAAAAACTTAAATTTTATATGTAATTTGTCATCACTTAGTATTTAAATCCATATATATATATATAGTTGTGCTATTATTCTTTCTGGGGGTACCAGTTTGTTACCCAATGGTCCATATGTAATTTAACCTTGCCTCTATAAGAATAGAGAGTCTGTGTGATTGCATTAACATGCAGTGTCAAACGTTTTTACTGAGCTTTTTTTGATGGACTATAATTATGATAGGAGTGAAGGTGAGGTAAGCTGTTCTTCTTCGGGCACCAGATTTTTACCAGTGGCCTATAATGTAATTTAACCTTGCTTCTATAAGAAGGCTGTGTGATACCATTACATATAATGTCTGTGATACCATTACATACAATGTCAAAATTTTTAGTGAACATATTTTGATGGACTATGCATGGCTAGGTTACTGTGGTGAAGGTGAGATAAGCTGTTTTGATAACTATTACCCTATTAATAACATAGATAGTCACATGTATATTAATTTGTCTATTAGTTTGCACTGGGTTTATGTTTGGACTCCTCTTGCTGTGCAAGAGGCCTAAGTTGTCTTGAGAAAGTGGTCAGATGCGTAAGCTAACTGATTTCATTATCTCTCATTGGAACATTTGGCCAGTTAATTCATAGTTTGAGGAGCTAGTTTGTTTGCAGCTTACTTCACCATCCCAGAACTGGAGAACTTAACACCTTGAAGACATGTCAAATAAAATGTAAAATCTTCAAAAAAAAATTAAATTAAAAATTTCCCTTTTAAAGAGGCATTCATAACTGATCTAGCAACAGTTGTGTTATACTTGTAACTTTCATCATTGCAGACATTTTGGAGAGAAGTTATAGTTTTTTACCCCACAGTCAAGAGTTTTTCACTAACATTAAGGCGGCCACTTCTGAATGGTGGGCAAAACTCATGTGCCTTTAAAACCACCAACCCTCAGCGAGTGAGCTGACAAACTTCTCTACACTAGAATCTACCTGAGTGGGATTCAGACCCTAAGCACTGATGAGCACTGATGAGCACTGTGAACAGTAAGCAGACACTTTAGACCACATGACCATCAAGGCCCCTACAATTTTTTGGTACCCATAATTTATATATAAAATGTTACATAATATTTTATCATAGAAACACAGTATTTGCATATTGCATGCTTCTATGTCTGATGGATGTCATAGAGCCTAATGATTATTAATTTATAAGTATCTAAGATATACAAACTTACAAAAGAATGATGTAGATACCTAAAAGATTGATTGCGCTATTCGATAAGTTAATTGTCAGTCTATTTTTGATAAAAGATTACTTAGGTTACATAAAGTTGAGCTGAAATCCCGGTAATGGAAAATTATTTAATACCAGTACATGTACAAATAATTAATATAACCAAGTCTTGCTGCGACAACAGTGAAGGTGATTGTTGTCAGCGTAACGGGATTTGCCAGCATACCATGTTATGAATATCTCATTTGATTGAAACATTATAGAAAGCGTTTAGATTGCTAATCCCAGAATAAATACCTGGTTTACTAGGAAAATGTCTACTTACATAATTCTATTCGTGATGGAAACAGTTGTTCAATACAATGAACTTCATTACTAATAAATCAAAATATTGTTGGCATTGAAAGGATCAACATTTATGTTGACTTTTACATTAAATTTTCATATTCTGACAATACTATACTACAAAAGCATGTAACGAGTGTGTTGATATTCTGGATGACTTTTTTTATTCTAAAACTGCACATTTTCTTTTTCTTTTTTTTCTTTTTTTTTTATTTCTAGAAATGGTGTAAATGTACTTTTTTGTATTTTCAGAAATGGTGTAAATGTACAAGTTATGGCTAGTCGTTCTAACTCCAGTTCAGATATGGTGTTTATGGATGGAGAATTTTCACCAAACTTTCAGGAAATTCATTCTCCGTATTCCTCATATTCTACATACTCACAGGAGATTAAGTACATCTTTGAACCTGACTTTGGTAGAAGTTCTACAGAGGACTATTCACAAATACATCTACCACTACACAGAACTCATACACAACAAAGTAATCACCCGCCACAGCCACCGCCTAGAACTTCTAGCGTTTCGTCTGTAACATCAGACTACAGTAGCAGATCATTCCCTGTGAATTATCATACATACAATGCACAGTATTATTCTTCTCTGCAACAGCAGCAGCAGCAGCAGCAGCAGCAACAACAACAACAACATCATCAATTTCAGCATCATAACAAGTCTCGAAGAAGAACATGGTCTCCTTCAGGCCTGAAACAAGGAATATGTCAAGTTCAGAGCCTAAATAACAGTATTAAAAGTTGTCATAGTAACGATCATTTGCTTGATAACAGTATTGACAGTAACAGTTCCCATGTTACAGAAGAATCATCTGATATTGCACCACCACGGTTAGCTCCTATTAGTGGTAAATTATCTAAGGTAAATTAAATATATATTAATTATTTTTCAACTTTTTTCTAGTGTATTTTGTTACTAGATAAAGTAATGTATTGACAATGAATTTCCCTGAATCATATCCAATCAAAAGGTGCAAAAAAGCGAAAATTTAAAAAAAGTTGTGATGAAAATGTTCAAAATTTGTATTGTATACATTAAAAAACCAGTGTCTGAATTAAATTTAGTGGTGAAAAATGTGCCAAAATACTACATATGTCTGGATCTTGAGATTTTCTCTTGTATTGTTATTTGAATCTAAGATGTAAGAATAGCTATCATTTTATTGCTCATAAATTAGAACTTGCCAAGGTTTGTAGAAAAAAGCATAAAGAGTAGAGATCAATTCTGAAATCAGAGTAGAACAGTTTTTTTTAAATTCATTCTTGAATGTGGCTGATGATATATGGATTTGTACAGTTTTTTAATTCATCCTTAAAATTGTGGCTGATGATATATGGATTTGTACAGTTTTTTTTAATTCATCCTTGAATGTGGCTGATGATATATGGATTTGTACAGTTTCTTTAAATTCATTCTTGAATGTGGCTGATGATATATGGATTTGTACATTCTAAAATGTAATGTGCTTGAATTGCATTAGGGTTTATTGAATTAATTATTGTGTGGCTCATAAAAAGGTAGCCGGAATCTCCAAGACAGGTGGAAATGACTCTCATTCATATGTATTAAGTTTGTGTTCTTCCTGATTTGACATGTTACTCAACACAGAACATTAACAAAGGCTGTTTATAATCACTACCATGATAATGTGCATAATGCAACCTGAATTCTCATTGGTTCAGTAGTAGAGTGCCTTGAGAGCAGTACAAATGTAGGTTAAGGGTTTGATTTGCAGCTGGGGCATTGATTTTGGATACTGCTTCTATGCCTTGTGTTTGGCAGAAAGAGAACAGAGTATCCACTGGTTCACCTGATGTCAGGATATTGGAACTGTGTATGCTTGTCTGTGGCATACTGACTCATTGAGTTAGCACCTTAACAAAACATTGTCCTGATAAAGGGCAGACCATAATAACAAACATTTACAGATTTCACACATACACAAACTTGTTCTTAGGTTCTTAGATTAATACTTAGGGATTAATAAACTTGATCCTCATTCTGAATAGCTAAAAAATTGCTGATGCGACATAAAACAACATTTAACAACCTACCCAGCTAAGCAAATGGATATTTTGAAACTCATTTTTTGGGGCGATGCAGAGTCACCTTACCATTCAGTCAGGAAAAAGCAAATTCATTGCTTGCATGCTTATATTTGTGTTATTTTGAATCAGAATTGATGAGGTAATTAATTAGTATGAAAATCTTTATTCTAAGGATACATCTGTCAAGTAAAGTTACATGATTTATGACATTGTATATCTCAGGGCATTTACTTCAAGTAGACACAAGTTTATATCGCTAATTTTGAAAATAAAAAATTGAAAACCCAAACAACATTTAAACTTACTACTGTATTAAAGATTTACTGGTATAATTTTTAGCAATTTACAATTTTTGCAGAAAAAATATATTGACAAATACTGGTTACAGACTGGGAAATTTTCTGAAATTATAACTGGTCCATATATTAAATTTCAACTTTTTTAGCTCACCTGAGCTGAAAGCTCAGATGAGCTATTGCTATCCATCTTCGTCCGTCGTGCGTCGTGCGTCGTCCGTTGTGCGTAAACTTTTTACATTTTAATCTTCTCCTTCAAAACCACTGGGCCAAATTTAATGAAACTTGGTAACCATCATGCCTAGGTGAAGCCCTTTCAGATTTGCACAAATGAAGGAGTTATGTCCCCTTGGGGCCCCACAAGGGGGAAAATAGTGAAAAACTTTAAAAATCTTCTCCTCTGAATCTACAAGTGATATACCTTAGTAATTTCATTTATAACATCCTTAGGTCATCTATTTTCAGATTTGCACAAATGGTAGCCATGGGGCTCAAAATGGGGAAATTGTAAGGCACTGAGTGGGGAAATTGCTGAAAATTATATATTTATCACTATATCTTGAAAACTATTAACTTTTTGTATAGACATGTATATCAGAATATTGTAGGTATTGACATGACGATCATTTTGATATATGGTTCAAGGTCATATGTTGAAAGGTCAAGGTCACAGCTGCAAAAGTAGACTTAATTTGCTAATTATCTTGAAAACTATTAACATTTTGTATAGGCATGTATATTAGAATATTGTAGGTATTGACATGGCGATCATTTTGATATATGGTTCAAGGTCATATGTTCAAAGGTCAAGGTCACAGCTGCAAAAGAAGACTTAAATTGCTAATTATCTTGAAAACAATTAAATTTTTGTTTAGGCATGTATATTAGAATATTTTAGGTATTGACATGACAATCATTTTGATATATGGGTCAAGGTCATATGTTGAAAGGTCAAGGTCACAGCTGCAGAAGATGACTTAAATTGCTAATTATCTTGAAAACTATTAACATTTTGTATAGGCATGCATATTAGAAGATTGTAGGTATTGACATGGCAATCATTTTGATATATGGTTCAAGGTTATATGTTCAAAGGTCAAGGTCATATCAACATAGGAATACTAAAATTATTAATTATCTTGAAAACTATTAACTTTTTGTTTAGGCATGTATATTAGAATATTTTAGGTATTGACATGATGATCATTTTGATACATGAGTCAAGGTCATTTGTTTAAAGGTCAAGGTCACAGCAGCAGAAGATGACTTAAATTGCTAATTATCTTGAAAACTATTAACTTTTTGTATAGGCATGTATATTAGAATATTGTAGGTATTGACATGACAATCATATATGGTTCGAGGTCTTATATGTTCAAAGGTCAAGGACATAGCTGCATTAGTATACTGAAATTGATAATTGATTTGGAAATTATTCATTGCACTTCAGTTACTTCATGCATATTATATAAGCAACTTATAAATGAAATGTGAGTGGATATATTTCTGATTAAGTTTTGATGGAGTTCTTAATTTGAGAAAACTTTTCAAGTTTCTGTACTTAATATATTGTCTATTGCACTTTGCAAACAATATTGGACATATCTTCAGGTGAGCGTTAAGGCCCATGGGCCTCTTGTTTTAAATTTTATTTATTTTGTAAACAAAATATTACAGTTCTGTCTGAAAAATTAAGTGTTTTTAGCTAGAGGGCGGGGGTAAATATGGAACAGTGGGTAACAGGATTGTATTTCAAGTTTCAGGCCTTGGTTACACAGAATTTGTTTTCTGTGCACAGTTATTCAAGTGTTGAGATGGCTCTGCTGGCTTTACTTTGGAACCCTAGCCTGCAGTCCAGATAAGGAACACTCAGTATTTATAACACAAAATTTGTTTTCTTTGCTACGTTTCTCAATGTCAATCTGGTGCATTGGCCTCTGTCCTGTTATTCAAGAGTTTGGTAACACAAAATTTATTTTCAATGCCCTGTTATTTGTTTTATGATGTTTATTGTTATTGATTATAAGTATCAGTAATAAGTACATTTTGTACAAACAGTAGTCAGATCTGGTAATCATCAAATGTGTATAATGTAAGGGTTATCTGACAGTAACAATGAATTCTAACTGACACAAAACAGATGCAGTGCATGGGCATATAAGAAAAGTTGGTATTGGCCTTAGGTTTTGGACTTGGTCTCAGCTGTCTGGACCCTGGCCTTGAACTTGTAATACATATATCCCTGGCAATCTGAGTTTCTGGACTCTGGCCTTGAACTTGTAATATATCCTTGGCAATCTGAATTTTTTTTCTTCTTCTTCTTCTTCTTTTTTTTTGTTTTTTTTTTTTGTTTTTTTTTTTTTGGGGGGGGGGGGGGGTATATAGGACTTACCATGTCTGTTTTTCTTTAAATCCATCTATCTTTCTGTGTTATTTGATAGTTACTCATTGATATTGTGAAATAACTTGAACTAACTCTACACAAATTATCTCTGTCATCAAAGGATTGACATGACTTTGAATAAAGGTCATATTTTAAAGTCTAAGGTTATGGAAAGATGACAATTACAGTGTCAAGGATATTATTCCTTTCAAGAAATTTCTAGAATTTTAAAAATTTATTTATCTTTCACGAATGCCACATTATTGTCTGGGAATTGAATTTAAATACCCAATCCATGTCAGTTTTGGTCTACCCAAGGCCAGATGGCCAGTGACATTCAGTGTACGAATCCTAGATATCCATACACTGAATATCACTGGCCATCTGGCCTTGGGTAGACCAAAACTGACCTGGAATTACCTAGTGAAACAGGGCTGTCCCAAAGTATGGATGATACAAATCCACTGGATCGCTAAGCATGGAAAGGGGGGGTCATTCTTGACTGGACAGTGGACAGTCAGGCCTCCTTGTAAAAGGAATAATCAAAGGCCTTGATAAACTAAACAGGATAATGATAAATGATGATATCTTAAATCTGCAGCTCTGGTGTCTAAGATGACATTTATTTCAGTCAAGAATTTCTAACATACTACCATGATTTAAATTCTTTCTGTTGCATGATCTACTCTCTACTTTGTACTAACTATAATGGTACATGCAGTATATACATACTGGTAATAACTCACAAAGAAAACCTCTGCAGCATCACATAGTGTCAAGGTAATTTATTGTTTTTTTGTTTTTTTTTCAAAATAAGTTTTTTTTTTATTTCTGGCATTTTACTTGCGTAATTACCAGTATATTCAAAATTGTTAATTTTAAGGGCATGCAGATATTGGATATTTTAAATATTTGTGTTGTTTTTGTTATGCATATCTTGCATAAACCTTTTTGTTGACATCATGGAATATTGTTTTCATGGCCTGATTTGTCTTAAGTGCTCATTTGAAGCTTGTACAAGTGTAGTGTGTGGTATGTATCAATCTGTTTATCTTTGCTAGTTCCCGGGACAATATGGTGATGTTATGGCTTTCAAAACTTTACAGAGATGTTGCTTGAGTCTCCTTTACCCATTCCAAGTGTGAAGAAGAAGGTTGTAATTAATTTTTAAGTGGCTGATCAGTTATTAAGCTTTAAGCTTTTATCTTATTGTGGCACCAGTCTCATAGAGGCACCAGTCTCATAGAGGCACCAGTCTCACTGAGGCAGTCTCACTGTGGCACCAGTCTCATAGAGGCACCAGTCTCACTATGGCATCAGTTTCACTGAGGCATCAGTATCACTGTTGCATCAATCACTGTTGTACATTGTTATGATGCATTGTTGCTTATTTCCATTCAAGTTGTTTTGGTGCCATGTGTATAGAAACTTGAAGAATTATTTCTTACAGAAATGTTCAAAATCACTTTCATTTCACAAGATTAAGCTTTTTCAGTCAATATTCAAATTTTGATGGTAGTAACCAACAGAAGTCTGTCCTTAACTTGTGTGACAGTTGGCAAGAGCATGTGTGAATAAATTATACATTATTTATTATAAATTTAAATATCTGTTTTATGTGAAAATAAAACAAACATAAAAAATTCTCTATTAACAGCAATGTAATTAAGTTATATTTATTTAAATTTCCTTATACCATGTATATATAAATACCATTAGATAATTATATTTACTTTTTATTCAATTTAAAACTTACCGTGACTTAATTTTTCTTTAGATATAAATATACATATATATTGAAAAATATGGATACAATAATCATGTTTATTTTATAATTCACATTGAACAGCCGTGACTATTTTCTCACAGATGTTGTAATCTATATACATGTGTATTGATAAAATATTTATAGTTATTTTACGTTTGATTTTTTTTATAACAATCATGACTGTGGTTGATATTTCCTCACAAATGGTGTATACCGGTATCTACATACATATCAGTAAAATAATCATATTTATTCATCAGGCCAGGTAAAAAAAATCAATAAGATTCAGGTACCGTCATCTGTATCTGCTAATATAGAATAATATGATAAATATACTAAAGCACAAATTTAAGCTGCTACTTGCAGTGTTGACAATTGACCTGTGTTCAGGTGAGATAACGAGACCAAGGAAAATATCCAGGTTGATTGTTGATATCATTTCTGATAAGATCATATATACGGTACTAAGATGTGGTCAGTTCACTTGGTCAATCATCATCATGTGGTCAACGTTTTATTTATTCCTGGTTGATGTCCAGCAGACAGTTCCTGTATAGTGTGTGAAGATAAGTGGATGATGACTTATTGTCACACCTGTGTTATGCAAATTAATACTTATTTATTATAGATAGATGCAAAAGTTTTAAATCATGACCAATATTAAATAGTTTGTAAAGGAAGTGTATGAATTATTAGTAAACCAAGGACAGGTTGCAGGACTGACTGATGTTTAAGTATAATTTTTCTGTGCCTTTCTTGTAAAATTAATTAGTACTTATCATAGATGCAAAGGTTAACACAGTTAAGAGTACTCAACGAGGAGGATCTAGACATCTGAGCTGTGTTGGTCCATCATGTGTACAATGTGTACAATGTGTCCATGGTGTGTAATCCTTTAAGAAGAATTGATCATTATAGACAAAACTGTTGCAGCCTGTTTTTGCCTCCTTTGATGAGGTTTTGTATTAACAATTGCGTGTTTATAATATTTTTCTTCATGATTGTGAAATATCGTTATACATGTGAGATATGACTAGTACATGGATACACAATAAGGTATGATATATGTACAGTATATTTTATCACCTTTATATATTGAATAATTTAGGAAAAGGTTACAAATTGTTTTTGATCTCGCTGTCAATTTCATTGATCCGACAGAAATTTTTACAGGCAATTCCCTTGTTGTTTCAAGGCTTTTTATTTATATCACTACCAAAATTTTATCCTGATCAAAGAACTTGAACTTGACCATTAACCTAAACAGGACATGTTTTATAAGGACGTAAATCTTAATTTTTTTTAACATTTGTACCAATTCTAACCATCTTGCTTATTTTATTTGATCAGAGTTTCACAAATTTGAAAATTGCATTAATTCAGAAACAATAAACGCCGAAATAAATAAACCGAAGTTTTGACATAGAGCAATAAATATTTGACTTTGATGACAAGTAAGACTGTTACAAGTCTTCAAGGAGTGGGTAGGGGGCACAGGTGCTTGTACACTTGACAATATCAAAACCCTGGTGTCACACCAGCAGACACCATCAAAACCCAGATGTCACATCAGCGGGACCTTACATTTGATACATTTCATATCAGGCAGGGATATATTGAACCTTTTTTCTTAATATCATGACTTGTTTCCTATGACAAATACTGATAACAATGAATCTTAAACCTGATATATATAAATATAAAACAAACCTGGTTTTATTATACATAGATAAAATAATGACAGGTATCATTATGATTTTAGTAGGAGGGTATGTATGGTGTATGATAGACACTTGTTTTGTTCATGATCAGTGGAGATAGAGGGTATCGAGGGTATATAAATGATAGAAGATCCAGTGTTGGTCAGATGAATCATACTTGTGTATACAGTACTTGGTCAATCTGTCAAAACTTCATCATATCATATATAACTATATATTAGATATATAGATATATATACATATATATATATACCTGTGTAATTTGATAGATAAAGTATCAGTGTCACACCTGAATGAACTTTATTAGCTCCTATTGACATACTTCACAAGTTTCTGATAAAATATTATTTCATAGGACATAAAAATTGTTTGTTTATGATATTTAAGTGAGGTTGATATTAAGATAGTGGTTCTTATCAACAGATACTAATGGTCAGGTGAACTAGGTACAAACTTTAATTTTCTTCACTTCATTAAACATTCATTACCATTAAATTACTTTTTTTTCTGGTATTTTATCAACATCAAATGCAGGTGAGACAAATCACAAAGGGAGATAATTCTTAAAATAACAGGTTCAGGTTGAGAGAGTTTATGACCTGAGTGAAACTTTAATTTTCTTCACTTCATTAAACCCTCATTGCCATCAAATTACTCTTCAAGGTGTAAGCAAAGGGAGATAACTATTATATAACAGGAAGAGGCAGACATTTAATTTGTTGTCATTCTGTAGACCACCAATCTGATTGAATAATATGCAATGACAGATAAATTTGGGTTGCTCTCTTTTGACCCCTCTTGTCTTTCCTTGTATTTTATATCTTAATGTCCTTGTCTTGTATCCTGTTTCTTTTTTATATTGTCTTATACAAACACCCAAGATCCTCTTAATTAGCATAAAAACACGAAGAACACCTTGGTGGCCAAGTGGTGTAAAGCACACATAGTGCATCTAACTGCTTAGGTTAAATTCCCACTCTGGCAGATCCTAGTTTGAGAACGTTTGTCATTGTGCTGCAGAAAGTTGTTGGTTTTCTTCAAGCACTCTGGTTTCCACCACCATCCCAGGAATGACTGCCTTGATATAAGTGAAAGGTTCTTGATTTGGGTGTAACTTAACTTACAAAAACATTAACCTTTGCATGGAATCAGAGGAGTCAAATCCATTAACCAATAGTTAAATCTATCATCAAATTGCAGGGGAACGCTTTATCTAGTTGGTACAATATCAAAGATTTTTTACATCACTTATGGGCACTAAACTGTATGATGTTATTAAGATTTAAGTTTTATGAATTTGTAAAAAATCTTTTTTTCATTAAAAAAAAATTAATTAAAAATGAATTAAATTGATAAAATTAATATTTCATATAAAAATTAATATAGATTATATTTTTCATTTGGTTTAAAAACTTGGAAAAATAGACAAATAAAAAATAAATAAATAAACACTTTTTTAATAAAAAAAATTGATAAAAAAACCCATCTATATATATTGTACAAAGGTATTGGAATTTAAATAAAAATATTAAAATAGTATACTACATTTTGAATAAATAATCAGTGTCTCATTTTAAAGATATGTGAATAAGTTTAATCGTATTTTAATTTTTACACACACACACACACACACACACACACACACACACACACACACACACTATTATACAACATGTACTGGTACTTATAATAAGTGTGTTTATCAATTTATTATATAGTCATCTTGACTCTTATTTATACATCTAAAGGTAAACAAACAAAAGATAAGCATATAAAGGTATTTTAAATAGATGTGCTAATTGTTTTACCACAGTACAGGTATTTTAGACAGGTATTATTATTATATACACAGGTAAAAAGTACCTGGACCATCTGTTAATCACAATAAATATTGTGTAATCATATATCAGGCAACCTGCTGATAAAGAGTTCTTAAATTAGGTCTTGTGTAGTCAAGCATTTACTAGGGAAGATCCCCTCAATTCACATAGATATATTGTTACTTATCTAGACGTTTGTATATACAATATATATACCTATATACCTGTGTGTATATAAATATTCCTTTACCTCCAGGATAATAATATCATATATGAAATCAGTTACCAGAAATAAGTTTGTATTAACCAAGAAATGAAGTCAGTGCAAGGGAAATTTTATGGTAATTTTGTGATAAGTTAGTGTAAACATTGATTCAGCAGGAAGATGGGTCCAGAATCAGTGGTAAGAGATTGAGATTTTGATTAAGTACAAGGTGTAAGGGGGTGGGGCATTTAGCCAATGAAAACACTGTATTTACATATTCTGCTGGGAAAGATGCTGTAGATAGATGCAAAGACGAGCATTATATACAATATCGCATCATTTGTTGTGATTCCCAGTAAGATGATGTAAGTTCTTATAATTATATTTAGATGTCTGCAGATTACATAAGTTGATGTTAGATGATAGGTAATTATGAATAATTAGGCAAAGATTTATTCACATACACATTTTCAGAATATCTGATAACAAAAACAGATCCTTTATGAGGGGTAGTGGGGATTGATGTTCCAATTACCACAGGATATGTGTTTAGTTCAGAAAAACAAACAGGAATTTATATAACACTGGGAAATGATATGTTTGTTGTTGATTTATTGTTGTTACTAAAGATTTTCACCTTTTCAGTCAGTAGCCAAGATGTCTAAATTAGCATCAACTTAAGGATCAAAACATTTCACTGCCTATAGGTTCAAACTCTACCAGGGCAGATTCTTGTGTGAGAAAAAAATGTCAGTTTGCTTGCAAAATGCCTGTGATTTTCAGTTGGCACTCTCCACAATTTCATAACTGAATTGCCTCAAAATAAATGTAAGACTTTTGACTAGGGGTGTAAAATATCATTTCAGTCCACTATATCTGCTTCAGTGAAAAATGTATGTGTAGCATGGGCCTAAGCACACAAATCTCATTCATTTATTCGTTCATTCATTCGTTTGTTTGTTGGTTTGTTTGTTTTTTGTTCGTTCGTTCGTTCGTTCATTCGTTCTTTCATTCATTCATTCATTCATTCATTCATTCGTTCTTTCATTCATTCATTCATTCATTCATGGAATATGGTTTTGAATTATTTAACTTACATCAAGGCATGATCAGTTATATTATAAATACAGGTTTCCATGGAATATATGCTATTTTAATAGTAACAAGAGGGGATGGTTAACAATTCCAAATCTCAGGTGCTTATAGTAAAAAGTAGTCAGAGCTAATGGACATGTCCTTTCCATTGATCTGGTAACATATGGATATGTATAGAATGATCATTCTACCATTTGAATTGTCTTTGGGTTTGAGAGAATACTTCCATTCCTGATGGATGCATAAAATGGGTGTTTAAATTTAAGAAAGTCTTTTCTAAACTAATCATACCAGTGTTATTTTGTTGATTGTGACATAGAGCAGCTGAGAATACATGTCTTCCTTATTGATAAGATATTTACTGTACTGCATCACAAGGCTAAACTCTGATCTTTTCTGGCAGAACATCACAAGGTTAGGACTTTTTTCCAGTTTATCACAAGATTAGGACATTTTTGTCAGTTTATCACGAGGTAAGAACATTTTTGGAAGTCCATCACAAGGTTAGGACATTTCTGATGGGCAACCCCAAATTTAGGACATTTCTGGAAGTCCTTTACATGGTTGGGACATTTCTGGCAGGCAACCCCAAATTTAGAACATTTCTGGAAGTCCTTCACATGGTTGGGACATTTCTGGCAGGCAACCACAAAGTTAGGACATTTCTGGAAGTCCATCACAAGGTTAGGACATTTCTGGCAGTCTATCAAAAGATTAGGACATTTCTAGTAGTCCGATACAAGGTTGGGACATTTCTGGAAGTCCATCACAAGGTTAAGACTTTTTGGAAGTTCACCACAAGGTTAGGAAATTTATGGAAGTCCATCACAAAGGTTAGGATATTTAATTTCTGGCCATCCCACAAGGTTGGGAAATTTCTACGGTAGTCAACCACAAAGGTTAGGGCATTTCTGGCAGTCCCACAAGGTTAGGATATTTCTAGGGTTGTCAACCACAAAATTAAGACATTTCTGGAAGTTCATCAAATGGTTAGGACACTACTGGCAGTCTAACAAGGTTAGGACATTTCTGACAGTCTATCACAAGGTTTGGACATTTCTGGAAGTCCATCACAAGGTCAGGATAGTTCTGGAGGTCCATCACACAGGATTAGAACATTTATAAAGTCCATCACATTGCGGGGACACATATCTTTTAGTCTGATGGTACATGTTAGAGTCCAGCACAATGGTTCTTGAGAACCAACTCTTAAATGAAGATGTAAGAGATTTCTAGTTTAAGTCCACTTCACATGTGTAGAAAATACATGTCATGTCTGTAATTTTGTGTAACACACTGGTGCCCAGATGAGCTATCCAGGTCCATAAATCTAAGTACATTTATCACAGGTGTTTAATTTAACAAATACATTTCCAACATACCTCTATGAAGATATGTACATTTTGTTTAATTATTTTTTTTCTCATAATTTCTTCGCCTTTATCTATATAATGACCCACATATATAAATTGTTAATTAACTTGTGACACAGTTATGATTTATACCTATATATATATTAGTCATATGTTTATCACCTACAAACGAAGACTTTGCTGTGATTCTATTAATGATAATAAAATGTGTATTGAGTTGTCTTCTATAGTTATATGACTAATGGAGTAACAATCTATATTTTAATTGAAAACTTTGGCATATATCCACCGGCCAGGGCCAGGGCAACAAACTGATTGGCATAGGGCCCATTGCAGTTGGTAGTGGGTGTGTGAACTCATAACAATCTGTATTTTATGCTAATTTGACACGCTCAAGAATAAATTTATATAGGAAATAGGTTTTAATAGTTAATTTAAAATCAATGGGTTATGTGTATCTATCATATACCATACTTAACAAGTTTTCCTTTGTAAACCTATATAGAAATTAATTTGTATAAACTTAAAATAACATCTTTTGAAAATATAAAAATAAATGAGACGACATTTGTTTAACATATTAAAATTTTAAAAAAAGAAAAGAAAAAAATAATTTTATTCATGGCGAGTTGTATAAAATCTTAATTGCATTTTTTTTTTTTCGTGGTATGTTAGATAAAATTTTAATTGCATTTAAAACATATTTTTGGACTTTTGAAGTTTCTTTATAAAAAAAGAACTGAATAATCAATTCATAAATATTTTGTGATAGAAGTTAAGTACAGGTCTTTGTCACTATGTAATCCAATTAATTTTTCATGACATTTTTGGTCCAACTGGGATCACACAAATGTATTGATTTATGCCGTTAGGCAAAGAAAATTTATTATTGAGAGATATTAATTTTGTACAATTTCAAACCAAAGAATCCTTCTTTTGGATTATATATATACATGTATAGTTAAAGTATTTGTTTATTCATTATTATTTAATAATAATTATTATTATTATTTCATTTTTTATTTTTAGAAATCTCTTTTAAAGAGGAAATAGAGATTGAATGGATAAAGGGTAGCCCTTAAAAGCCTTATAACCTTTTATTTATTGACTAATTATGTACTTCTGATTTATTGCCAATTAGGATAATTAAAGATAAAAGATTAAGGATATTTAAAATAAAAAAATTAAATAGTGGTTGACGTCATAAATAGGTCACAAAATATGAATGAGTGATCAAATAGTGACACGATTAGTAATATATTTATTTTTGTACGGTAAATGGTAATGACGAAGTTCAAGCATTAAAACTACACAACAGTAATGTAGATATTCATTTGTTTGCTCTTCAAAATTACTGGTAATAATGAGATTTACATTGGTAAGTTTGTTTTTTTTTTTAACCTGCAAAGGGGGGGGGGGATGATGACCGACCAACCGAGTGTAAGCCTAAAGTGTGCATTTTTCAAAGGATCACAGTAGTTCTCATTATCTAGGTATTCAGATCCTAATACCGGTATAAGACAGTTTGTCATCTCACTTATCTGAAGATGGTAGTTTTCTCGATGTACTTACCTAAAGATGGTAGTTTTTTCTATGCACTTACCCAAAGATGGTAGTTTTCTCGATGTACTTACCTAAAGATGGTAGTTTTTTCTATGCACTTACCCAAAGATGGTAGTTTTCTCGATGTACTTACCTAAAGATGGTAGTTTTTTCTATGCACTTACCCAAAGATGGTAGTTTTCTCGATGTATTTACCCAAAGATGGTAGTTTTTTCTATGCACTTACCTAAAGATGGTAGTTTTTTCTATGCACATGGTAGTTTTTTCTATGCACTTACCTAAAGATGGTAGTTTTCTTGATGTACTTACCTAAAGATGGTAGTTTTTTCTATGCACTTACCCAAAGATGGTAGTTTTTTCTATGCACTTACCTAAAGATGGTAGTTTTTTCTATGCACTTACCCAAAGATGGTAGTTTTCTCCATGTACTGGGTACTTACCTAAAGATGGTAGTTTTCTCCATGTACTGGGTACTTACCTAAAGATTGTACTTTTCTCCATGTACTGGGTACTTACCTAAAGATGGTAGTTTTTTCTATGTACTTACCCAAAGATGGTAGTTTTTTCTATGTACTTACCTAAAGACCATGGTTTCTCCATATACTTACTTAAAGACTATAGTTTTCTCCAGGCACTTTTGTTTCCTCCAAATTCCCAGAAACTGACTGAATTTTACTGGGTAGTGAAATACTTTTACTTGTACTCCACTTCAGTCACCTGTATGAAGTACAGAAGAGGTAATGTTTTACACCTGGTATGAGCATCGGTAGTGTAAAAATAGTCTGTATTGATTTTTTTTTACCCAGTTATAAATTTGAATCTGTGCAAGTTTGAATTGAAGTGAACAGATAGGTTAACCTGGTTTTGTAAAATGATCGATTTGTTAGTGATGTCATTTCAATTTTTGATGCTGTTTTTAATTAGGCATATTGGTATCCTGAGTAGGAATTTGGAAATCTCTGGTCAAATTCACACAGTTCACAAGAGCTGACATACATATCCTATTAATAAGTTACAGACTGCTAATTGCTCTAGATGATAAAAGGATAAATACTTACACTAGATTATTTGAGTAAAAGTTGAAAACCTGTCTCTAGAGTGTGACAGAAAGGTTGAAATATAATAAGATTTTAGTTTTAATATTGATAGATTTGGTTTAGTGAAATACATGTATTCCAAATTGAAACTTTTTTCCCTGGCAGAACAAATTTAGTTAATGGATGCATGTATCCATCAAGGTTTCAAGATGTTCATGGAATTTGTGTACATGCCTTTACTGGTATTTGTTAGTAATTTGTCAGTACTGTATTTAAAGGCATTTTGTTGAAATTCTTAGTTGACAATATTTTACTTTGTAATAAATCGGGTTTTAATGACTGTACACTCAGAATCCCATTAAAGCAGACACAATATAAGCTCTATACCTTCTATTATTTATTGTTTTTTAAAACATAGATAACATTTTGTAAATTCTTTTTATGAATAGCTTAATGGTTGTCTGCATGTCTTCTAAAAGCTAGCTGCCCAGGACATTTAAAATTTGACATGTTTTATATACAGTATACACCTGGGTCAGGTTAACGAGATAGGTAAAGGTATATATAAAGATGATGAGATACATATACCTGTGACCTGCCTGGGGTTTTTATTAGATATTTCTGGGTTGGAAGCTTCATGAGTTTGTTATGTGAAATCCAAAAGTCCTTAGGAAAGATTAATATATCTGAAAAATCTATTGACATGAAGGTGAGATTCTAGTTTATATGAACTGTATGATTTTGTTTATATACTGGTATACAGTTTTTTGTTATTTGGTTACAGACAGCTAAGGCTGTGTCTTCCAATTGTTCTGAAATCATGTCAATCCGGGAACATAGATATACCAGTAAATGTCATAGGTAACCAGTTTGATATGAGACATTGCTGCACTGGGTGTGTGTAATTGAAAATTTTAAGTACATACATGTTCACATTATCAAGTACTCTATTAAGATAGTTTCATTTTGTGTCTAAACATTTAATTTGTAATTGTTGTTCTACACATACTCTGGTCATCAACATGGAGATATATGTGACCTATAATTATCACCTGTCCTGTGACTGTTAACTTTAACTATTGGTCAAAATCATTATTGGTCAGTATAGGTAAACATTTACAAAAGTCTTTCCCATTGAAACAATTTTTGGAAAGAAAAATTTTACAATACTTCTGTTCACAATTATATATGGCTGTAAAAAGATGCAAAAGTGTGGCTGGGAGAGATGATAGCTTTTTGACAGGACAGGTTATGCCTGTGGTAACTGTTGGAAAGGGCGAGTTACATTTTCCAACTTTAACTTCTATATCACACCAAGAAAAGGTTGAAAATCATACATCAATATAGATAAGAATTTTAGGTTCTAACATTGTTGTTTTAAGAGTGGTTCTGGAAGTTGCATGTCTCCTAGGTGGTGATGATAGTGAGATTATAATAAAATCAAATTACCACCACTTATGCGAGATAGCTAGAAAAATAAATCTGAGGTAAAGTTTGTTATGGACTTACAAATATAATATCAAGCATTTAGATTTGTTCAAAATTATTTCAGATAGAAATATCTTAGCCCCAAGCAACCAAAAGAACACAATATGAAGTATATTAGAAATAAATACAGAATCTGATTTTTTTTGCAAATTTTGGACCTAAAAATGGTGGCTTTATGAGAACCTATATTAGTTCTAAATTTAGAAATAAATGGTTTTTTTTTTATTTGCAGTCACCTGGCCAGGGAATCATCAGACCTATAGCATTTAAACCGGTGGTTTTAAACCAGAACTATGTAAATACTAGGAACCTTTCAGACAGAAAATACTCAAATAATGATGATGATTATGGATCACATGACTATCACATGACCAGTCACAATGTGTCTGACATTTCTCATAGCTCAATACAGATGGACAGTGACCGATCATTAAGTTTTTCAAGTGAGCATAGTCATAAAAATTTCACTCCAGAGCGTCCGGAATCATTAGCTTCGTCTAATGTTAGCCGTGTTTCATCCAGTCATCTTGACTGTTATGTACAGACACCATCACCAAGTGATAGTGGAGTAGGTGAATTGGAGGCCATGTTAAAAGAAAAAGATGCTGAAATAAACACTTTGAGGGAAGTCATGGATAAAAACGAAAGGGCAATATTTCAGGTGTATGAGGAAAAGAAAAATTCCTGGTTAAAACAGTTACGAGAGATTAAAGATGATTGTGAACGTAAAATTCAAACTCATCAACGAAAAGCATACAAAATGGAACAAGTTCTCTCTTTACAAGTGTTTAAACTTCAGCAAGAGAAAAAGGCCTTGCAAGAAGAATTTAACAAAATTAGTGCTGAAAGAGACAATTTATATAAAAATTGTGAAATATATCGAGAAGAATCCAATAATTTAAGGACTCAGTTAGCAGAAATTTCGTTAGAAGGTAGAAAAAGTACAGAGGAATTCTCAGATTTGAGGCATATGATAGATGCCTTAAATGACAGTCTTGCACAGAAAACTGAGGAAACAATGTCCTTACAATCCCAGCTAGAAGAGAAACAATTTGAAATTGATGAAAAAGATCAAGAATTGTCCGAAAAATTCCGAGAAATTATTTCTAAAACTGAGGAGATTAAGTCTCTGAAAGGTAATTTAGAAAGAATTTCTGGAAATACGAAAACTGAAAATGATAATTCAGAAATTTGTCACAGCGAGGTTTGTACTCAAACAGACTTTAATAAATCAGCTTCTCCTAAAAGGGAAAATCCTGAATCCGCTTTCACGTCAGAGAAAGATAGACAAATAGCAATGTTAGAGGAAAAAATTAAAATCTTACAAGAAAAGGTTGATGCTAAGGATGACCATTTCGAAAAGGAAAAAGAACAGTGGTATGATGAGAAAAATAAAGTTATCCGTTATCAGAAACAGCTTCAGTTGAACTATGTACAAATGTATAGAAAAAATCGTATGTTAGAGGCAGAGGTTGAACAATTAACTCTAGAACTAGAAAGTCGAGATTTAAAGCTGATGGCATTAAATGGTGGTGAAGAGTCAGTTTGTTAGTGAGAGAATCTAAAGTAATCTCTTTTTTATTAAGTCATTCTTTTTGCAGCATTAATAAGGATTGTCTCCCTTGATGATAGATTATAATTTATTTACTTTCATACAAGGTTGTACAAAAGGTCACCATAGGTAGAAATATTGGCTGATACATATATCAACTTTCATGGTTAGATGTTATGGTCTAAATTGTCAAGATTCTTTGTTAGTATCTGTCTATAAAAATCATAAAAATGGATATATATTTCTACATGCACAGTAGAGATTTGTACAAACCAAATGAAGAGATAATGTGCTGAACTATAAATATTTTGTAGAACTTTTTCAATTACCGATTTTTGTTTTAAAATTCACATGTTAACAACTGGGGTTCACTGGCATAACAGGTGTTACTCCAAAATTTTTTTTTTTCCATTGGATATGGAATTGCACCAATTGAAATTATATTTTGAGGACATTTCACATAAAAGTTTTCATATTGTTCGCATAAACCTTATGGGCATCGTTTACATATTTTGCTGGTGAACCCCATTTTCTAAAATATTTAATTTTGTAAATGTTATTTTAACAAATATTTTCAAAGAATCTTAGATAATTTCTTAGGAATCAGAAACTATTGGCTATGTGGTGAACCTAGGAAATGTGACCTCTAAAAAAAGACAACTCTAGAAAGTCAAGAGGGAGACAGGATATCTAATGAGAAGGAGACTACTATTTTTAGAATTACAGCATTTATCTTTCAATGTGCCATATAACACATTAATTAATGTGTAAATTTTAATTCAATTCTAATTTGAGTATGTAATATATATACTTGTATATATATATATTTTTTAAAATATGCAGTATTTTGGAACTTCTTGATAATCTACCAGATGATTGCCAGTAATTGTGGTGTAAGTATGGCCAATTTTCCTAAATTTCATTAAAAAATATGCAATCATATTTGAGAGAAAATCTTTGAATCTTACACTGTCTTTGATTTCATTATCAGAGCTTGCATTTGACCTTTTGAACTTTGACATTCGTATGACCTTCTACTGTGGAGTATAATCTTGAGTATAAATTGTCTATTCTTTCTGTCAAAGTAAAAATTCAGTATACAAGAGATAAAAACATAACATTGTAATGGTTGATCAAATTGTGCAGTGATTTGCACTTTCTGTCTATCATCATTTGCGCCAGGGTTTATAATGTTCCTGGTGTTGTATGTAAGACAGGTATGCAGTTATTTGTTTAAACACTCCAGCGTTTTTATTTTTTCTTTTTCCCTGCAGCAGCAAGATCCTGTTAACGAAAACCTGATCAAAGGAGATAGTCCATAGATTGATAAAATATATTAAGGAACTTGTTTATGATCATTCTAAAAGAAAGTGGCTTTAATTGAATATAGCATGTATCATATAAAAGGACAAATGAAAGCTCTGATCACGATTGTCAAAACATAAACTAAAATTGGTCACAGAAAAGAGGACAAGATCACTGTAACCAGATATATTTGTGGAAGGAAATGAAGTTTGCCAGTCTAACACATGGTAACTCATGATGTCCATATGTAATCATTTCCAGTGGATTTTACATTGCAAAAAATTATCAAAAAAGACATATTTTTAAATTACTTATTCTTGAAATGTTATATAATTATTAGAGAATAGTTCCACATAAAAGTTTAAAAGAGCTATCAGTCACATGTTGCAATGGTCATCTATTTCAAAGTCTTTTTTTATTGAACAGTTGTGCTGGACAGAAACCTCCACAGTTTTAACATTCTCTTTTGTTTGACATACATGTACAGTAAAACCTGTCTATAAAGACCACCCATTTCCCAGGTTAAACTGTAAAAGTGGCTTTAAACATGTATTTTTTAAATACAAGTTCAGATGATGTACAGTAGAACTTGTGGAAACGCTATTAAAATGGACATTTTGTTTTAGTCATGTTAAAATTGTACTATCAACATCTGCTTTGATTTTTATCATGGAAGAATGCACAGACTGTCATATACATGTGACAGAGTGAATCACTTGTGGTTTATTCCACTCTGTGTTGACTTCTATCCTTACAATATTAGTCAACAAAAATGTTTAATTGCTGATTATTTCTTAAATACTGGCAATTGACTTGAAAAATTTACAGGTCCAAAAAGCTGTTGGTCTCAGTCCTGAGATAACAGGATTTTTGTGTGTTGATGTGATACAGCCCTATTATTTGAACTTTTTGCAAGAGATTTATGATTTATTCTAAGGTTGATAGTGAAAATTACAAATATATCTGGCTTTACAGTGATTCAAAACATTACTTGAAGATTGTATTGCATTATGGGGTGGTGCTATTTATAGAGGAGTTATCCGTATAATTAGTGATATATGTCATTCACAATCTGAGTGGCAAGCCTAAACTACAAAATGGATAATATCAGCATGTTGCCATTTAAATATAGTCACACATTCTTGTGCTGTATTCATTGCCATCAGATTGTGAAGTGACCTATACCAATATTGTATATATAAATACATTTACATGTATATAAAAAAGATATTGTGCCAAACATAGATATATTTTTGTTCTAATGAAGATATATATTCAGATGTGTATATATAAATAATACATATAGCCTGAATCTCACAATGATGTATATCCACAGTGATTTCCATTCCTTAACATATAATATTGATTAATCATGATTTGAAAATTAATTAAAATTTTTGATACTATTTTCTTTCACATTGGTTAGACTATGGTTGATGTTACTGAGAAAATTTGATAGGATTGTTTTATAGGAAAACTGCATTTTTTTACGATAAGCTGATATTATGTTATTAAGTGCACAAACCACAGTAATGATGTTGCAGTAAGACCTTGAATGCTAATATTATCTCGTTAACTAGTTATGACATCATACTCTGCTGTTAATATTACAAGTTGAAATAATGCATGTACTTCTACAAATAAATTTACAAAGAAATATTTTAAAGGATGAACAAATAATATATATATATTATGGAAACACTGTGGAATTTGAATTGTTGTAAGTATATATGTATTGTATTGTCTAGTCAATAACCAAATCTGTTATGACCAGAAACTTACAAAAACATGTGCAACTAGCATGTTGTATTATTTCGTTGTGATGGTTTTGCAGGAGTTACAGAATGTGTCATGTTCTCAAATTATGTGAATTAATAATTATAATAATGTGACTTCTTATCCAATCAGATTTTATTAAGATCTTACCGGTATTTTATTTCATGTGGAAAGAAACACTCTAGAGTTATCTCCCTTACCTTAGAAATTTGTCTTTGCTACCTAAAATTTTTAATCTAGTAGATCAGCATTGATTATATTAATACTATAATCATTTTATTTTCACAAGATGTTAATTAAACAAAATATTTTTGTAAAGTACCTTTCAACTTAAACCATTTGGAAACATTTCATGCAACACTACATCAGCTCTGACCTTTATCCAAGAGTGAAGTAATAGCTTTTTCTACCCCATTCCATATTCTTTCACTTTATATTAAGGTGTTCAGTTCCAGCATGATAGAGTACTGGAAGATAATTACTGACAACCTTTATTTCTCACATTTGGATCTTTACAGAGTAGGGTTCAAACTTAGGTTCAATCCAAGGCAGTGAGAAATGCTGTGATCTGTATGTTTATGCTTACCTAAGAAACTTAAAACAGTTTTCAAATTATCTTACTGAAATTCTGAAAATTTTCTCGTCATATAATTTCAATGAAAGAAAAAAAATTTTTTTTTCTTCAGATAATTTTAGTGGAAGGACATTTGAAATTTCTGAGTTATGTTTTCAATAAATTTGGTGATCGTCGGTGCAGGTGAAGCTACATTAAATTGAATTAAAATATCACTTGTATTTTGCATTAAAAGTTTTGTTTTACTTACAAATGTACCAGGTATGTGTGAAAACAAAATGAACTGAAAAAATTCTTAAAATGCAGAATTTACTTATATATTCCTTCATTGTCCCCAAATCACTAAAAACTACTTCATTCTCAATAATTTTTGATTACACAATCTACAACAATGTATATTATGCAAGTGTGGAACTACAGTACTAAGGTATATTATAAAAAATTAATGTATATGTATATGTTCTCTAAATGTTGTAGTCTTCCAAATATATATGGGTAAAAAACTACAATTAAAACCTTTATTCAATCAAATATTTTATATTGTTTTGTGTTGTTTTTTTCTTTACTTTAACATTATTAATTCAATACACATGGATATCATAAAGTTTGAGGCCAATTCTTGAACTTGACTCCAGACCTGAAAACAGTATGCCAACAAAAATGTGCATATATACCAGTAAGTTTGAGGTCAGCACTTTGTCTTGGCTCAAGACCTGAAAATATTGTGCGACTGTTCATTTGCCAAGAAAAATAAAATGGCCTTTTATGCCTCAGTCAAGGTTGTTCCTCTTATTGCCTTGTCGGAATGCACTTAGTTGTATTGATAAATTTATAGCACTTGACTTTTCTTTTGCCAAGGAAAATGGAATGGTCCTTCATATATCAGTCAAGATTATTCCACTTTGATTGTCTATTCCAAATGCACTTAAATGTATTGACATTTCATAGTGACTGACTAAAACAAACCAAGAGATATGGTGCATTACAACATATAGGGTTCTGACCCCCAGTACACAGTCATTTCTTCACTAAAATTTTCTTCATCTTAAATAAATTTAGAAAATTTTGATGACCTTTTTTAGAAGTACCAATACACATTCTTTATAAAAATAAATACAAATGTTATAATCTTGAAGCAATCATCACAATAACACCTTAAAATCGTGAATATCCTAAAAACAAGATTTTAAATTTGCTAGACTTGAGGAAAATTTTAGTTAAGGAATGACTGTGAAACCGACACCAGTTTATCCATCAAACATTAATTTTCAGGATATATTTTTGTTTCATTATAAAATTCCTGCGGTTTGTGGAGTTAGACGTCTACACGGTAAATAATTCCTCTTGAAATTATATCCTTTATAGTCTGGGCCCCAGTTTTACAATCATTCTCTCAATTAAGTGTACACTCAGTTCAAATAAGGTAATATTTCAATGTCAGTTTTTAAGACATTACACAGTTAAAATCGAATATCTAATGTTATATGTAAATTGTTTAGTGTAGGTTTGTTGAACAAAACAAAACACTGTCTCATAAAACTTATTATTTTTTTAAATTCGGATGAGAGAGAAAAAGGGATTCTTTGAGTTGATTGCACACTCAATTGAGTAAATGATTGTGAAACTGGGGCCAGATGAAGCCAAAGAATGTTTACTTGGGTAATACACTTGTGTAAAAGGTCACTCTAAGGTTCAGAAGGGGTTGCTGAATGGCACTGGTTCAACACAGTGGGTAAAATCAGACAAACTAACTATTTATTATTTATTCTTTAATATATCATTATGATTATAACAAAACCACATCTGTCAACCACAGAAGAAAGTCACAATTACAAATGTATATACTATGCAAAACGGCTAGGGTATTTCAAACATGAAGTATATAATAATCTTTAAGTCAAGTTACAATAAACCACAGGGGTTTGACACGCTTTCATTTCCTCTTTAAAAAATATATGTCCTAGAGTATTAAAGAAAGACATGAAAATATGCCATGTCCCTGCAAAGTAAGCCTTTATTTTTGTTTTTGCTAAAATCTGGAAAGTTTAATAACATTTTTTTTATGTAAATCAATCTATGAGATTGTACATAACAAAAATTTTAAGCACTAATCATTAAATCAAGAAATATAAAATATAATTGGGCCAAAATGTATGATGCAATATAGATTTTTTGTCAAAATGAATGAAAGTTTTTCTATAAATTGATGTTAACTAGAACTTGCAGTTTGGACAAAAATAATTTTTAGATTGGTTTTTGAATAATTAATAGATATGTATTCCATTTTTCCATGCAAATGAAAACATTCCATGTTTAAAATAGCCTGTTGGCATGGTAGCTATATATTGAAACACAATGTAGCATCGACATAGGTGAAAGTTAAAAGTAATCAGATCAAATAAAAACTCATTTATTCCTTTTTACACGAGGAAATGTTAATCCATTTCAAAAAACTACATTTACATGTACATGTATTTAAATTCATACATAATTCTATTCCCATATGCAAAGTGCCACTGCGGTAGCTCAGTTGGTAGAGTGCTCGCTCTGTAAGTGGAAGGTCGTGGGTTCAACCCCCGGCCGGGTCTGACCCAAGACTTGAAAGTGGGTAGTGACTGTTTTTCGCCAAGCACTCAGCATTACGAAATGAAAGTCAAGGTTCTTTCGGATGGGAACTTAAAATAAATGAGTCCCCATGTCATGGCAGGCATGGCACGATAAAGAACCTTGCTGTATAATGCCATCAGCGCAACGCACAGGCAAAATTTCTGCACTTTCACCTATAGTTGGCGACATCTCGATATAAGTGAAATATTCTTGACTGGGATGTTAAACACCATTACTCAACTCAACTCCATAAGCAAAGTTTTAATACCAAGCCTTATACAGAATAAAGAGGCATTATATGGTTCCCTGTGTTATTACTGACAGGTGTGTGTACATTCATTTGTCTGTCTGTTTTCTCGTGGTTTCCAGATAATAACTTGAAAATAATAAGTATTTTTTTCTTTGCACAATTTATAGCACATGTACTATAGAATAAATTTTCATCACAATATTTAGTTTTAAAAAAATCCTGTGCGGATAAGTTGTAATAAATAATAAATATCAATTAAATGTTAATAATATAATTTAATTAATTATTTACAATATAACACTGGATGAGTCACTCTTATAACTTTAAACTATTTTACATCCTATATAAGTCACTCATAAAACTTTAAACTACATCCCACCCTGTATAAGTCACTAATATAACTTTAAACTACATCCCACCCTGTATAGGTCACTCATATAACTTTAAACTACATCCCACCCTGTATAAGTCACTCATATAACTTTAAACTACATCCCACCCTGTATAAGTCACTTATATAACTTTAAACTACATCCCACCCTGTATAAGTCACTAATATAACTTTAAACTACATCCCACCCTGTATAAGTCACTCATGTAACTTTAAACTACATCCCACCCTGTATAAGTCACTCATGTAACTTTAAACTACATGCCACCCTGTACAAGTCACTCATAAAACTTTAAACTACATCCCACCCTGTGCAAGTCACTCATATAACTTTAAACTACATCACATCCTGTATAATTAAATCATATAATTTTAGACTACATCACATCCTGTATAAGTCACTCATATAACTTTAAACTACATCCCACCCTGTATAAGTCACTCATATAACTTTAAACTACATCCCACCCTGTATAAGTCACTCATATAATTTTAGACTACATTGCACCCTGTATAAGTCACTCATATAACTTTAGACTACATTGCACCCTGTATAAGTCACTCATATTACTTTTAACTACATTCCGCCCTGTACAAGTCACTTATATAACTTCAAACTACATCACATCCTGTATAAGTCACTCATATAACTTTAGACTACATTGCACCCTGTATAAGTCACTCATATTACTTTAAACTACATTACACCCTGTACAAGTCACTCATATCACTTTAAACTAGATCCCGCCCTGTACAAGTCACTCATATAATTTTAGACTACATCACATCCTGTATAAGTCACTCATATAACTTTAAACTACATTCCACCCTGTACAAGTCACTCATATAACTTTAAACTACATCCCACCCTGTATAGGTCACTCATATAACTTTAAACTACATCACATCCTGCACAAGTCACTCATATAACTTTAAACTACATTCCACCCTGTACAAGTCACTCATATAACTTTAAACTACATCCCACCCTGTATAGGTCACACATATAACTTTAAACTACATCACATCCTGCACAAGTCACTCATATAACTTTAAACTACATTCCACCCTGTATAGGTCACTCATATAACTTTAAACTACATCACACCCTGTATAAGTCACTCATATAACTTTAAACTACATCCCACCCTGTATAGGTCACACATATAACTTTAAACTACATCACATCCTGCACAAGTCACTCATATAACTTTAAACTACATTCCACCCTGTATAGGTCACTCATATAACTTTAAACTACATTCCACCCTGTATAGGTCACACATATAACTTCAAACTACATCACATCCTGTATAAGTCACTCATATAACTTTAGACTACATTGCACCCTGTATAAGTCACTCATATTACTTTAAACTACATCACACCCTGTATAAGTCACTCATATAACTTTAAACTACATCCCACCCTGTATAGGTCACACATATAACTTTAAACTACATCACATCCTGCACAAGTCACTCATATAACTTTAAACTACATTCCACCCTGTATAGGTCACTCATAAAACTTTAAACTACATTCCACCCTGTAAAGGTCACACATATAACTTCAAACTACATCACATCCTGTATAAGTCACTCATATAACTTTAGACTACATTGCACCCTGTATAAGTCACTCATATTACTTTAAACTACATTACACCCTGTACAAGTCACTCATATCACTTTAAACTAGATCCCGCCCTGTACAAGTCACTCATATAATTTTAGACTACATCACATCCTGTATAAGTCACTCATATAACTTTAAACTACATTCCACCCTGTACTATTCACTCATTTAACTTTAAACTACATCCCACCCTGTATAGGTCACTCATATAACTTTAAACTACATCACATCCTGCACAAGTCACTCATATAACTTTAAACTACATTCCACCCTGTACTTGTCACTCATATAACTTTAAACTACATCCCACCCTGTATAGGTCACACATATAACTTTAAACTACATCACATCCTGCACAAGTCACTCATATAACTTTAAACTACATTCCACCCTGTATAGGTCACTCATATAACTTTAAACTACATTCCACCCTGTATAGGTCACACATATAACTTTAAACTACATCACATCCTGCACAAGTCACTCATATAACTTTAAACTACATTCCACCCTGTACAAGTCACTCATTTAACTTTAAACTACATCCCACCCTGTATAGGTCACACATATAACTTTAAACTACATCACATCCTGCACAAGTCACTCATATAACTTTAAACTACATTCCACCCTGTACAAGTCACTCATATAACTTTAAACTACATCACATCCTGTACAAGTCATTCATATAACTTTAAACTACATCACACCCTGTACAAGTCATTCATATAACTTTAAACTACATCACACCCTGTACAAGTCATTCATATAACTTTAAACTACATCACACCCTGCACAAGTCATTCATATAACTTTAAACTACATCACACCCTGTACAAGTCATTCATATAACTTTAAACTACATTACACCCTGCACAAGTCATTCATATAACTTTAAACTACATCACACCCTGTACAAGTCATTCATATAACTTTAAACTACATCACATCCTGCACAAGTCATTCATATTACTTTAAACTACATCACACCCTGTACAAGTCACTCATATAACTTTAAACTACATTCCACCCTGTATAAGTCATTCATATAACTTTAAACTACATCACATCCTGCACAAGTCATTCATATAACTTTAAACTACATCACACCCTGTACAAGTCATTCATATAACTTTAAACTCCATCACACCCTGTACAAGTCATTCATATAACTTTAATTTACATTACACCCTGCACAAGTCATTCATATAACTTTAAACTACATCACACCCTGTACAAGTCATTCATATAACTTTAAACTACATCACATCCTGCACAAGTCATTCATATAACTTTAAACTACATCACACCCTGTACAAGTCACTCATATAACTTTAAACTACATTCCACCCTGTATAAGTCACTCATATAACTTTAAACTACATTCCACCCTGTATAAGTCACTCATATAACTTTAAAACTACATCACACCCTGTATAAGTCACTCATATAACTTTAAACTACATCCCACCCTGTATAGGTCACTCATATAACTTTAAACTACATCCCACCCTGTATAAGTCACTCATATAACTTTAAACTACATCACACCCTGTATAAGTCACTCATATAACTTTAAACTACATCCCACCCTGTATAAGTCACTCATATAACTTTAAACTACATCACACCCTGTAAAAGTCACCTCTTATAACTTTAAACTACATGTACATTGCACAATGATGGTTTTTTCAATTTATAAATCATATTTTTCTTAAACACAGATCTAATACAATCCACATACAGGAAAAGTCTTGATGTGACCAACATAAATTTGATATTTCCAGAAACAAATGTAATCAGTCTGATATTAAACTCTATCAAATGATGTCAAATGGCATGTAAGAATGGTTAAGGCAAAATTATCTATGAATAAAGGGCTGTAATCCAAACCATGACCAAAACCTGTGACTTGTTTTTCACACTGTCTATTCTGCAGATACATGTACATGAAGATAATTGACACAGATGGTTTATCAATAAGATAAACTTTAACATAGGATGATTAGTCTTAAATTTACACCTAATGTTAGCCTTGCACAGACAAGCTAATTAATGATTATCATTCTGATTATAATAAAAACATATCCCTGCATTATCATTTTAATATCAATTCATTCATAAAGGATCAAAAATGTTAATTCCCTGAGAATCTTATGTAAAAACATAATATAAAAATAGAATTCAGTTCAAAGATGTTTACTGTGTTGTCATCAATATTTAGCTTATGTACCATATTGTCATCAGTCAAGTTGTCCACTGGTGTTGTGTGTTTTCAACAATGTTTAGTTTGTCAATTTGTGAACTGTGTTGTCATCATTGTTCAGCTTTTGTACCATGTCATCAGTTCAGTTGGTGTATGGTGTTGCCATCATTGTTCTGCCTGAGTACCGTGTTGTCATCAGTGAAATCCATCATCTATTGTGTTGTGTTTGACAAAGCAAACCTGGTTCAGTATATCCTTAGTTTAATCAGTAAGCTGTCGTACCCTGTTGTCATCATTCATTATTGTGATGAAGTCATCTGTGTCCTAAATTAAATAGAAGACATTTACAACTAAAATCATACAATTACATTGCCAATCGTTAATGATTTACAGTATACAAAACGGACTACAGAGGCAGTGATTAGGATATTAGTATATGATCTGTAAGTCTCATCTAAAATTAGTGATTTTGTACAAGAAAAATGGAAATGTTGTCTGCAGTGTCATCCAGAGAACAAAGAGTTACTTAATATGAATCTTACATTGCTCTGAGTGTTGATTAAAATCAATCTCAAACAAAAAAAATAGAATTTTCTTTCTAACTTAAAGTTATACATGTCATAACTAGGTTATTGTTAGCCAAAAAGGGAGATTACTCCTGGTCAATGATTCAGTGTCATAAAAAAGGTTTAGAGATATGAAAAAAACTGCTACCAATAGACAGTATGATCATATCTTATCTCCATACCTAGAAATCCTGGTTTTATACCCAGAATTCACAAATTTACAGTAATCATATAACAAAACCTATAAATTCTATACAGAGTCAATAACAAAGTTTCTGATGGTAAAAGATGTCTAAACACTGATCTTCAATATTAAAATATGTTTTACTCTATGGTATCTTCTTGTTAATACTTATTACACAATTTTTCAATCCAATATTTACTCTCTTATAAGATATTTTATAATAACTCATATACAAATCCTATCTTCAGCTAACAATGGTTAATTTCTAATCACATGCTATTTATCCATTTCCACTATCAGAACAAACAAAAAACATTGCTTTGTAAAATGTCAAGGTTTACTATACAACAAAGAAACATATGACAACTTATCACAGAAATCCCCAAGTAGTCATAACCCAAAACATATAGTTCCAACTGCAGCTCATGATTATACATGTATACGCTTGACAAACATTGACAGGGAACAATTTTTATGTCAGACAAAGGGCAGATGGGAATGTTTGGAGAAATTTTGAAACAAAAAGCTGATGATATTCCCTATATTAACTTTTGAACACTTGGATCTGCTGGGTGGAATCAGAACCTTAATTGTGGGAGGTATTGTAATCCACAACACAACCCCTCACCCAGTAAATGTTCTTTATGGAAATAATATGTACTTCATACCCATACTTACCATTTTTATCTTTTTGGTTGTTGTCTGACTGCTACAGGTATCTCCTAAATCATTCTCCAACAAAAAATGTTCAACTACAATCAAACAAAAACATATTTTTATAATTCATATATTAGAAACCTTAATGATATTTTTCTTTCTCTCTCTCTCTCTCTCTCTCTCTCTCTCAAATCATTATGAACTGGTGTATTTCTTCTTTAGGTTGATGCTTATAAAATGTACATGTATTAGAAATACAGGAACCATGGTTAATATGAGGGCAGTGTTGAGGGTAAAATTTATATCTCTATGTTAAGTGTGGTAAATCTTGACAATAAATTTATTAAGTCCTTAAGAAGTTATTGAATGGACATTCTATGTTGGCAGAGTTAAAAAGTGCAATAACTCTAGTAATATGAAGTGAATTTTAACAAATATTAGACATGATCTCTTTTATCATGCAAAATTACAATCAAAAATTTAAATCAAGTTCATAAAACCTGAAGAGCTTTTAAAGAGCGACCAAATAGAGAAAGACAAATTGACAGAAGCCATTGCAATAATTTTACACAACTACTTGTTGGTGTTAAAAACAAAAAATAAATTAAAAATATAATAAAGATCTCATTTTTCTATGCATAATATATTCAGTTGTCATGATCATGAATTCCAGGCATAGATGTTAGGGTGAAATAAGAATCTATTTCAATCAAAAACCTTTAACAATGTGTTTGATACAAATTGGTAATACTGTAATTTCAGAGCATAATTCAATTCATTCAAAGGGGGCCTCGGAGGCCGAGTGGTCTAAAGCGTGCACTTACGGATCACAGCACCTCTCACCGTCTGGGTTCGAATCCCACTTGGGACAGATCCTAGTGCGAGAAAGTTTGTCAGTTGGCTTGCCGAAGGTCGGTGGTTTTCTCCAGGCACTCTGGTTTCCTCCACCATTCCAGAACTGACCGCCACGAAATAAGTGAAAGATTCTTGACTGGGGTGTAAAACACCATTACTCCACTCCACTCCACTCCACTCAATTCATTCAAAGATGTAACTAACTGCATAAGCAAGTTTGGAGATGACTTTTAAGTACACAAACTTTCTTACCACATAAAAATGAACTTACTATTTTCACACAATTTTTCAGGATCTATCTTATTCCAAATGACCATATTCTTTCCTGTAACATAAAGTTTTAAACAATTCAATACATGTATTATTATCTTCCAAATATTATAGGATTTACATTTCAAATAAACTGATAACTGTCCAAACAAATGCCCTAATGTATAATGTAGTGCATCTCAATTCATTTCCTTTTTCCCCTTTTGAAAGGTTGAGAGTTGTCAGAGAAATGAATATAGCTTGACAGTGCATCTAGTACATGAAATACCTTCACATCAAATACTTGCACTCACTCTATCACTCTGAAGTTAAACAATCTTATATAAATATATATTTTCTAAAATGGCTGGATTTTAACTTGGCTCCACAACATTATAATCACTATAGAATGTATACCAATATATGTGTTTCTTATATACAATACTTATTATAAACATGGAATTTATTTATTCTAGACAAAACAAAACAATATACTGTACATTATATATACATTTTTTTGTTTTTTTGTTTTACGTGAATTGGTTGGTATTTTTTTTATCCAATATCAGTACTTTTGTTTGAAATGCGAAAGCTAACAGAACAGCATATGCAAATATGTAAAGAAAATTTTCATCTTATCTAAAATATTCTTACCGTTTCTTGGGTCAACTATAGCTGTGTATGGCCATTCCTTTACTCCATAATGATGTATATATTTTTCTCCCTCTGTGCTATCATGGTTTGCCTAATGAAATGTAATGAAGGAATAATATAAAGAAAGTGCAGCACATGTCTGAAACCTTAAACCTGTCTCTGTCCTGTCAAACTGAACCAATATGTTAAGACAAATAGTATATGAAAATAACTTGTAACAACTGAATACCTGCAGAATCTGTCAGTGAACAAATGTTTCAGCACAAAGGTGTTTCATTTAAGAGGTTCCCCTGCTGTATGAGTTAAATTTTATTTCTAAAATTGCAATGACAGGCAACATCCAATACAAAGTTATACATCATAAACATGTTACCTGAAAATATTTACTACTTTTAAAAGGTTTAGATATGATAAAAGTAATATAGCTTTAAATGTGAATGGGAACCTTTACGACCAAGTGGTGTTAAATGTTGGCTTACAAATCACAGCACCTATTACTAAAAACGTGTGAATCCTGCTCTGGTAGAACTTAATGTAATAAAGACTGTCTGTATGCTTTCAAAAGGTGGATAGTGTTTGCCAGGTACTCAGTTTTCTCCACAATTCCAAAACTAAGCACTTCAATGTAAGTAAAACTGTTTTTAACTTAAATGTCAAAACAACACTTTTTCTCCATTTCATTCAAAACTGAATGATAAAGAACTGGCTTGAAACATACCACTTAATATTGGGTTGAATTGGACTAATGTTGTTTCATGCTCCAGTCAAAATTCTTTAACTTTATCAAAGCAGTCAGTATAGGAATAGTGGAAAAAACCAGAGAGCCCAGAGGAAACCACAAACTTTTGGCAATCAAACTGACAATCAGAAAACCACATACATTTTGCAAACCACAAACTTTTGGCAATCAAATTGACAATCAGAAAACCACAAACTTTTGGCAATCAAACTGACAATCTAAAAACTACAAACTTTTGGCAATCAAAGTGACAATCAGAAAACCACAAACTTTTGGCAATCAAACTGACAATCAGAAAACCACAAACTTTTGGCAATCAAACTGACATCAGAAAACCACAAACTTTTGGCAATCAAACTGACAATCAGAAAACCACAAACTTTTGGCAATCAAACTGACAATCAGAAAACCACAAACTTTTGGCATTCTAACTGACAATCAGAAAACCACAAACACATTAAATACATTACATTTAAATTTTCTGACATTCTACTGACTGCATGATCAAATAAAGATAACATAATTTCTTATACAGTGAAACTTCCCTAAACCGACACCTCTACATACCGACAACCTCCATAAACCGACATTGTCTGCCGGGGACGGATTTATTCTTATATAACTCATGTAATAAAAACTTCCGAAAACCGACACCTCCGTATTCCGAACACCGACATAATTTGTCAGCCCAAATCGGCTTCTTTAACAGTAAATAAACTTCCGAATACCGACATTACCTATGGAACAAATAATGTTTGAATGGTCACGAATGACTGCACGTGATGAGAACTCATATTACCGCGGGCTATGTATAACACCTGTTTACCTACTGTCGATTGTTACTAAATACATTAACTTATTAATTATAATTATTATTATTATGTATCTGTATCGTATGTTATTTTAAAATGAACAAACATGTTTAAAATGTTTTATTAAAATGTGCGTTGTTTATATTTAAAAAAAAACAGAGTCGGATGCCGAAAAGCTGCGTGATTTTTTTAGATGCAAGGCAAAGGATTTTCTCAAAACAATACAGCTTTGAACTTAAATAAATCACGTTCTATTTTCTTTTTCTTTTTCTTTTCCTTGTTTTTTTTTTAAAAAATCTGAATGATTGATATGACCTCTTCTTCTCGGGCGAGAAAAATAGAATAAAATAACACAAACTTGAATACTGTTAGCAGGGCCCGATCTTGGTAGACGATAAGAACTACGTATTACAACTACGATAACAATGTATGCACATTGTTTTATTGTTCAATTTGTTTAAGATAAAAATAAAATATAAATAACATTTAAAATATCACTTTACAAGATGTAAGTGTTAACAAACAAGATCGAATGCACACACATGAATACATTATAATGGTCATATCTGGTAACTGACTAAATTCTGACCTGGTAACGGACTGGAACGAACCGGATTCGAATCCGTTTTTTCAAACTTCTAAAAACCGACACCTCTGTAAACCGACCAAAATGACCGGTCCCGTGGAGTGTCGGTTTACGGAAGTTTCACTGTATATCTGGTCTATCAAATGATTTCAAAACTTTTGAATTAATGGGAAATGCAAGGTTCTCCAAAAGAATTTAAATGGCATAACTTGAAACCATTTTGTAATTATATTGAATAACAAAAGAAATAACGTGACCTTTGAAAATAAAGAGGGAATTCACCAACCAATTATATTTTAGAGGTACAAAAGCAGTTTGGAATTTAAACTACAGACAGGGGCTAAATTATATACTAGTACTATCAGCAGAGAACAAAAATAAAAGCAAGTAATATTTTTTTTTTGAAATTAACCGATGTTGTTGAAATTTCGAAATCAATACAAACCTGCCAAAATATAAAGTGTTGTTTTATAATCTGTTGAACTTCATGATTACTCCAGAGATCTTTGTTTTGTATCTGACACACATATTCCTGTACATTCTGTATATTAACGAGCAACCATTTAGATTCTCTATTTCCCAATTCCATGGCCTGTTTAAATATATATATATATAAACAAATAAATTAAACCAAATATGCATGCAATGCAGTAAACTGGTAAACTGTTCATTTTTACAACAAGTCTTTAAATAAAAAATTTCAATGATTCAACTATATTAATTCTCATAGCAAATTTTGATTTAAAGCTGCATTAAGTTTTTCAATTTTCTGAAATTTTTGGTTTTCTAAAAATATATATTTTTTTAAAAAATAGATAACTTCTTATCATGATCTGTGAGATTCATTTTCTAAAATTTAATTCCTTTTAGCTGTAAACAAACAGAATCCTCTAACTGGTTGGTCAATGTTTATCTATGATTCAATTATGAGCCGGGAGCATGCGCACGGATGTACGGAAACTCCGATAAATCGAAAGTGAAACCTGACAAATTGTATAAATTGTCCGTCATTAATATCCAGATGTATTCGCAATGGTGTTATGTATCTCTTACTAAGGCACAAATGACAAATTCAATGAAGTTCTATGTTTAATTTATCGTATTTTACCGTTTGGTAAGTTGTGTTTAAAGCTGCATTAAGTTTTCCAAAGAAAAAATTAAAACGGCACTAATCTAACTAATGATGTTCTTAATGAACAATGTTACATTTGGTTCAACGATAAAAGCTCGAATAAATGCAGAAATCACAATATTTACCCAGCGAGATGCAGCATTTAGGATCTAATATTAGAACATGGTTACGTCATCAAAAACCCGGGTAATTTAAACACAACTTTCAAAACGGTGTAAGGGATACAAAACACCATTTCAAATACATCCAGATATAAATGAAGGACAATTAATGTAATCTGTTATGTTTCACTTTCGGTTCTAGGGTTTTTCCGTACATCCGACATGATCCGTGCGCATGCTCCAAGCTCATAATTACCATCGTAAAACTCTGACCAACCGGTCAGAGGATTCCGTTTATTTACAGCTAAAAGAAATGAAATTTTAGAAATGAATGTCACGGATCGTGGTTAGAAGATATCTATTTTTAAAAGAATATATTTTTAGAAAATCAAAAAAAATTCAAAAAATTGATAACCTTAATGCAGCTTTAAATGACACGGTTTTTTCATGATGTAAGCATGTTCTAATATTATATCCCACATGCTACATGTACATCTCGTTGGGAAATTATTGTTGTTTCTGTATTCATTCGAGCTTTTATCGTTGAACCAAATGTAACATTGTTGATCAGGAACATCATTGATTAGATCAGCACCATTTTAATTTTTTCCTTGGAAAACTTAATGCAGCTTTAACAAAACAAGCAATGGCCAATGTTAAAAAATAAATTTAAATTCTACAAAGATTATCTTATAAATGTATGTCAAACATTAACAGTATATGTATTTTTTCCTTTTTTTCAAAAATGATTATTGACTGAGACACCATTACTCAACTCAACTCAAAAATGACTACCCTTCTATGAAAACAAGATTTATCTCCCTTTCTTTGAAAACTGTAAAATACTTTTATTTCCACTGTTTGATGATGCTGGATTTATTTAAATTGTTTTATTTAAAAAAAAATTTAATAAATTTAAGTTGAATTTTTTTGTTATTTTTATTTTTGTGAGAAAAAAATTCTACAAAGACTACCTGATACATGTAAGCTGAAAAATAAATTTATATTCTACAATCTTATACATGAGTACTAAAGACAAAAATTCATGGAAGTTTTATTGTTGAATTTTTGAGCAAATTCAACTTTTTAGTTTGGTGAAAAATAAAACCACTGTAAAATATATCTAATATATAAACAAGGCTTCTACAAGGCTGTATCATGTTTGCAGCATTTAGTTTACACCAAATACCAAAGATAGGAAGTACATGTAAATCACTTCACATACCTACATGTAAAGTTGAAAATGTGACAGATGCTTATTTTTTTCATTTTTTAAGGCAAATTTATAACTGAAACACAAGTAAATAATCACAGGAAAACAAAAGTGATGATTTACAAGTTTAATTCAAATAAAAATTTACAAACTGCTAAATGAAGGTATAGTCTAAAGTTGTCTTAATAATGAATTAATAATGACTTACAAACATTCTTCTGCACTTACATTTACAAACGTTTCCTGACAGAGGAGGTCTGAAGGAGGTTTGTGTAGGATTAAAACACGACGCTTATTTGATTTTGGTAATGAAAGCCATTTATCTGAAAGAAAAATATAAGTCATGTAAATATTAAAAGCTACAGATCCAACTTCATAGTATGGTAAATCAAATTTTTTAAAAGAAACTTTTGCCTCAATAAAATACATTGTGTATATAATTTCCTTCTCACATTCTATTTGTCAAAAAGAAATTTCAAAAAAATATCTAATAATAATAATTATAATAATAATAATAATAAATAATGACAATAATTTTTTTTAATTCAGGAAGCGTGAAAAGTGAATTTTCTAGCAGTCAAAATTCTACTTGAATAAGAATTTCAAAAGTTCTGCCAAATGACCAAGGGTCCATAACATTTGAACAAAATGTACAATTACACAATGAAGATATGTCCTTGAGGCCCCAAAATAACAAGAGCACCGCCGAGCGTAGCATTATACGCCCGTGTTATATTGATCGAGTAGTACTATTTACTAGTGTGGCGACACCTTTAGGGGTTTCGCGGGAAAGAATGGAACAATCTAGAGGATTTCTATCAGTAGAGCTCATCCACAGAACTTGCCACTCAAAAGTTTGACACAGACCTAACGGATAAGTGCCAAACCTACCAATAATTTGGTAAAGAATTGGTTACTTTAATATGGGTACGAATTCAAAACGGTACGTTAAATTGTTTTTGGATGAAAGCGCCGACTTTAAACAGTTATTGTGGATTTTATGTAAAAGATAGAAAAAATATAAAAATACCGTCTTTTCCGTCAGATCTTAAACATTTTTCGGTCAATGGACGACTTTTTCGTACAATAAACTGTTATTGAACAGGAGTGCGTTAAACGTAATTGTTTTTTAGAAAAATTCATTTTTTGCATGTTTGACCCCAAAATTAAGTATGATACCGATTTTTCCCAAAAATTTCACCAAGTTAGATAGCTAGATCGCATTAGACTCCATAACCTCAGAAATTTTTAGCAAAATCTATCGAGGAGTTTTCAAGGTCCCCAAGATGCAAATATATGCTGCTAAAAAGGAGAAAGTTGTCGCCTTTATCATTTCACATCCAGAGGATGTTCCAAATGAATTCGTCACTAATCCTCTAGATTGTTCCATTCTTTACTGAGAAGTATAAGTACAACTAGGATATATGTATGTAAAAATATATTGCTAAATGGATAGTGGTAGACTGCTATATAATTCATATTCATTTCCAGGAAGGAAGAAGTTTAAAATATAATGTTAGGTCATGGCAGTGTTTTCATGTGTTAAGCATTGCATGCAGGAAGATTTTAGGAAACAAATACATTTTTTGTCTGAAATGTTTTGAGAACCTTTTTTTAACCAACCTGAAGTAATTTATATCTATAAAGCTTAATTATAATTTGAACTGTTGTCGTGATCTGTGCAGTATGATAAAAAGGTGTTTTAAGTTAAAAAAGGGGCATAACTCCTCCAAAAATAATCTGAAAAAGTTGTAATTCGAACTTGCACCAGATAATAACATCGTAAATGTGTATACCAAATTTCATTTGAATCCATAAATAGTTGTAGGCTCTGATGATCGGAAACCACATGGTCATACATACAAAAATTTCTAAGTTAAAAAAGGGGCATAACTCCTCCAAAAATAATCCGAAAAAGTTGTAATTCGAACTTGCACAAGGTATTACCATGGTAAAGCTGTATACCAAATTTCATTTGAATCCATAAATGTTTGTGGTCTCTATTGAACGGAATACAAATTGTTAACAGACGCTCACCCGGATGCCCGCCCGGACGGACAGCACCGTAACATAATACGTCCCGTCATATGACGGGCGTATAAAAGTTTCAAAGTATACCAGTACATTCTTATATAATAAATTGCAACTTTTTTATTTATGCATTTTTTTGTTGCCAGAAACATATTGCGACCTCTGGCTCCAACTAGATATTTCTGAATAATTTAGAAGGAGAAAAATCTGGATATTAGACAACTCCTGTAGAAATATATATTTAGAGCCAGGTGTTGTACAATATGGTGATGCCAAGGTGGACAAGCCAGCATTGAAAGGTACAGGTTTGAGAACCTATATCTTAGAAAATATTCATATAATTATTAGTTATTTTGATTAAGTAATCACATTCTATACCCATGTTTAAATATATAATAAAGCACTGATTTTCCTGGAAACATATCATGAGTTAATTTGGAACTAAGCTAGAAGCCACAATAAATACCACAATGATCAATGCCACATTCTTCTAACACAGGTAAGTCAGCCACTTCTGAACTTCTCTTTTTCACATCTTTATTCTGTACACTATCTGAAGCACTAGTTGTTGGCTCAAAGCTTAGTTGCAGACAGCCTTCATCTTCACAAAATGTTTCTTCCGGTACATCTTAAATGTTCAAGAGGTTTTCCCATTCATATACATGTACATATGCATAAAAAATATCAGCTCTTTGCAGAGACACAACCAATGTGATGAAGTGGATTGTATTAATGGTGTTTTTCGCCCTGGTTAAGATTCTTTTACTATTATCTAGATAATCAGTTCTAGGATGGTGGAGGTAATCTGAGTGCCAAGAGAAAACCTTTTAACTTTCAGCAAGTAAAATGACAAACTTTCTCACAGTAGGGTTCAAATCTAGGCATCGAGAGGTGCTGTAATCCATAGGCACTCTCAGCCAAAAAGTCCCTAAATGACATTGTTGTTATTTAGGTCTAAATCGATGAATAGTCATTTAACCATACCAAAAACTTAGTTAAATTCTTCCTGTTATTTTCTACAAACACATTCAACTCATCATTTGGTGCATTTATCAACATTTGACTGTTATTTTAGATACTAGTATTTAGAATAAGAATTTTACACCTCTATCAATTTTCAAAAATTGTCATTTTGAGAATACCAGAGTTTTGCAATTTTTAGAATATAATAGTATTTAAGGTTCACTTTTCAAGCAAAAATCTTATGAAAGACATTTACCTGGTAGTCTTGTATCTAGCATTTCTTCCATTTTGGTATGAGCTTGAATATCATCGCTGTTCTGCTGATCTTCCTCATTATTTTCAGATGAATTTTTATCATTTAATAGTATATCATTTAGCTCTTTTTCTAGATCTTCCTGAGTATTTGATGAGGTTGTGGGAATTTTAGAAAACACTTCTTGTATGAGAGAATTCAGTTCAGAATGTTGCTCAAATACCTGAAGCAGGAAATTTTTTAAACATTTTTTAAAATTAATTGATAATCACCCAACATACTGTGATATACACATGGAAGCCTCACGTATATAGACAGCTTGATTCTTTAGAGATAAGGAGATGGTGATTTTTCTCTTAATGACTTAATAACAGTTTGTTTTTTTTTTTTTAATTTTAATTTGTGTGGTTTAAAATTGATTACAACTGTAAAACAATCTACCTTGACAAAAAAAAAGGTCAATTAAGAACACTGAATTTGTATGCAAATTTCATATCTACTTGCCATTGCCAAGAATTACATGACATTAAACATTTTACATTTTGGATTAGGATAAGATTTTTTATGATTTATCATAGATAATACATGTATTTGCATTTATTTGTTACAGCAACTTTGCAAGACACATATTCAGAGAAAACACTAATCTTTATCTACCATTCAAATTTGATTGTCATTTTTTTTTAATTTAAAGTATACATGTATCTTGAACACAGCTTTCTATCAAGAATATTCTTGCACTGGACACCCAGGTATCAAATCAGATCAGGAATGAACAAATAAAAACAAAATACATTGTAAGATATATACTGGTATCACTTTCTATACTCATGTTTTGATATGGAATAAAACACAAATTCTTGTATGCCATGAGTTTGAATGTTCAATTTTTAAAAACCATGTGATCAGGGCATTGACGACAATTCTAATCAAGCTCTGCAGGCCACTCAACTAGCATTTTATTATAATGACCTACTATTATTGTGCTATTATTGTGCTCTAAAGGAAAAGCATATTAGGAAATGGTAGCATCATATTAACTTGTTTTTTAATATATCCTTAAGACTGAGTGATGTGGTGAACTGGTGTTTTACGCCCAGGTAAAGAGTCTTTATGTAAATCGAGGCTGCCATTGTTTAAATGGTGGAGGAAACAGGAATGCAAAGAAAAATCCCAAACTTTCCACAAGCAAACTGACAAATTCTCTCACACTAGCATTTGCCAGACCTGGATTACAACCTAGTCAGGTAGAGGCCCTGTGATCCATAAAGCATACTTTAAACCACTGAGCCACTAAATCCACTCCGTGAGATTTCCAAAGTGACTAAAATCAATAGACATCACACTAATCTAATTATGTACCAGTAGTCTATAAAAAAGCTCTTATTTACCTCTGTTACAGATCCATTTAACAAGTCTACATTGATCTTACTATTGTATTCCTTCAATACACATACTCCTGATTGTACTGCTTCAAGTATCTAATTAAATATAAACATTATTTTAAAAAAAAATATAATTGTACATTAATCAAAAACTGTCAGAAAGAACGATGTACAGCTAATCCTCAAAAAAACTTTAACTTAAATTTTTAAGTTTGTTCATCAAAAAAAAATAAATAAATAAATAAAAAGAAATAAAATAAATAAATAAATAAATAAATAAAAACCCCAAAACTTAAAAGAATTTCAAAGCTGATGCCAAAAAAGGAGAAAACTTTTCTACTTTTCTACATGTCTTGTTAACTAAAATAGCCAAAACGAGTACAAGTACATGTACAAGATTATTATGTACATGTATTATGCTGTCCCACTACACTTAAGCTGGAAGTACATGTATTTACCTTTTGTATGTAAAGTTACGGGTAAGAACATGAGAAAATGCTAGGTTAAGAATACTAAAACCTCAGACCAACATTTTCATTAGACAATGCTTTACCATTTAGTCTTGTTTGTTGCTTCCATGAAGTCAGAAGGATAAAGTGTTGGCAAAGTCATTCCAAAAGCTTTCCAATCATGCCTATTTTTCTTTCTTTCTTGAAACTAGATGCTGCAAATTGATGGCTGGTCATGTCACAAACTTGCTTACCCTAAGCTGTGGGATCTACAGATCTTTTAGGAGTTAAAATGAGATTAATATGAATTGGGACAAATACTAAAAGTCAAAGAGCTGAGTAAAGCATTTAATTCTGTGAAATGTGATGTAGTCATATCTTTGAAAAAAAAAAAATCAATTTTATATTGGTCCAGTCCAGCAATATAAATGAGCTGGCAAATGTGCTAAAAATTAATATCACTTGCAGTGTTGTGGGCATTTTGACCATAGATATATCATCAAGACTAGATTTTAAACAAAACATGACCACATAATAGCGCCAGTGGCCTCAGAAAGACAAACCACACACAAACACACACATGTTTAATAAACATATACCATCTCATTTGATACAGCATGTCGAAGTTTTTCTAAAATGTCTTCTAACATATCCAATGAGAAAGATAACTGATTTAATCTTTTATTTAAAAATCGTCTCCTTCTAAGACATCTCACAGCCTGAAAACAGAGAAATAAACATTTATTATGAATGAGAAAAAATTCTGATGAAACATAAACATTTTTTTAAAAAACAAGAGGCCCAAAAGGGCCTGTGGAGCTCAACTGACAAAAATGGTTCTTGTGCCTCCATTTATATAAACTCGGTACAGGGGCTTGAGCTGATGTAAAATGCTAAATATAAAAGCTGTAGGCCTTACAGTTTCAGAAAAGAATATTTTTAAATTTGACTTCCCATATAAGTATATATAGATATATGCGCCCCTGGGTGGGACCAAAAATGGCCCAGAGGCCTTTATTTGTACAAACCTGGTAAAGGGACTTGAGCTTATTGTGAAAGCTTTAAGCCTTACAGTTTCAGAGAAGAAGATTTTTAAATTTGATTTCCCATATATGCATATGTAGATATATTGGCCCTTGGGGTGGGACCAAAAATGGCCCAGGGGCCACCATTTGTACAAACCTGGTAAAGGGACTTGAGCTGATATTAAATGCCAAATATAAAAGCATTATGCCTTACAGTTTCAGAGAGGAAAATTTTTAAACTTGATTTCCAATATATGCATATGCAGATATATGGACCCCTGGGGTGGGGCCAAAAATGGACCAGGGACCACCATTTGTACAAACTTGGTAAAGGGCCTCAAGCTGATATTAACTGCCAAATATGAAAGCTTAAGGCTTCATGATTTCAGAGAAGATTTTCAAAGTTGATATCACATTGTAAGCCATATATGCATATGCAGATATATAGACCCCTGGGTTGGGGCCAAAAAAAGACTGAAGGCCACCATTTGTACAAACTTGGTAAAGGGTCTCAAAATAATATTAACTGCCAAATGTGAAAGCTTAAGGCTTCATGGTTTCAGAGAAAAAGATTTTCAAAGTTGATTTTCCACTATAAGCCATATATGCATATGCAGATATATGGACCCCTGGGGGGGGGGGGGGGGGGGGCAAAAATGGACCTGGGACCACCATTTGTATATACTTAGAAAAGGGCCTCAAGCTGATATTAACTGCCAAATATGAAAGCTTAAGGCTTCATGGTTTCAGAGAAGAAGATTTTCAAAGTTGATATCCAATTATAAGCCATATATGCATATGCAGATATATGAACCCCTTGGATGGGGCTGAAAATGGACCGAGGACCACCATTTGTACAAACTTGGTAAAGGGCCTCAAGCTGATATTAACTGCCAAATATGAAAGCTTAAAGCTTCATGGTTTCAGAGAAGAAGATTTTCAAAGTTGATATCTCATTATAAGCCATATATGCATATGCAGATATATGGACCCCTGGGATGGGGCCGAAAAATGGACCGAGGGCCACCATTTGTACAAACTTGGTAAAGGGCCTCAAGCTGATATTAACTGCCAAATATGAAAGCTTAAAGCTTCATGGTTTTAGAGAAGAAGATTTTCATAGTTGATTTTCCATTATAAGCCATATATGCATATGCAGATATATGGACCCCGGGGGGGGGGGGGGGGGGGGGGGGGGGGGGGGCAAAAATACGGGGGCCACCATTTGTACAAACTTGGTTAAGGGGCTCAAGCTGATATTAACTGCCAAATATGAAAGCTCAAGGCTTCATGGTTTCAGAGGAGAAGATTTTCAAAGTTGATATCTCATTAAAAGCCTTATTTCACTTTTTACGAAGTATGACAGAAAAACGCTAAAAACGCGTAACCTAGTTTTTGACAGAATTTCACGAAATGTACAACCTATATGTTTAAGGGTGTCTAGAAGCTAAATATCACATCAGATTTTGCATATAACCTATGGTTTCAGAGAAGAAGCTTATTTTAGGTTTTTTGCATTTTAGATCGCTGTGACCTACTTTTGGTTGCCATGGAAACCTACAAATTTTCATCTACTTCTTCTAGGGATCATTCCTGCAAAGTTTTGTTAAAATTGGCCCAATAGTTTCTGAGTTTTTGCTGTTAACGGACGGATGCACGCACGCACACACGTACGCGTGCATCATGCCATCAGCTCATCTGGCTTTAGCCAGTTGAGCTAAAAACATTACAGCAAAACAATGAAAATGTGTTACACTAGGAATCATGTGATATCATTTTCTGTTGTTCAATATCTTTTATTAGATGAACACATTTTTTTTAAGTTTCTCAAAAGATCTATACTATGTTATTATATTACGAGTGCTAAAGCTGGAACATAAACATGGCAGAAATGATATAAGAGAACAAAAGAGATCTGTGTAAGTATACTATCAAAATCTTATAATGATCATGTGATGTCATGTTCACTAAATTAATTTAGATAAAGAAGAAATATAAATTATTAATACTGTAAATATATATTACTTTTCTTATTGTATAGAATGTCATCTTATTATAAATGTAATATTCATTTCATTATACCAATCTTTAATGCTGTATAACTAATAGTACCTACTGTATACTGGATTGAATTTCGAGTGTCTGGTCAGCTCTCATCTGTTTATAAACATGTCTATTTAAAGACTCTTCAAAATCTGTCATACACTGACATAATCAAATAAGTGTTTTATTCATTCAGAACATGGATGTGTTCGAAACGTGTGCTCAAGTTTTCTTCGCATGTGACATTTTTTGTAATGTAATGTCAACTGCTCAGGTATTTTTGCCCTGTGATACAAGATTTTCTTCTTATGTTGAAATCACAGGGTGACACTGATCTTACCTTAATCCTTATCAACCAATCAAATGTTGAGAAATTTACAAAAAAATATAATAAAGTATTATGTATACCTTTTGTATCTCCTTATTTTTCTTATGTTTTCTAGCTTCAACAGATAATCTAAATTAATATAGAAGGACAGGAAAAAATTAGGTTGAATATGGTTATGAAAACTGTCAGAATTTTCACTAAAGTGGTTTAAATGCACGTTTTTATTCCATACAATAATTCTATGGATTTAAATGTCTCGTCTAGTTAGTTTTTGATCGAGTAGAAAATAATTTACTTAAACATAAACTTTCACATTTTGATATGCCGTCACTGCCGCCTAAGCTGACACCAGAAAAGTAACACCTAAGGCTCGCCTTATGGCAATGCCAGGCTCGACAAAAACAAGAGGCCCAACAGGATCAGTGGCACTCAACTGGTATATAGTATTCATTGTAATTAAGACTAAATAAAAAACTACATGTATATTGAATCCTAAACAAGCTTGAAAGAAGTTAATAAAATTATATTGGTTTTATTTTCAGAAATGAAGATTTTAACGAAGTTGAATAATTTTATATCTGTTGCACACTATGTTATCTGACCAAGCAGTTACATTGAAGATTTAAAGAATCAGCTAAATTTAGCACCTAATTTGCATATTCTACTATTGTAACTACCCATTAACAAAAAAGAAATTAGTTTCAGAAGTGTAAGATATTTACTTTCTGCATGTAAAATTTGAATTAAGTCTATCAAAATTTATGGGGTTTTTTTCTGTTTGTGGTGTTGTTGTCCATCTAAGATGTCATATGGGATTGCAAAGTTATAACTAAATCAGTCCACTTATAATGAACTAAAATAAGTAATGAACAAAAGTTTAATATATTAAATGGCTCGATATGTTTTTGTATACCAATGAAATCAATGTAAACATGATAAATACCTTTCTATATCCTTTGACAGATTTTCTATTCTGTTTTTCAAACCATCTGATACAACCTTTACTCTAAGATAAAGAAAGATATTACAAATGTATTACTTTTGGCTGTGACTATTGTAGATTCCAAATGTTCAAGCAAGTTTAAGCAAACCATAGATACAAGCAAATATTTTTAATTTATAATCTCTTTCTCTCTCTCCTCATCTATTGAATCTACCCATCCTTCTATTCACCTCTTTATCCATCCTTCTGCCTATTTTTCACACATCCCTTCATCCATCCATCCACCAATATATTCATTCTTTCATTAGTCTTTTTCTTCATCTATCCATCCATCATCTCATCTCATCAACCATGCATTTGTTTTTTCATCCAATCATCTATTTCATCATCTATTTTTCAACCAACAATCTTTTCAATAATCCATCCATTCTTCCATCCATCCATCCATCATTTTAACCATGTATCTGTTCATCCATCCAACCACCTATCAATCCCTCCATCTATCCACCCAATTCTTCCTCTATCAATCTGCATTCATTCAACAAAATCATACCTAATTATATCCAGATCACTTCTTTGTATTGGTTTTACTCTAGAATCTGTTCTACTGCAAAACTTCACAATCTAAAAATTGAATAATTTTTATCAAATACGTATTTCAAAATGTTACACAATATGTTGACTGTTTATTTGTTTTAATCTCTAACTAAATGTTTCTTTGCAAGGTCAATACACAAAGAATCTTGGTTTTGATAGGTACATGTACTTATTTTGCATGTCTTGCATGACTGTAAACAGGATCGTGGAGTATAGTGGAGTAATAGTTCTTTTTGTTCCAGTAAGGATTTCTTCACTTTTATTGAGGCAGTCAGTTCTGGAATGTTGAGGCAACTGAAGTACACCAAGAAAACTACAAGCCTGCAGCAAGAAATCTTTCTCACACAAAGATCTGCTAGCATGTGATTTTAAGCAAGACAGTGAGAGGTACTGTGATCTGTGAGCTTTCACATTAGACCATTTGACCATCAATGCCCCTATTAAAATACTAAAAATGTACTAATTTAAGCAGTGAATTCATTCTTGCGATTTTCATACTAGGACACTAGTGCTAATTTTAATACACTGCTTAAATACATGTTTGACTAATAGTCTGTTTCTCAAAGGTTGTTCTGTGCAAAACTTAAATCAACATTAATAAGTCGAGAATGCAAATTGTGCAAAAATATATACACACTAATAGCAGTATGTTTACAGTAGGTGATAAACAAAATATGTTGAGGATAGTGTAGTCTTGTACACATTTACGCATATCTATATTGAATATAGGAGACATGTATATGTAAGTTCCTACATCATGCTAAAAATACCTTGACTATATCATGTACAAGTACTGTTACTATTTTTATGTAATATCAAATACTCCCATACTTATACATGTACAAATATTAAAACTAAGGTATTATACAGATGAGCTATATACAAATGGCATCTTTCCCTAACATATAAACAATGCTTTTTGTACAGGTGAGCTACAATATAATACTTACAACATGTTGATTATCTTGTTGTACTGTGACTTTCTTTTGTCTGATTAATTCATGTATAACTAGATGAAGCTCCAGATCTGATTTACAAATATCTGTATTCCTCTCCAGTATCTTTCTAAACTCCACCACAGAATCTGTGATGTCACACAGTGCCTCACAATAATGTCTATCTAACAGCTTCTTACATTTGTCCTGTAAAAAAAGTAAAAGGTGATTTGTATTTTACTCTCATCACAATTTCTATGGGTATTCATAGTTCCAGAACTATAAATAATAATAACTATATAAGCAAAGAACAATCATAAAGAAATAGGTCAAGGCATAAACATTTCGAACACACACACACACACACACACACACACACACACACACACACACACACGATGGAATTATATAATATCACAATATTAATATTGATATGTAAGAATATTGTAATGCACTGTATCATAGTTAAATTGGCAAGATAGTGTGCCTTTAAATCTTTTTATTAGATGCCCTGATATAGTTGGCTACATTCTTCCAATATTATTATAGAAGAAATATTGTTTGTCTCTTCTGCTAAGTATTAGTAACACTGGTGGGTTCAATGCCAGTATAACTGGCTGTATGGTTTAATGTGATGTAAGCCTCCCACTTAATGGGCCATTGTACTTGCATGGTCTGGTAGCACAGTTGGTAGAACATCCCACAAGTATTTGGAAGGTTCAAGGTTCACAGTTTGCTGCTGTAATTTTTCCCTTTCTTGACATTTGGGGGCTTGTCCAACCCTGGGAAATCCAACCAACAGGTTGGTCCCAGAGTAAAAATCAGACACAGTAGAAATCTTAGTAAAAAAAAAATCAAAAACTCCAGCACAAGCCAACATATGTATGTTGACAAACTCTAATAAAAATTTACTTACATGTAGTTTAAAAAACTATTGTCTTATTAATGTGAATAGTTGAAAATTGCTAGAGCAGCATTTACCAACTACCAATTTATCATAAAAGCATTTAAGCATGGATCAAGAAGAAAAAAAAAAACTTTCAGTAGATGCTGTGTACACTGTTAATTTACTTCAGTGTCGTATTTTTTTTTTTTTTTTTTTTTTTTTTAAGGAATCACTTAGGTTAGTGCAAAAACAGTAACTCTAATGTTCATCTGAGGTGGACAACAATTGTTTTACGTACAATACTTTACATGAAGGTTTTTTGACATTCTTTTAATATGTATGTACAGTGTAACTTCCCAAAACCGACACCTCTAAATACCGACAACCTCTCTAAAACGACATTGTGTGCTCGGGACGGATTTATTCTTATATAAATCATGTAATAAAAACTTCCCAAAACCGACCCCTCCGTATTCCGAACACCGACATAATTTGTCAGCCCAAATTGGCTTCTTTAACAGTAAATAAACTTCCGAATACCGACATTACCTGTGGAACAAATAATGTTTCAATGGTCACGAATGACTGCACGTGACGAGAACTCATATTACTGCGGGCTAAGTATAACACCGGTTTACCTACGGTCGATGTTTACTTAAAACATTAACTGATTAATTATAAGATACATGTATCTGTATCGTATGTAATTCTAAAATAAACAAACGTGTTTAAAACGTTTTATTAAAATGTGCGTTGTTTATATTTAAAAAAAAATTTCTATTTTCTTTTTGTTTTCTTTTCCTTGTTTTTTTTTTTTTAAATCTAAATGATTGATATGGCCTCTTCTCTTGATCATAAAATAGTCAGTTTTCAAACATCGGCATCAAACTGAAATTGTGTTTGAATTGTTTAAATAGGCCCGATCATGGTAGACGATAAGAACTACATATTACAACTACGATGACAATGTATGCACATAGTTTCATTGTTAAATTTATTTCAGATAAAAATAAAATATTAATAACATTTAAATATCACTTTACACGATGTAAGTGTTAAGAAACACGATCGAATGCACACACATGAATATACCATTATAATAGCCATATCTGGTAACTGACTAAATTCTGACCTAGTAATGGATTGGAACGAACCGGATTTGAATCTGTTTATTAAACTTCTGAAAACCGACACCTCTGTAAACCGACCAAAATTACCGGTCCTGTGGAGTGTCGGTTTACGGAAGTTTCACTGTATTTGAAAACAATGAACTGAAGCAAAGACAGATGTAAATATTTATGTAAGACATGATATACATGTATATCAGTATCTGTGCAAAATTGTGTTACCATCCATTTATTTTCCAAATGCATGTGGTCACTGTTAGTAAACTTTGGTAGATTTCTTGAATACATTTCAAATCAAAAATAAATCTGAAATGGTACATTTACTGCACTGTGCACTCACCATAAAAACATCAAAAAGATTATATTTTCTATGATAAAATCACAAACAATTTACACCTGTCAGCATGTGAGTGGACATGGTTAATTTTGCAATTTTTTCATGAACTAAATTTTCTCAGACATAAGTAATAATACCTTTATAATATCTTTTAAAACATATATTGGCTTTCCTGAAGGGAATAATTTCCTAATTCCCCATGAAACAGGAGGTTTTATAAAATTTCTATATCCCCAGGTCAACCAGTCTCCTCCACCATTTTGAGCAGGAATTACTCTTACAAGTTCATCAGAGGAAATTTTCATAACTTTTCCTGTCCTAAAAGTTCAAAACAAAATATATATAAATTACTGTACATGTACAATACATTTAACATAAATATGTTATCAGACCAGTAAAATGATAACTTTCTGACAGGACCAGGCTGAGGGCTTTACAGGTTTTCAGGTAGCTCAGGATGGTCCAAGGTTCAAGTCTCAGTTTGCTGCTTCATTTTTTTCCCTTTCCTGTTAGATCATGGGGGCTTGTCCATCCCTGGAAACTGGCCAATCAACAGGTTGGTCCCAGGGTAGAACCTCGTGCTTTCAATTGTTGATAGTTGTAAATGAAGGGGGAAATGTGATGGACCAGGTTAAATAGGTGGCTGAGAAGCTCAGTTGGTAGAGCATCCTGCTAGTATTGGGAAGGTCATGGTTTTAATTTTGTCCAACAGTGGTATACATATTGTGGCTCTAGCTATCCAGAACTGGAAAAACTTATGTGATAAACTCTCTTAAAACTTCATATGGAAATTATAATCTTTGTTCTAGTTCTACATTTTTTGCCAATTTGTTGTTAGAATGCTGTTTGTGGATCTTGGTGAAAAACTTAAAACATAAATGCCTCACCTGTATATTTCATTCAACACTGTTTGCATCTTTATAGGTATATTTCTGTTTTTCACATATTCTGAAGTGAATTTTTCAATGTTTAATACAGAATCATCCTTTTCCATACAAGTCTGTATCATTTCATTAATTTGTTTTTCCATTTTTCCATCAAACCATCAACACAGAATAAAAAATTGAATTCTAGAATGAAAATAAAATTGTTTTAATACAATCAATGGTGGTATCAGCAAAGCTTTTGTTCTTTTTTTCATGAAACAACAGATCCATTTCCACATACCAGGTGTTGTGTGACATTTAGACTGGATTAATGGTGTTTTACACCACAGTAAAAAAAAATCTTTCACATATATCAAGGTGGTCAGTTCATGGATGGTGGAGGAGACCTGAGCACCCAGAGAAAACGATCAGCAAGCAAACTAACAAATTTTCTCACACTAGGATCTGCAAGAATGGGATTTAAACCAGTGAGAAGCACTCTGATCAACAAGCCCACACTTTGGATCACTCGACCACCAAGGCCCACATAAATTATGGGAGAAAATAATAATGATTATAGTTTCCCTAGGAAACAATGATCATTACTATAACTGAATGGACCATTCAGGAGCCTGGTGCCTTTAAATGCATGTAAATTTTCCCAAGTACAGGTATTTTAAAAAGATCTGGATTTTATTTTCCCACTGAGGTGGTATTTATCTGACATGATGCACAACTTACTTAAAAAAAAAATTCATACAAGATTTTCATATAAAATTGAAGAGTTTACTCCAAAGAATTCCATGCAACCTGTCTCAGGCAGATATGCAAGATATTTTAGCCAAAAAATAAGTCACTGAAGTGGACTCCAGATGGGAAGAGGAAACCGGCCAGCCAAAGGAAACTTGGAGGCGGACAGCAGAGAAAGAGTTGAAGAAGTTAGGGATAGGGTGGAAGGAAGAAGAAAAGAGGGCTCGGGACAGACAGTTGTGGAGAGAGCTGGCGGTGGCCTTAAGTACTCATACGTACAAAGAGGATTAAGTAAGTAAGTACTCCAAAGAAAAATTCATTTTACATATATACGCCATTGAACAGCTTACGTGTTTTAGCAGGTAACAGGCTGTAAGACTAAACCCTACTGGCAGGTTTAAATAGGTCAATGATTTATCTGCGATTTGTGACATATAAATTACCCACTGGGGTTTAAGGTATAAATATAATAATCATCATGTCACTGTATTGTAAAATTTAAATATGCACCATTCATGTAGCATTGATGATTGCAAATGCACGATCAGATGCAGCTGTCATTTCTTGTTTATGTTTATTTTCGGAGTAATCTGGGTCATGTAGACGTAGATTTCTGTACTAACCTAAATGATTCCCCGTTTTCAAAGTAACCTGGGTATTTAAAAATTCAGGGGCAGTAATCAATTTTTTTTTCGTAGTGAAAGCACTTTGAAGACTCGGTATACATATAATCTCGCGAGAATATACGAGATGTTACTGTCTTGTCAAAGAAAGAAATAATTTTGACGATTGCGATACATCACAATGTGTTTTCAATTTCACCATTTGTATTAACGCTACCATTAGTTTGTAATGATATCCGTACTAATTAGAAGACATGTACTCTTTAAGAAGATGGTTTTATAGACCAAAGGTTTGAGAATTTTAACAATTTTAGTCAAAATATTTTTGTTTTGACGTGGGTGAATGACTCAGCTTCACCTGTCCACTGTTTAACCCTAGGATCAATCCTTAAAAACAATTATTTTTCACAGAAAAGGATTGGCGTATTTGATCTATATGTATTAGACCATTATCATTTCTTATATAATGGTTCTTGATGGGGTCATTTAGGTGGATTGAAATCCAGGTCACTTGTATTGAGGAAATGTGTAAACAAATTTTTGATGGTACCCGCTTTTTTTAGATTCTCCTATTTACTTTGTATACAAAGAACATTGTTTGCGTGGCCCTTCATGCTTAATAAATATACCATATTATTCATATGTACAATGATATATTATGTTCATTTCATGTACCATGTGATGATAATTTATTTGTAACAGGAGGGAAAAAATGCTGGGTTGGGATCAAACTCGGGACCTCCGGCACTATAGGCAAGTGCTCTACCAACTGAGCTAACCAGACCGCTACATTCCTTCCCTGTTATTCTTGTGTTTCCCAAAATCCTATGGGAAATCTCACCCCAAATTTCCTCGGATGGACTTTATATGGCCGCATATATTCAGTCCACCACTTCCGAGTGCCACACTGGCCACCAAACTGTAACAGGAAGGAGAAAAAAATGCAGGGTTGGACCAGGGATTGAACCCAGGACCTCCCGCACTATAGGCGAGTGCTGTACCAACTGAGCTACCCAGACCACTACATATTCATATTTGATTTAACAATTTTATTTTGGTTAATGGTTTGGCAGAATAAATTGTCTTGTTTGTAAGCAATAGAAAAGAAAAACAATAGATACGTAGATAGGACGAGTAAAGCCTATTCTAGTACATTCACCATCCTAGAACTATATATCTATGTGTGTGTGGGTAGGTGTGTGTGGATATAATTGAAATTTATTTTAATATTGTGTATTTTTTAATGACAGAAAACAGATTCATCCCCTTTAGCCCAGTTTTATTTTGCTGATGAAGAACTCAATTTAGTAGCTGCTGAATTAGATAGCTTTGACGGCAGAAAAGATCCAGAAAGATGTACAGCACTTGTAAATCGACTACGATCATGTCAAGACAAGGTCTTGAATGTTATCCAAGCGATCATGGAAGAAGCCATCCCAGGTCAAAGGGCAAACAGGGATTTCAGAGTGAAGTTTCCTGATGATGTTCTTCAGGAAAATCTTGCTGGTCAGCTATGGTTTGGAGCAGAGGTATTTGAATTTCTCAAAATCAAGTCAAGACTTTAAAATTTGCTGGAGTATTTCAGGGTTAACACTTTCACTGGGTTGAAAGAAATGCTTTTGAAAATGAAATTGTCAGATGTAAATTTGTAAAATTTTGTTGTCAGTTGATATTATTCAAGTGGTCTGAAAAAACTCACCAAACAATCGCCATTCATAGAAAAACAATTGCAATTTATGACGATGCATAGCTCAAGCACTGCATTGCAGGGTTAACTCTGTCTCCAAATAATATTTCATATTCTGATGCAAGAAGCATCCCATTTGTGTTTTATTTTGATTGACACCAAAAAATCGCTCTTTGAATGGTTTATGAATTATTTATCTAAAGGCCTGTCATTTTGTTTTAGTGTTTGTATCTGAAGGCTTGTCATTTTGTTTTAGTGTTTGTATCTGAAGGCTGGTCATTTTGTTTTACAGTGTTTGTATCTGAAGGCTTGTCATTTTGTTTTAGTGTTTGTATCTGAAGGCTTGTCATTTTGTTTTACAGTGTTTGTATCTGAAGGCTTGTCATTTTGTTTTACAGTGTTTTTATCTGAAGGCTTGTCATTTTGTTTTACAGTGTTTGTATATAAAGGCTTGTCATTTTGTTTTACAGTGTTTGTATCTGAAGGCTTGACATTTTGTTTTACAGTGTTTTTATCTGAATGCTTGTCATTTTGTTTTAGTGTTTCTATCTGAAGGCTTGTCATTTTGTTTTACCGTGTTTGTATCTGAAGGCTTGTCATTTTGTTTTACAGTGTTTGTATCTGAATGCTTGTCATATTGTTTTACAGTGTTTGTATCTGAAGGCTTGTCATATTGTTTTACAGTGTTTGTATCTGAAGGCTTCTCATTTTGATTGACAGTGTTTGTATCTGAAGGCTTGTCATTTTGTTTTACAGTGTTTGTATCTGAAGGCTGGTCATTTTGTTTTCCAGTGTTTGTATCTGAAGGCTTGTCATTTTGTTTTACAGTGTTTCTATCTGAAGGCTTGTCATTTTGTTTTACAGTGTTTTTATCTGAAGGCCTGTCATTTTGTTTTACAGTGTTTGTATCCGAAGGCTTGTCATTTTGTTTTACAGTGTTTGGATCTGAAGGCTTGTCATTTTGTTTGAGTGTTTGTATCTGAAGGCTTGTCATTTTGTTTAAATGTTTGTATATGAAGGCTTGTCATTTTGATTTACAGTGTTTGTATCTGAAAGCTTGTCATTTTGTTTTACCGTGTTTGTATCTGAAGGCTTGTCATTTTGTTTTACAGTGTTTGTATCTGAAGGCTTGTCATTTTGTTTTACAGTGTTTGTATCTGAAGGCTTGTCATTTTGTTTTACAGTGTTTGTATCTGAAGGCTTGTCATTTTGTTTTACAGTTTCTATCTGAAGGCTTGTCATTTTGTTTTACAGTGTTTCTATCTGAAGGCTTGTCATTTTGTTTTACAGTGTTTCTATCTGAAGGCTTGTCATTTTGTTTTACAGTGTTTCTATCTGAAGGCTTGTCATTTTGTTTTACAGTGTTTGTATCTGAAGGCTTGTCATTTTGTTTTACCGTGTTTGTATCTGAAGGCTTGTCATTTTGTTTTACAGTGTTTGGCAGCAGGTTCTAGTATAATGAACAGAGAAATAGAAAGTGCTAGTATGAGGCCCTTAGCAAGGGCACTGACCAAAAACCTTGATAGCCTTAGAACATTGTTGAGGGAACAGTGCTTACGGAACATCAATTCTTTTACTGAAAGGGTAGGTTTTATTTTATATACAGTAAGTAATGTTTACCAAAAATCCCATCAAAAATATCACCAAAGCAATTTTGCATTATTGTTGAACAATTAAGAGTGATTCTGCTGTAAATTACAATCACTGCACCTGTGATGCTGTGTTTTAAATAAGGGAATTTCTTTACATGACCAGACACTATAGTTCATGAGAATCATTTACAGAAACTTGAATACCCTGAATACTGTAAACTGAGACATGACATATTCTGTGAATTGTTGATAGTATGTTGGAGTTTACCAAAAACTTTAACTATTATGATGTCATAGTATTTGGTAATCTAAAAGAATGACATCAGTTATTTTGGACAAATAATGACCAACTAATACGTAATATTTGTGATCATGATATTAGAATTATCTAATAATATTTTCTCTGTGCTGTAATATTACCTTTATTTTATTATTTTTTTTTTAGATAAAAGAATCTCTAATGATATTTGACAAGTTGTTTGCAGAATTTGAGCTAAGGTAAATACATTTCTAATCACAAGTAAATAAGTTTCTGCCATGTACCGTGTCATAATCAAATACTGTAATGTTGGTTGTGCTTTTCATTCTCTTGAATGAAACTAAGATTATACAAAGAACTGGGTTGTGAATTTTGTACAGCAGTGGCCATTGAAGATAGAAAATTATGGGTCACTTTAATGAATCCTTAAAATACTAACACTTAATTATAAAGAAAAAGTAGGTAATGCCTGAATATTTGGTTCTCACTGCTCACAGGTATTAATTTCTGTACTTAATCTGGAGCTGGAGATGTCTCAGTATCCCTGGAATTAAAATTATGAATGATGATCAGGGCTCAAATTAAATCCTGTTTTTGGTGGTAAAACTTCTTATACAAGGCACACTCGAAATTGGAAGCAAAAGTGCTGTCTTTAATAATTTGCTTAAGTTTGTCATCAACTGGCTCCTTAATGTAAAGTTGGCTAATTTTTGGCTCATACTTTTCAGGAGCAAGATCTCACCCTGATTTTGTTTGAAAATTTTATTTATTTATTTACTATAAATATTTTAAATATTTATTTATATGTTTTAAGTATTTGAACTCTTTTTAATAAATAATGATAATAGAGTTGAGAAGTTTATAATTAGTTTGTTATATAATTTTTTTTCATATCTAACATTTACATTATACAGTTGGCAAATAAATATAATAAATCATATGTGAAAGTAAATTATAAAAATATTGTTAAAAGAATTTTGATAGTTTTTTTTTTTTAAAAATAAACTTATATTTTGATTTATTTTCACAAAATAATTTTCCTAGGTGATGTAATTTTTGTATCTTTCAGTTATGTAAGTGCTATGGTTCCAGTAAAAACAATGAAAGAGTATGACCTTCTACAAGAAATTACAGTTTTGTTTTCAGAAACAACTCACAGGTAACGTAATATGCTCATTAAAGCTGAGTTTGAATAAGTGTTATAGACTAAAATTAGATATAGCAAAACAGTTAACTGGAATCTTTGTTTCCGTACTTGCATGTTTCTATCCACAAAAATGCTAGTGATTTCTTACATTACACATTGCTTCATGTTACTTAGTAATAGCTTGAAGATTGGGAATCTTTTAAAACTTTGTAGAGCAACTAAAATAGGGTGTTGGCATTGTAAAGTTTACTAATTTAACTTTGAGACTACATTTGTTTGTTTATCAGATCTTTAATTAAATATTTTTCATTTGTACATTGCTAAGTCAAAACAATGTTTGTTATTTACTTGGCTGAGTCAAAACAATGTTTGTTTTATTTAAACCCAGTTTATATAACTTGGCTGAGTCAAAATAATGTTTGTTATCCACTTGGCTGAGTCAAAACAATGTTTGTTATTACTTGGCTGAGTCAAAACAATGTTTGTTTTGCAACAGTTTAGACACAGTTTATATAACATATATTAATCAAACACATGGCTGCGTAAAACCAGAAAATCCAGATTCATACTATCTCAGATACAACACCCAGAGTCAAACCTAGGCTGTGTTTGTGATAGGCAAGTAGGTTAAAGCTGAACAACTAAATGTGATGGTTATATACATCTCAGGAAAGTAGGCAAATGCATGGAACTTTAGTATTCATTTAACAGGCTAGGTTATTATTAAATGTAGAAAATTACAAAGAAAAATACATGTAGTCAGAATCAAATGGCTTCATGCTGTTAAAATATAATAAAAGTATTAAAGGTCTGTTGTACATGTATGTCTTGTTGAAAAGAATTTCTGATATGTTTTATATAATGGACATATTTTTGGTTTATTTCCAGAGCATTGACCACTGGGCTACTAAATCAAGACCTAATAGATGATTGTGATCCAGCTTTAATGTTTACTATACCTCGACTAGCTATAATCAGGTAACATGGCTCAACAGCCTATAATGTAATGTCTTCTATACCTTGACCAGTTATAGTCAGGTACAATTTGTCTCAAGAGCCAATCATTTTATGTTTGCTATACCTGAATTAGCTATAATCAGGTAACTAGGCTCAACAGCCTATCATGTAATGTTTTCTATACCTTGACTAGCTATAGTCAGGAACAATTTGTCTCAAGAGCCAATCATTTTATGTTTTCTTTACCTCAATTAGCTATAATCAGGTAAAATTTGTCTCAAGAGCCAATCATTTAATGTTTACAATACATGTAACATCAAGTAAAATTACATATATACTGATTTTTTGGGTTTACAGGTCTCAGTGTAATGGCAGAAATTTGCAGTATACAAATAAAAGAACAATTTATATGATTAGATACTGCATTAAATAAATTTATGAAAAATCATTATTTGATTTATCAAATACAAAATTTGCTCTTATGACATCAAATTGAAGGGTATTTTGCTGTAATTAAGTTTATCCTTGCATGTGTAGTTTTGAAAATGTACAAACTACGTATATACAATAAGTCATATAAAACATAAAATCAGTATCATTATATTCTTTTGGTGTTTACCATGCAACTTAATGACTTGTACTTGCAAGTTTAATAATGAATCAAACTTCATTAAAAGTGAAGTGTATACAATATACTTATATACTCAGTTTCCCAGTTTATAATATTAAAATATGTTTTGAATTTGTTATTTCAGTGGTCTGCTTGTATATCCAGAAGGTCCACTAAATCCAGACTTAGAACCTTCAAGTATATCAGAGATGTTTAGACCATTTCAAACTTTACTATTTAAAATCAGGTACATTAAATACCATATACAGTAAAACTTCGATCGCTCGAACGTCGATGCCTCGAATACCCCGGATAACTTTAAGTCATCTGCTGGTCCCGACCAATTTCCTATTAAATTCTATGTTAATAAACATCAATGACTCGAACTTCGTTAACTCGAATACAAGTTTTGCAAGAAGGAAATGTGGTCCTGGTCACCGAATCAAAACACAAGCTGAAGCCATATTACAGATTTCATCAAAAGTAATAGAGTGGAATGAAATGACTAATCTAGACGGTAACCTAAAACTAATTAATTAATTATTAATTAACCTACTTAAAGAATGTCGATATGCTCAGTTCTTTAATCTCTTAATCCGATTACGACACTAGGAAGTGTTTGATCGCTATTTTTTAAAACACCTCAGTCGCTCGTGCCTTATAATTGCACATCAGAGGCCCGTTCAAGAGTGCGTATATACGCGATCGCATTGACTTCTAACCATTCAGGAATGAGTGTATGCGCAAGCGCACGCGAGTTACCGCTATCAATATTTTAAGTTGTTCGCCTTAGATTCAAGATGGCATCGTAGAGTCAAATATTAAAGAAAATGATCTTAGTGAATTCTGAAAACAACACGCAGTATTGTTTTTTGTCGGTGATAGTGTTGTTAAATCGTTCAAATAAAGGTATTAACGTTTGAATTATTTCAAACATTTGTGAAGATGCATGATATGAGTGTGTTTTTAAGTTTTTTGGGAGGATTTTATCGGTATCTGACCACAGTATAATCAGAACCAAAAATTAAATGACCATTTTGAAAAAAAAAACTGATGGAACTATTTAACATACTCTGTATTATCAATAAAAACGAAACGACTTGTTTTTCGTCGTCTAAATATGATGTGGAAGTCAAGGATAAATCAATGCTTGGCTGGTCAATTTCAATTTATTTTACAACAATAGTCTCTTCTTCACCGATGGTCGCCATTTTGAATACAACGCGAGTACTCGCTTCAGTTCAATAGACATAAAAATTGTATGCGCGAGTGTAGTGGCGAGCAACCGGTGACTTGAACACGCCTCAGGATTCTGTAATTAACATGCCCTTAGAATATGTATAGTAATGTGTATTATCATTATTTCCCGTGATTAAAACAACTGGTAATGATTGTTTTTTTTATTGTTTTTCTTTAAAGTATTACATGTGCAACAAAGAATAAAGTAAGTTTATTTTGTATCATAACCTGTTGAAATAAAAATAAAGTGCCATATTCTAACCCCGTAGCCATATAACATCATGCGGCAGATTGCAGGTCAACATGTAATTTGAAATGAATTATGTATATTAATGTGACATGTTATTCTTTATTATTATTATTATTATTATTAAAAATATTTCGTGATAAATAATGGAATTTTAATTCGGATTTTTCATAATTTGACCTTTTAGTTTATTTACAAGTAAAACAAATTTAAAGATTCTTTAATGGTCGGTAAACATGAGAATATGAACCTCCAATCATATCTTGATGTTCGATCACTCAAACCCCCCGATGGCTTGAATATTTAGTCTAAGTCCCTTGGACTTCGAGTCATCGAAGTTCTACTGTATATTTATACATGTATATATTAAGATAAAATACCATGAATATTATATATATTTTGAAATTTCAACTGTTTATTGCTAGTTGCCACCTTGCTATTTACATGTCATATTTAAATTTGCTATTTGTCATTGCCATTTTTAGTACAATATCAACATAAATTGTGGCAACCTTAGTTGGAATACTGAACAGTACAAATTATTCAATGTTAAATTGTTTGTTTTGTATAGTGAATCAATAATATTGTGAAGTGTATTATAATCAGTGGCAGGCAGATGAAGAATGACAAGCATTTTAATATGTATATTGGTAATAATAAAAAGTTTGAATGTTTAACAACAAATATATGGGGAGGAGCAGTATCTAAAGGATGGCAAAATTTGATTATTTATACATATGGGTGATTATACCATCCATTGATTGAAGAATTTGGTATTCTCTTCTTTTTGTTCTATCCAAACTTTTGTGATTGAATGGTAATAAAACATTGATTATTTTAAGGGCACGTTAAAAAAAAAATAAAAACCAGTGTTTATACATTTATTAGTGAGAGATCTCATAATAGTTGGCTTGCTTGCTGAAAAGTCCATGGTTTTCTCCAAACACTCTGGTTCTGCCATCACATAAATGGTCTTGACATCTTGATAAACCTGTAAGTAAAAGAATATTTACTTGGGTGTAAAACAATAAAACACACATAAACAAGTTGTCTTACAATTTCTGTTTACAGGGAACTTTTATTTACACTTAATGAAGAAGAGCTCAAATCTTTAGAAAAATCTTTGTGTAGTTCAGAAGAACCTGTGTATACTCCAAGCTACAGTCAATCAGATCAGGCTTTACAAACAGACCATGGCTTTGAAGATGGAGTTGAGCAGACAGAGTCTTCAGGACTTGATAATTTGGACAATTTACAAGATTCTGTCCTCATAAATCCTTCTAGTTGTGATAGTCCAGTGACTCCTGTTGCCGACCCATTATTAATATCTTCAGGTTTGTTACATTCTATAAATGGACTTCCTTCTCAAGATTATTCTCCGACTGATACAATTATTAATTCCTTTGAAGTGGAGCCTGAGGAAGCTTTAAATTCAAATTTAAATAAATCTGACAGTAGAGATTCGGGATTGCATAGTGAAAATGTCAGTACTTCAGATACTGTTATAAGTTCAGATCTTACTCTAGTGTCTCCGAGTGATACTTCTACAGCAATGACATTCACGACTGAAAGTAATCCAGAACAAAGGACACCTACGTCATCAACGTCTTTCTTCAGAGAATCATCATCTTGTGTTGACAGTACTGATGAAAATCATCATTTCTGCAGGGAAATAGTTGATGAAGTTGTAGAGACTGTTTGCTTGTTAAGTGAGAGGGTTATCAATACACCTAGTTATAGTCGCCAACATAGTTGGCAGTATAATTTAAATTTGGAAATTCCAAGAATTTCAGTCTCAGACTTAATACAACAACAAGATAGTGAAAGTAGTAGTTCCAATGAGACAGATAAAGAAACCTGTGATGAAAATAGTGAGGAGGTCTTTCATGAATCTCACGATTGTACTCAAGGTTCCTCATCTAGATGTGATAACACCAGTAGTGCATCTGTTTCAGATAGTGGGTCATGTGATAACACCCATAGTTCATCTGTTTCAGGAAGTGCTTCAAATACTGTCAAACCTGATAAAATCTCAGGAAAAAATCAAAAATGTAAATGTTACACAAGTAGTTGTGCCTGTGACAAATCAGAGAGAGAACATGGGACTGTCTCTTCTGATATTGCTGAGGCCAGTTGTTCCCATGGAAACAGTTCTAACAGTGCTACTGGACTGACCCATGATATTGTTAATCAAAAAAGAAGCAGTAAAGTAGATAAGCAGCTTCAGACAGCACAGAAAGTCCCTTTTGAAAGGATATATTGTAAGACAGGATCACAATATGGTGATAGTTCTTCATCAAAAACTAAATCGTCTGATATACAATCAGATATTCCACAAATTCAGAAACAACAGTATGCAGAAAGTAATCTGAGTTCAAGTGTTTCCAGTTGCCATAGTAATTCTTACGAAGGAGAATGGGAACAAGAAAGGTAAGTTGTGGAAATATTACATATTGATGTCTATTAAAAATCTAGGTTTTTATTGTTATTCTTAAACATATATAAACCCCATGTTGTTTAAGTCAGTTAATATTGCTAAATTTAGTGACAGTGGTGTTGCCTAGGTAAAACTAATAATTAGAGTTATTTTAATCAAGTCTGGGATAGTGACTGAGTGACTTTAATTTAGGTCAGCCCCAGGTAAGTTAGGCCTATGATAGTGTAAAATTTGGCACTACACTCTCTGTCATCAGCAATATTGGCAGAAGCCAAATTTTGTTGCCAGGTTGTATATATGCTGGTGTTAAAAACCTCCTACCTGTGTCTGAATCAAAATTCCTGTCATTTCAGAACTCTGGCCAGTTGAAATTGAAATCTAGCCAAATTTCAGACACTAAATGATCAGACAAAAATAGGAATGGAAAAAATAGTAAGATTTTATAAGCTTGTCCTTAAAAATTCAATAGTGCTTATTTCATACCTTCTAATGTCAGTGTTCAATGATTAACTCTGTCACACAAAGTACAAAGGTTTTATGTAATTTTTTCCCTTTTTATTGACTGGTCTGTCTGTCTATGTCTGTTAATCTGAATTTCCTCTGACCCTAGCATGCTAGCACACTTTATGCCTGGCAGTTTTGTGTAGGGTCAGAACAAATTTTATATAAAAAACCTGGTATTTTTAGATACTAACTGGTGTCAGGAGTGCCGCCTTATTTCACTCCGGGTTGAAAATATTAATGGAAAACATCAACATGATAAAATTGATCCAGATTCTCAAGCCATTGGTGATGACATCTTGAATATACAATTATTTTGGAAGACAAATCATTCATCTAAGTTAATACAGTAATTTTTTCTTCAGTTTCATGAATAAAATCCTGCTTGCCTGTGTGTGTGTGTGTGTGTGTGTGTGTGTGTGTGTGTGTGTGTGTGTGTCCAGATAACACAGGTATTTGGTTCATTCAAAGTTAGGTTTTTCACAAGTTTCACAAACTGTACTTTTACTTTTTATATCTAGTGGTGGTACAAGTGAGACTAGTTCTTACAATTCTGACTGTAATGATGATGAGGAGATAGCTTTAGCCATTTCTGCAGCAGAATTAGCATCCAGAAATGAAGCTCGCTCAAGATTTAGAAGTAGTAGTGATTTAATACACAGGTTGTTTGTATGTGTGTCAGGTAAGTGTCCAATAATAATAAATACTGGGATTTCAAAAGCATGCCTTTAATGTGTTTAAACAGCCAGTGGTATAAGTGGTATAAGAGACATCATTTGGTGTATCTAAAAATTGATCAGCATTCATGTAGACAGTGGTTCAGTGCTGATGATTTTTAGATACTAGATTCAAATATTTGGTATAAGGTATATATCAATAGTATCTCACTTGCAAACTAGCTGTATTGAAATCTGCAGAAATTCATTAAAGCCAGAAACTGAACAGTGAAGTATCTTTTAACAGCAACTACATTTGAATGTAGGATGTACATTGTAGCTTATTACATATAATGTTTAATATTCAAAATATACACAAAACTTTTATGATTCCATTGGTCAGGGTGTCTTGATATTGGTTTACAGTGCATTTAAACAGCACTAGCAGAAACTAGTTTGTTATCATTTCTTGATAGGGTTTATGCAAGAAATTTTTAGCATTTGTTAAATATCCTTTTATGTTGTTGTATGTGAAAGTTACTGAAAAGAAGAAAATTCTACAGGACCAAGATTCAAACCCACTATTTAAAAAATAACATTTTAAAATGTCAACCTGTGCATTGAATCCATTTTAAAGTGATGAAATCAGAAAAAATAACTTGCAACAAATGTAGTTTTCACTCAGAGCAAATGGTGTTGTAAAACACTGTTGGGCTTGTTTCATGTTATTTTAATAACACTTTCATGGCTGAATGTCGTTAGGAAACTCAAACATCTTGGACCATGTTATAAAATTTTAAATCTCACCTCTTATATATCCAGATATAGACCTGTTTTTATCCAAAGGATTCACATCCTTTGTATATGGTGTCTGAATGGTGATGAGAGATACTCCATATATTTTTACAGGTGTGGCTGATCAGCTACAGACAAACTATGCAGGAGATCTGAGAAATATCTTAAAGAGTGTGTTTGATATACATAGTTCTGAGCCATATTATCCCAGTGATACTCGTGATAAGTCTTCTTTAATCAACATATCTGCTGCACATTGGAGATCTCGTGAAGGGGAAAGAAGATCTCGTAATCAAAGAAGTCATAGATCTAGAACTAGGATAAATAAAGGTAGGTAAAGGTTTTTTTGTTTTTTTTAAAGTACAAAAATGATGTGTATTTATCAAAAAACAAAAAAAACAAAAATATTTGTATAAAAATAATATAATAATAATCAAAAAACTACTTACATGTATACCAAGACCTGTTAACAAATCTAGCAAAAAATTCTTAAAACTTCTTCAATTTTGACTTGTCAAAACTACCTAAACTCGTTCAGTAATATGAGATGCAGAGTCTTTGACAAGGTAAAGTCTCATATAAAAGGAGAATTAGCTTTCTTAGCTCACAATGAATATTTTCAAATCTGCATCCCAGTTGATGGTAATAACATTACATGTATATTATGTCTCAGTTTATCCAGTTAACTAGTAATTGAATGACCCTTAGTACTGTAGGGCGCTTTGTGACCTACATGTAGTTGTCTAAAACACACACTAACAGGTCACTGGGTCTCCCACTCTCTAGATTTGAATCTCAATCTTGCAGCTCTTATGCTTGCAAGAATACTGGTATGTGCTTATTATTATTGTACTTGTTTTAAGTTTCTTTCCCCATCAAAGTACTGAAAGATTTTATGTAAATGAAAGAATTTGAAGATGGTGTGAAAATCATTACTCAACTCCCATGTTAACTAACCACATTTTTTTGCATTTTTTAACTGGTACCTGTTGTATAATAATTTCAGAGCCACCTAAATGGGTACCAGATGATGAAACATCAGTTTGTACAGCTTGTACTGTTCCATTTACTTTTATACGTCGTAGACATCATTGTCGCAATTGTGGAAAGGTAAGTTTTTATGCTGAAGATAATAACATTAGTCAGAAATACTTTTTTTTTTTTTTTTTTTTTTTGCAGTTAGGAAATTTTGAGTCATATTTGAGTTGTATTTAGGGAATTCTGTTTTTTTCCAAAATTTTGGGGGCCATAGTGGCCAAGTATTCTAAGTATGTGTATATGCATAACAGTGCCAATCACAGTCTAAGTATAAATCCCACTCTGACAGATCCTTGTGTGAAAGAGTTTATCAATTTGCTTGCAGAAGGTGGCTGGTTTTCTTTGGGCACTCCTGTTTCCTCCACCATTTCTGATTTGGCCACCTTACTATAAGTGAAACAATCTTGACGAGGGCCTAAAACACCAATTCTCCACTCTTCCACTTTCCTTAATTAAATCAGTATTTGCCTTGGTAAATTTATTTCTGTAACAGAAAAAATTATGCAAGATTTTTATTGTAAGTTCTTTGTTAGATAAAAGATGGTTATAAAACAGGTATATTTTATAAGATTCACACCAGCTTATGGTATTTACTATGTACACCAATAAATCCATCAGTATCAGTGGGGTGACTAGAGACAAGTTAGAGTATTAATTTTTAGTAGCAGAGGTAGCCAGTCCTATTAGCCGTCATACTATTACATGTACATAATGTAATAATAAATGTACATGTTAAAATTACATCAGCAAGAATGATACATAGTGTGTCTAATTTCCATGTTCAGAGATAGACTATCTATTGAGGATAAAAATAAAGTTGGAAGGGAACTCAAGCAGATTTGAATTTTTACAACTGTAGTTTGTAATAGATATAAGTAAGCTTGTTTTTACTGGTATATGAAAATTAACTAATCAACCCTGCTTTAATAGCACCAGTGTTAGATTAAAATGTAAGAGAGACACTAGATGGCTGCAACTAAACATTTTGTATTAGGAGAGCAAGTTTTGTAATTGATAAAATAGACTTGGCTTGAGCCAACACAACCAAGTACATGACACACGTTTATATGTCTGATTGTCATGCATATTGTTGTACATGTAATGTATTAAATGCTATACTGTACTTTGTATTTACAGATATTTTGTGGCAGATGTTCATACAACTTCGTACCATTGCCTCATTACGGACAGACCAAACCAGTGAGAGTTTGTAATCGTTGTTTCTTATTTCAAGTGACGCCTTTCACGGTTACTGAATAGAAATTGTGCCGTCTTCATAAACAGAAACAGATTTAAAAATACAGACATTTAAATACAAAAATATAGACATTAAGATACAGGCTTATTTAAATGCTGTTAGGGCTGAAAGGATATATTTAAAATCATTAAATATAAATTTTTTTTTTTTTACAAATATGTATAAACATTTACAAATACGGTTACATTTCTTCACTGAAGTCAAGGCTTCATTTTCAAAATCTGTTTTGGTAATTTTTTAAACAATGTAGAACAATTATGATTAATAAATTAAGAAGAATCAATCATGGGCATTGGTTCGTAAAAGGGAGACAACTCTTTGAAATATACATTTTTTATAGTAAGCACAATTAAATATTTGTTTGATTACTTATAATGTTCATGATAATTACACACAAACAGTCCACTGTAAAATTGAATATCTATTTGTTCTAACTTACACTTTTGTAGATTTCAAGCAAATAATAATACAAGCAAGTGTGTAGATAGGAACCAATTATTACCGAGGCAAAAGATAGAAGTGTCTTGGCTTCAAATCTAGGGTGTCCAAGGTTATGCTTCTCTGTATAAAATTGAATAAATTGCATTAAATGGTGCATTCTGGTGGCACCTGAACTTGATATTTGCTAAGATGGACTGAGTTTTTACCATGGCAGTTGCCACATAGTAAGCTATGCCCCTGGCAAGCAAATAGTTTTACTAACACACTTCTTCAATAATACTAGAAAATTTCTAACATATTAAATCCACAGATAAGGTATATATATCAGACATGTGGAAATATAAATAAAGATATTTTTGCATACAAAATATGTGATGTATTTATTTACTTTAATGAGGTAAATGACATGTAAGTAGTGTAAAAACTATGATGATGCAGATTTTTATTGCCCAAGGTTTGCTAAGGTTTGGAAACGAGGTGTAGTAATTATTTCCTTTATCATCCCAGCCTTATAACAGTTCAGTTTAATTTTTTTAAAATACCAATAATTTCGTGAATTATGATTCATTTGTTTTCCTTTCAGGCCTAAGAGCAATTCAGAATACAAAAATATCATATTTGTAATAAGATTTGTTACCAATAGTTATACTTACTGTTTTATATGATGTAAGCATTATATATTTATCACCTAATTATCACCTTACTCAGCTCTTTACCCAGTACTTATTCTGTTAAGTCATCACATATTTTATACATGTATACAGGTGAATCCGTATTTAAAGCCATTTGTATTTATGAGACACATTATTATAAAAGATGTAGAATTTTTATCTCATTTTATCTGTAATACGTTATTTTAACCTGTATATTAACATACATGTATGATAAAGGCCACTGTCTTTCTCACAAAGATTAATTTTACCAGATTCTGTTAGTTTGATCTTTATGGTAACACCACTTTCCATGTTTATTGTGTTTGTGACAAATTTTGCAAAATTTTCTTTAAGAATCTAAAATACATTGTTCTTCAGTAAAAAATGGTATCTCTTTATCAGGAATTACTACTTGACATGTGTTTTTCTTTCATTTTATGAAAGAAATTTAAAGTTTTCTGTGTTATAATAGATAATTAAAAATGATTACATGTATTTAATTGTTACATTTCTCTCCTGATGATGTAATAACTAGTTTATGGTTAAGCATGTTCATTGTGCGACATGGTTTTTCATAAAAATATACATTTCAATGGGTGTTGCCTTCATTGAAGAAACAGCTGTCATGACATGGACAATCTATTTTCAAATTTACAATTTGTTACTTAGAGAACTAAGAAGTTGGGTAACTGGTAGAAATTTGATTAAATCATGTTATAATTAAAAAGAACGAGATTTACCTGTGTTATATCATCTATAACGTAAAAAATGCACCAACCATCATACCCATACAAAATTGGTGATTTCGACACATCTTGATTTATTCTGCCATGTGCACTTTGACTATTCATTACTGGACAATAAAACTTTGATAAACGTCTTGTTTCTTTATTTTACAGTAAGTATGTTTTCTTCCATTTTTGCATAATATGAGTTACTGTTTTAAGTCTAGCTATCAGTAGGTTGACCGACTACTGGTAAGTCCAGCTATCAGTAGTTTGACTGACTACTGGTAATGTGTTGTTACTTACTTGTACTTGGTACATTGAAAAAAATCTCATATAACTTTGTTCTGTCTAACTCAAACATAAATTTATCACTTGACTATTAATCTGTTGATTTTATGATTTTTTTTTTTTTTAATTACTTATATTAAGTTTTATTATATATATATATATATATATATATATATATATATATATATATATATATATATATATAATGCATATAATGAAGATGAGATCTGCACTTTTCGGGTGAAATAAAATTTGAGAAAATCAAAAAAAAAAATGAAATTTGAAGCATACGGAAACCTTAAAAATGTAATGAAAATAAAAGTTTAGTCTTAATTTTCAGAAGTGCAGTGATGTGATCAGTTTTTTAGTTTCTAAGAAATTAACTGATAGTATTGTATAGGGTAATTTTTCATATATGTAATCTGTTATTATTTATGTTAGTTTAGAGGTACAACAAGTAATTTTATTGTAGTAATCTCTGATCTTGTGTTCCATGATGTGTTGTTCTTATTGAGTATTTAATTTTTTGCTGTTAATCATATTTCGGATAAGAGAAGCAACTGGTATATTTATTTCCCAGTGGAGCTGGATATAACTATATGTTTAAATCATGTCATTGAATTCTTTATTTTGAATCCAAGTTTGTTGTCTTTCATTTAAAATATCTGTTACGAAGTTAATGAGTTTTTGATTTGCAATATACATGTAATTTTTTTTTTTTTTTAAATTATTTTTTTTACAGTACAGAGTACAGGAAATGTAACGGGTGATATCTTTATTCTGTTCTTAAGTGCCTTCAAGTTAATAATGATTTTTTTTATAAACTTCTTTTTAAGATAGTTTATCGGACCATGTAGAAATAATACTTTTATGTTGGAAATAGAGGCACATTCATATTGTATTTTACTTTTTAATGAAAAGTTTAAGATCTCAATTGAATGTGTTGATGCCCATACTCTCCTTCCCTTTGATTTTTATGGTAAGAGTAATATTGACTCTCCTTCCCTTTGATTTTTATGGTAAGAGTAATATTGACTCTCCTTCCCTTTGATTTTTTTTTGGTCAGTTTCAATGGTTCTCCCTCCATTTGATTTTAATGGTCAGTGTCATTGACTCTCTATCCCCTTGATTTTTATGATCGGTGTCAGTGACTCTGTCTCCATTTGACTTTAATGGTTAGTGTCAATGTCTCTCCCTCTTTTTGATTTTCATAGTCAGTGTCAGTGACTCTCCCTCCCTTTGACATTAATGGTTAGTGTCAATGACTCTCCTCTCTTTGTTGTTATGATCAGCGTCATATTGATTTTTACGAACAGAGAGGAATCTCTGTGATGTATTGTCACGTACGTCGCAAGCATTTGGCAAGGAAATCGTAGATATCTTTAAAATGGGATAGGGATACAGGGTGACAGAGATGTTCATAGATGGGGGCAAGTAAACCCAAAACAGGGAAATGTTAAACGAAACATTTTTCCTAATGTCAGTGAAGAAATTCAATTTTTTTTTAAATCGGACAAGCTATGTCACCGCTATGTCAAATCCTTGGGCAATATATGTGGAATATAGTACGGTAGTTTGCGGGTGATAAGTACGTGCTGAGGGTTACCGCACAATGATGAATGTATGTGGTATTGAAAATAAAATTTATACATGGATTCTGTGGAGAAACTTTTGGTGGAAAGGATACAATGCGGCGCAGCGGAAGAATACATGAACAGTTTATGTAAACAAAGACCTATTTTCGCAACATTTTTGTGGATATCCCATGATTTAAACGGTCTCTTTTGATTGGATGAATTATATGACGTGTCATTTCTTGGTAGCATTCGTTTTGGCGAGAAGAGTGAACCACAGTAAATAAAGCAATATTTTTTTAACATTACCCGAAGTTTGAGCGTGTAAGTAAAAGTATAGGTTGCGGAAAGTGCTGTAAAGAAATCATGTCTTACATGCACGATAGCAAATGTCATGTTTATAGGAATGTATTTGTTTTCATTCGTTTCCCTTCCCATCCCCTCCTCGAAGCCCAAACAAAATTTGACCTATATCTGATGTAGACATGTTTACATTTTAATTTTGTCGACGTAGCGTAAAAATGATATACACGATTTTGAGAGCAGCATTGTGAAATCGACCGGAAAAAGCTATTGCTGAGAGATTTCACGAGTTCCTGTCGATAGTGCAAGATGTACTCTTAGAAGTTTGTACATGGAAAGCTTTAGGGTAAATCCTCGGTAGGTGGCGTGTATTTTGTATATCGTCGTCGGTCCTAAATTCGCGATGGTCCGCGGCGTAAACAGTTTTTTGCAACCATCATTTGTAGCTACGGGACATTTCGGCCTATGACAATATCGGCCCATAATAAAATATATTCAAAATATTTAATACACCTAAATTTGGACAACTTTGTCATGACTTATGCCTTGGTTTTAATTTTATTTTTAAAAGAAATTATTATTTTTTATTTCGTATTAGATCAACCTATAAATGATGCACACACTCCGTTCACAATTGTTTTAGTCAGAGTCACTCATGACTGTAAGACTCGTCGATTCTGATCGATCTAAACTAGTTCGTGCAGATAGCGTAGAAGAAAGACAGTTTGAATGTAACTTGCATGAATCTACAATTATGTAAAAACACTAAAGTATCAGGATTTTTAAAGACAAATTATATTTACAAGAAAATGATCTTTCTTTTCAATTCATTCTTATGGTTATTTTTCTTTACACACTACATGTAATTAAAGCATCATAATAATACAAATATTAAATTAAGATTATAATTAAGATTATCTATTTTTTAAAATTTTTTAAGATTAAAACAAAGTATAGGTACACCTTCCTGTCTTTAAATTATTCATTTTAAAAAAAAAGAGAGACATATATATAATCCATTATTTGAGTTTTAATAGATTAGTGGTAGACTTGATTAGAAATGATAATTTGAATTAATTCTTGTATTGCTTTGAATAAATTTACTGAAATTTACATGTTTCAAAGCATAATAATACTAACACATGTTTATGCACAACAATGCAAATAAACGAAATGAGTAGCAATCTTTGATAAAGGCATTTATTTCATGGGCCGATTTTGTTATAGGCCGATTTGGCTATAGGCCGATATTGTCATGGTCCGTTTTTTTATGGGCCGAAATGTCCCGGAACCGTTTTGTCGTTATTGAGAAATATAACGATTGATGACACCATAAAAACATCTTTCTGTTTTTGTAATTAATTAAAAATGTTACGTATGAACGTTTTTGTCTTTTCTTGGAGAAATGCTTGGAATGTGAAAGGACCTTGCTTCAGCACAGACTCTTCTGAATGTGGTAATTTGCCAACACTAATACAAAAAATATAATGGACACTTTTCCAGTCATGAATTCTTACTCCCCTTCCATATGGTGTTTTACAACCTTGCTCGCATAGGAATGGAATGGGATAAGGCAGATTGTAATACTACCTACACTTACTTTCAAAGCCTCTTGCGTTTCCATGCTCTCTGTTCGTACGGCACCTCCGGTGCTTTGATTTTTTTCTGTTTGTTAATTGATGCCTGTCTGTTTCTCATTTTATTTATTGTTTCAGTTATTGATGTTTGTCTCGTCACTACTTAATTTTTTAGCTCACCTGAGCTTAAAGCTCAGATGAGCTATTGCTATCCATCTTCGTCCGTCGTCCGTCGTGCGTCGTGCGTAAACTTTTCACATTTTAATCTTCTCCTCCAAAACCACTAGTCCAAATTTAATGAAACTTGGTAACCATCATGCCTGGGTGAAGCCCTTTCAGATTTGCAAAAATGAAAGAGTTATGTCCCCTTGGGGCCCCATAAGGGGGGAAATAGTGAAAAACTTTAAAAATCTTCTCCTCTGAATGTACAAGAGATATACCTTAGTTATTGCACTTATAACATTCTTAGGTCATCTAGTTTTAGATTTGCACAAATGGTAGCCATGGGGCCCAAAATGGGGGAATGGCAAGGCACTTAGAGGGAAATTGCTAAAAATTATATATTTGTCACTATATCTTAAAAACTATTAACTTTTTGTATAGGCATGTATATTAGAATATTTTAGGTATTAATATGACGATCCTTTTGATATATGGTTCAAGGTCATATGTTCAAAGGTCAAGGTCACAGCTGCAAAAGAAGACTTAAATTGCTAATTATCTTGAAAACTATTAACTTTTTGTATATGCATGTATATTAAAATATTTTAGGTATTGATATGATGATCATTTTGATTTATGGTTAAAGGTCATATGTTCAAAGGTCAAGGTCACAGCTGCAAAAGAAGACTTAAATTGCAAATTATCTTGAAAACTATTAACTTTTTGTATAGGGGTGTATATTAGAATATTGTAGGTATTGCTTTGACGATAATTTTGATATATGGTTCAAGGTCATATGTTCAAAGGTCAAGGTCACAGCTGCAAAAAAACCCTTAAATTGCAAATTATTTTGAAAACTATTAACTTTTTGTATAGGCATGTATACTAGAATATTGTAGGTATTGCTTTGACGATAATTTTGATATATGGTTCAAGGTCATATGTTGAACGGTCAAGGTCACAGCTGCAAAAGAAGACAAATTGCTAATTATCTTGAAAACTATTAACTTTTTGTATAGGCACATATATTAGAATATTGTAGGTGTTGACATGATGAACCTTTTGATATATGGTTCAAGGTCATATGTTAAAGGTCAAGGACATAGCCGCATAAGTATACTGATATTATTTAATGATTTGGAAATTATTCATTACACTACAGTTACTCTATGCATATTAGCTGTTTATTAATGAAATGTGACTAAATATTTCTGATTAAGTTTTGTGGGAGTTCTTAACTTGAGTTTCTGTAAAGTTTCTGTACTTGAAATATTGTCTATTGCACTTTGCAAACAATTTTGGAAATATCCTCAGGTGAGCGTTAAGGCCCATGGGCCTCTTGTTGTTATATAATGACCTTTTAATAAAATTAAAAGCAATTGATTGTATAAAATGAGAATTTACTTTATAATATATCTGGATATTTTTTACATTGGATGTGGAAAAGTAATACATAACTTGTAGATAGATCTTTAACAAACTGACAAACGTTACCAAATAAACAGAAGTACGATCAATGTTAGAAACGGGTTACTTTAAATGTTTTAAACTAGAGTTTACAAAATTTGAGCATTCTGTAATTGACTGTTTAAATAGTTTAGACAAACCAAATTAAGTAAAAACTGTCATCAGATTATGAATGACCTATACTGTACTAGATCTGACTGTCTCAATACAAGTGAGATAATTTTAACTCGAGCTTATTTCACTACTACTCCACTCTACTCCATCTCTTTCGGTTTAACAATACATGTCACTGGTGTTTAAAAGCTGTAAAATTTATTTATTAATTTTTACATACAAGTTGTTAAATTTTTAATTTTTTTCCCCAAAATGTAAAATTGTTAACATGTGGTTTGTTTTTAATTTTTTTCCCAAAACATAAACACCATAACTTCAATATTAATCATGTGTACTTCTACTATTATAGTAAATATTTTTTGTAAGAGGTTTATGTAATACAAGCAACAAGCAACAAGCAACATTGTTCCAAGTGAATTTTGACATTAACAGTATGTACTTAACCACATTATCTTTCCAAAAAAATATTTAAAAATGTTAATACCGGAATTTATTCGACCCATTAAAAATCTAAATAACAAATTAACCTTTATTGCCAAAAATTACACTTTTGTTTCCAATTTCTTGTTAAAAAAAAAAGATTTAACTTGCACTTTTGTTTCCAATTTCCTTGAAAAATGATATAACTATCCATTTTGATGGCTGTTTGTTTTCTAAACAAGAAAAAATAATAATTTAAAAATCAAATTTAGAATAAGCACATACATTGTACACATGTATATATTCATTATTTAGAAAATTGAGTAAATGGCAAAAATATTTGAAAGGTTGTACTATAGCCAGTTAATAATATAACAATATACATAATTATAATTAAAATGTTTTTAATATTAGAATGATGTACAACATATCCCAGGAAATAATAGACTTAATTATAATAAATATATTATGTATACTATGTATTTTTTCTTGTTGAGACTAAATATATCAATAAAAATGTTGCTTTTGTAAGACTTAGTGTTAATTAATTTTCATTGATTGATTGATTGATTGAAGGATGGATGGATGGATTTATTGATTTATTGATTGATTGATTCATTGACTTTGACCAGTATTTTTTTTTATTTACTTCATTATTTGGCATAAATTTTGGTACTTATTAGCTCAACTGGCTATAGCCAGCTGAGCTTATGGCATGGTTTTGCGTGCGTCCATGTGTCCGTGCGTAAACTTTAATCTTCTCCTCTGAAACCACTGGGCCAATTGGGACCAAATTCGGTGTGGAAGGTCCTTAGGTGTAGTAGACTAAAATTTGTACCAGGCGACCCCGCCCAACATCCAAGATGGCCACTGTTACTTTAAATAGCAAAAACACATAAATAGCCATTGTTGAGTCAATTTTTGACCGTTTTTGTTCAAATTTGAAATGTAGAGAGTAGATAGCCAGGCATTCAATATATATAACGGGTTTTTCTGAGAAATTTTTCGTTGACCCGATTTTTACGAATTATGCAAATGAGGTGTCATATTTAATCAATTATTTGAAAATCTTCTCCTCCGAAACCACTGGGCCAATAGGGACCAAATTCGGTGTGGAAGGTCCTTAGGTGGAGTAGACTAAAGTTTGTACCAGGCAACCCCGCCCGACATCCAAGATGGCCGCTGTTACTATAAATAGCAAAAACACATAAATAGCCATTGTTGAGTAAATTTTTGTTCAAATTTGAAATGTAGAGAGTAGATAGCCAGGCATTCAATATATATAACGGGTTTTTCTGAGAAATTTTTCGTTGACCCGATTTTTACGAATTATGCAAATAAGGTATAATATTTAATCAATTATTTGAAAATCTTCTTCTCCAAAACCACTGGGCCAATAGGGACCAAATTTGGTGTGGAAGGTCCTTAGGTGGAGTAGACTAAAGTTTGTACCAGGCGACCCCGCCCGACATCCAAGATGGCTGCTGTTACTATAAACAGCAAAAACACATAAATAGCTATTGTTGAGTCAATTTTTAACCGTTTTTGTTCAAATTTGAAATGTAGAGAGTAGATAGCCAGGCATTCAATATATATAACGGGTTTTTCTGAGAAATTTTTCGTTGACCCGATTTTTACGAATTATGCAAATGAGGTGTAATATTTAATCAATTATTTGAAAATCATCTCCTCCGAAACCACTGGGCCAATAGGGACCAAATTCGGTGTGGAAGGTCCTTAGGTGGAGTAGATTAAAGTTTGTACCAGGCGACCCCGCCCAACATCCAAGATGGCTGCTGTTACTATAAATAGCAAAAACAATAAATAGCCATTGTTGAGTCATTTTTTAACCGTTTTTGTTCAAATTTGAAATGTAGAGAGTAGATAGCAGGGCATTAAACATATATAACGGGTTTTTCTGAGAAATTTTTCGTTGACCCGATTTTTACGAATTATGCTAATGAGGTGTAATATTAAATCAATTCTTTGAAAATCTTCTCCTCTGAAACCACTGGGGCAATTTGAACCAAATTTGATGTGGAAGGTTGGTCTGACTAAAGTTTGTACCAGACAATCTTGTCCAACATTCAAGGTGGCTGCTGTTACTATAAATAGAAAAAACACTAAAATTGCCATTGTGGATCCATTTTTCAACCAATTAAGCTCAAATTTGAAATATACAAAGTATATCGTGAGGGATTTAACATATTTAACCGGTTTTGTAGGAAATTTTTTGTTGACCTGATTTTCAAGAATTATGCATAAGGTGTAATATTTAGCGAAATCTTTGAAAATCTTCTCTTCTGAAACTACTGGGCCAATTGGAATGAAATTTTGTGTGGAAAGTCCAAATGTCAGTCTGACTAAAGGTTGTACCAGGCAACCTGGCCTGACATCCAAGATGGCCGTCATAACTAAAAATAGAAAAGGAAAAAAAATTACCGTTGTTGATCTTTTTTTCCACAAATTGAGCTCAAATTTTAAATATAGAAAGTATGCTGTGTAGGATTCAAAATATATAATGTTTTTTCTGAGAAAACTTTTATTGACGCAAGCTTAAGCTGATGAACCAATTATGGTAACCACATTACATTGTCTTACAGGCGCCACAATGGCCGAGTGGTTTTAAGAATTCCATGTTACGAATCACAGCACCTTTCACCCCTGACATTGTGCATTAATGCCAAGTGGCGCTAGCACTTCATCTTTGAAAGTTAGTCAGTCAACTTGCTGCTTGGTCGTGGTTTTCTTCGATACTCCAGTGTCCTCCATCATTTCCAAAACTGACAGTCTCCGCATAAGTGAAATATTCTTGAGTTGAACGTTAAACAGCATTACAAACAAAAACAAACATTGTCTTACATATGCAGCCAGTTGAGCATCACAGGCCCTATTGGGCCTCTTGTTACATGTACTTGGCTAAAAATGTTCTGTTGCACCCACCTTTTTTGCAATTCTACTGGAATTCTTTGCCAGTGTACTTTATCTTACCATTGATGTCAGATCTTTGTTAAGGAATGTCAAAATTGGGTGACAGGTATATTTACATGTATTAGCGATTTTAATCCAAAATTTATTTCTTCAAAATTTAATGCTTAGTTTTCAAACTGATTACAGTTACAATAGATAATCAAGATGGCAAGAATAGATACACAGTAAGAATAGGTAAAGCACAATAACACAGGTGTCTTTTGTCTGTAAAAAGAATCAGGACATGGAATTTTAGTCTTCTCTAAAAGATTTTCATTTCAAATTTGCTTTTCGCAGAATAAGTGTTTCAGAAAATTTTCAATCAGATATGATTTGAACCCACAATATTGACTTTGAATGAAAATCATCGACAGTGTCTGAATATCATTTCAAAACAATTGTCGACATTTTGATGTTAAATGATGTCTGTCAGAGAATATGTGACTTAAGTTTTTGAAAACATCAAATGAACATTTTTTATATTGATTGTAATATATTGACTAATCTTATTTCTTTTGGATTTGAAATTCCGGTTGCTTTCATAACTAAATTCATATTTGGTAGATATGGCCAGTTATTTCAAGTTTACAACAGACCAGAAAGATATCCCTTGAATAGCATTAAAGTTTTTGTACATGTTTGTAACTTGTGGTTACTTATATGGCTTGTGTTAATAAAAGATAAAATAGATCTTTGATAATAATGTTTGGCAACAATATCCAGGTTATATGTGTAATGGTTACTATGCAGCTTTTTTGGACATTGTTTCAAGTAAATGATAAGATTTTTGACACTTTTAAAAAAGACGTATGTCATGATAGATACTAGTAGTTATTTGACACAATAGGAGATACTGGTACTCTGGTCCTTGCACCACTATCAGGTGTGACAGTCTTGGTGGCTCAGTGGTAGAGTTCACCTTGAGAGCAGGAGATTGTGTGTTTGAACTCCATCAAGTGAAACATAAGTTTGATTACTACTTCTTTACCAGTATAGGACAGAGTTGGGACTTGTTCACCCAATGTCAGAATAATGTGACTGAGTGAGTGGTATGCTTGTTTGAGATGTACTGACTCGGTGAGTTAGCACCTTAACAAAAAGTCACCCTAAGAGTGCTGAATACAAGCCAGAGTGTAATACACACTCACACACACCTAACACATACTCAAACTTGTTCTTTATCTTTAAAGATGAATAAACTTGCTGTTGTCATGAATAGCCAAAAATTATTCTTGACCTGTAGACATTAAACAGCATTATAATGAACCAACCATCACTATCAGGTGTGCCATGTACTGACAAGTTGGCAGTAAAAGAATTCTATTTGCCCTTAATTTAAAGATAAAACCTTTGATTTAAATTTGCTTTGGTGTTGCTTGCAAACTAATAATACAATTAACTTCAAGCTTCTACATGTTCCACCATATATGACTAAACCATTGTTCAAGGTGACATCTACCTTTTAATTTTATTCACTATGACATTTGTACATTTGGTTGTTGGGGAGGGGTAAAGTTTTGGAATTACAATTTTTGGAAACGCATACAATTACCTTGAATTTTAAGAAATCGTCTTTTTTCAAAGTCAAGACACATTGTTGAACCAAGAGTCATTTATTTCTTTTTTATTAATATGACCTCTCCAGAGCATAACATGTAGAATATTACATCAGTTTCAGGTCATAACACATGACCATTTATGTTCATTTTAATCTGAGAGCAATGAGTACTATTTACACATACAGATAGACAGACGGATTAGATTATGATTGGAGGAATGAAAATTAACCGGAAACTGACCGCTTTGGTCCTTTACCATTTCAATTTTTAGAAGGATCAATTTACTTCCGTGTTTAAGTAAAATGATGATGTATCATGACACGGTAAAGATTTTTCTCTCTCCCTTGCTGTTTCTACAATAAGTACTAAAATTTACACGATATAAAGAAAATTGTATCTAGTTTGACTGCTAAACGTCAAAACACAAACACACTCTTACTAGACACGACTGCAGTTAAGGTAAGAGAAATTGACGAAAACAAAACAGAAAGTAGAAACAAGAGAGTAGAGAGCGTGGCGATTCGCCAAAAGCCACTTCGCCTTCAGACTATTTTGCCTTAAAACCATTTGTCCCGAGTCAGTTTGACGCATGACCAAGACATTTCGCCTTCAAGTAAAATTTAATTTATTGTATCCCAACCCACCCAATTAATCATTTTGTAAAAAAAAAAAAAAAAAAAATTCCAAGGACATGATCAAAATTGCTTGAATTGATAATTTTTTTTGTCATTTTAGTTAAAGTTAGAATTTAAATACACAGTATAAAAGGAAATATTCCATTTAAACTAGGTCTCACCTTCTGTGTCTTTTATTTGACAATTTTATGGAAATTTAATGGATATGATTGCAAGAATGGATGCTATCTGATTTAGCATTCTGTGTAGTTTTAAGACATCCCTTGGAGGAATCTTCACTTGGAGACTTTATTACACCATTATCTTGATCATAAATAGTAATGTAGAGTGTAGACCATGTATCACACTCACTTATTAAAACTGGTAATGATTTGAGATGAAAATAATCCTTAGACATGGCAGATAATCTCATTATACCATACCATTTGAAATTTCCTTTAAAAACTCATATCAAGATTTATTTGATCATTTAGCATTAAACAACAATCTAGCCCGAGAAAGTTTGTCAGTTTGCTTGCTTTATCTGTACATTCTCATACCTGTCAAGTCACACACATTGTGCGTGTGTCACACACATTTTTGAAGTAAATCACACTCACACGCTTAAGTTTAATAAACACATGTATAATATGGAAAATGAAAAACTGATACCCTATATAAGTTGTACAAGTTAAGTTACCGACAGGTATAAGGAGGATGTTATATTTTGCCAAAAAAATAATTAAACCCCTTGTGGACAGGTAGTTGAATATGGTTAAAATAGGTAATTTGATGCCCTTGAATTCATGAGAAAGCCTAATTTTACATCATTGTTTTAAATTTTTTCTCCCAAACCCCCTAGCAATGTGAGACTTCCTCGCACACATTTATCACATGCATGACTCTAAAAAGGGCCATGACAGCTATGCATTCTAACATGCCCTGTTAGCTGCAGTGCTTCTGTTCAAGTACTAGGTTTCAACCATTATATGAACACATTATATGCATGCAGTTACCAGTCAAACCATATTTAGGACCACACTGACCATCACACCATAGAACTTTTATAAAATGCAGGGTCAGATTGAGAATTGATCCATGGATCACATGCACAAGAAACAAGTGTTCTACTAATTAACTGAGTTACTCAGAGTGCCACACAATTTTTTTTAATGTAGTGCAGAATTTGAGATTTCCGTGACTAAGGATAATATGTGTTTACCTCGTACTAAGACTCTCTGTCATTATAATTGCAATTTTTGTTTCGCTTTAATGAAAAGAACGGAGCTGAGACAGTAATACATTTTTTCTCTTTTCAAGGGAAAGGTTAAATTTTTTCTCACTATTTGGGTGCATGCTTGAACATTTTAAGTCTTATGTTAATTTTTCAAGTTGTACCATACCTAACCATCAAGGTGAAAATGATGAGTCATGTAAATTGGAATATTGGTATTTCATGTTTTTTTTATTTTTTAGGAATATAAAAGATAAAAGAATAATTCTAATTGGGCAAAACACATGCAGAGTGTGAAAATTAACACTTTTTAAAGTAGATATGTCCAACAAATATACTTCACAAACTAGTGAGGATGTAGCTTCAAGCATAGAAAGTTTTGGTATACAAGAAACGGGATCTCAAGAGGAACCCCAAAATCAGCCCAAATCAAGCATCAGTGAACCTATTCCAGATGCAAGTGAAAAAACAAAAAATGTGTCTGTAGTGACAGAAAACCTTGGTCACACTGAGCCCATCTCAAGCAAAATAGAACAAAAATGGAACAGTTCATTTTCAGGAGTAATGGAATCAAATCCAAGTGTTTGTGCTGAGTCTGGAGACAGTGGCAGTGACAAATGTGATGTTAAAGAATCAGATTGTTCTAAATTAATAGATAATCCTGTTTCAAACTGTGATAAAAGTTTGACTGATGAAAATAATGATGAAAATTCGGGTCAATCTTTCTCTAGTTCAGAAAGTGATGATGATGATGAATATTTGTCTGCTGAAGAGGAAGGTGACATTGTAATTGATGAACAATCATTGTTGGAATTAGAAAAAAATTTGACAGAAGAAGAGAAAGCTGTATGTATACTTGTATTGTTTTTTTCTTTGTAAATGTTTAAAATGAATATGAAATTTTACCAGTCCTTTGGTGTAAAAAAGATAAAGATTAACATAATGGAATCATATTAAATATAGAGGCTAATTTATGAATAAGTGTTTTCAAAAATAGGAATATTCAATGATCAGTAAGTAATGGTGTTTATAATATATGATAATGGTCTTCTTATATGACCAAGATAACACAATGAAAATTGAAGATTTACGTCATTTTGATGTTTTATCCCAAGTTAAAACTTTTTCTGTCTTAAGATACATATGATATTAAACTTTAATGAATGATGATGACATGTCATAATGACAAATATAATTATGATCCATGTTTCATTAACTTAAGCTTTTTTTTTTAATTTCCTTTGCAAATATGAATGCAGCCTTGAACATCAAATTCCATACTTTGCATGTTGATTGGTGATAACAAGACACACAAATTGTAAAAAAAAAAAAAAAAAGAAAATACAAGGTTATCATTATCACAGTAAAAATATGTGTCTAAATGCCAAAAATGCCATAAAGCATAAAACTCTTAAAATATTTTTGAGAAATGTCATACAACTAAATTTATCATAAATTTTTAAAAGATTGACAATGATGAACACTTCTGTTTATGTTTCAGTTTATTTAAATATCACCAGGGTTTCAACTTATGCTTTATCAGGCCCAGGTAATTGGTGATAACAAGACACACAAATTGTAAAAAAAAAAAAAGAAAATACAAGGTTATCATTATCAAAGTAAAAATATGTGTCTAAATGCCAAAAATGCCATAAAGCATAAAACTCTTAAAATATTTTTGAGAAATGTCATACAACTAAATTTATCATAAATTTTTAAAAGATTGACAATGATGAACACTTCTGTTTATGTTTCAGTTTATTTAAATATCACCAGGGTTTCAACTTATGCTTTATCAGGCCCAGGTTTGTTATGTAGTTGCTGTTCTTTTGCCAAGGAAATGTATTAAGTATTCAATGATAAAATTTATTGAGATTAATTGTTTGTTACCAGATTGAAATTCTAGCCAGTCCTGTTTTCTACTATAACCACACCACTGAATGTTAATTTTGGTGCTCATTTTAAGTTGAGTTGAGTAATGGTGTTTGACGTCCCGGTCAAGAATATTTCACTTATATCGAGACGTCACTAGCTATAGGCGAAATTGCAGAAATTTTGCCTTTGCGTTGCACTGATGGCATTATACAGCAACCTGAGCAGGGTTCTTTATCCTGCCACGCCTTGACACGGGACCTCATTTATTTTAAGTTCCCATCTGAAAGAACTGTGACTTTCATTTTGTAATGCCAATTGCTTGGCTAAAGAACAGTCACTACCCACTTTCAAGTCTTGGATCAGACCCGGCCGGGGGTTTCGAACCCACAACCTCCCACTTACCAACTGAGCAAGGTGCTCATTTTAAGTCATCAGTTTTATTATCATTAGTCCTAATATACGTTTATCTGTTCTTGTCTTGTATACCTTATTTGGATGTTTCTGCCAATGTCTTGTATTGTGGCATGTTCTAGGATGTATTGTCTGCTGCCAAGTGCCATGTTTCCTGCTACAATTTTCTTTCTGCTATTTTTAGGAAAGGAAAAACCAAGCTCAGTCACATAAAGAAGAAGGTAATAAATTATTTAAAGAACAGAATTATAAAGAAGCTATTAAATGTTATGGAAAAGCATTAAGATTGTGTCCTGTAGCTTTCCCTAAAGACAGAGCTATCATGTACTCCAACAGGGCTGCCTGCTGGATGAAATTGGTAAGTTTATACATGTAGTATCTGATTCTGTGACATTTTCTATGTACATGTATATACCTCTCTACTAAACACTCCAAACAGATTATCATATTCTTTGCTAACTGAGGTTGGAGATAAGGTATATCTGTCTCTGTCCATTTGTCTGTCTACTGGTATTTGTATCAGGGCCCATAACTCAATGCTGTCACAGAGGAATTTGATGAAATTTCACACAAATGATCTCCATGGTCTAAGAATTAGTCCTGACCTTAAACCAAGGTCATATATGAAAGTTCAAAGTCACAGGCTACAGATATGGGGTATTAACATCACATTAGACATTCTAGTTGAGGCAGGTACATGTATGTAGAAGTGTCTGATTTGTATAAGATGCATGAAACCTTTCTAAAATGGACACCTACTCTGAAGATTTTTTCTCGATCAGACAGGGTCTACTTAACACATTAATTGATTTAGAATACATGTTATATCAAAAGTTTGTCCTAAACACTTTTTTAAAAATTACAAAAATTTTATTTGTTGAATTGAAAAAGTAAATAAAATAGTATAATAGTAAATTTTAGAAATGTAATAACTAAGCAATTTTGTCGGTCCTTGGCATATATTCTATACTGTCTGCAAATTACATTTCTGAAACCCTACAATGACTTTCCTTTACTAGCCCCTATAGAAATCAAACGTTAATTAGGAAGATCCTAGAATAAGAAAGTTTGTCTTGATAAAGGTTGTCTCCTCCTGATTCTTTTTAACTGATGTTAATAAATGGGACATAAAACACCATTTATCTTCTTCAATCCACCCACCAGCTTCAACATATATTTTATTTATCATTTAGGACTTTGGATTTGCCAATATGTTACATCATGGTGGTGACAGGGAGACATGATTTCAATTTTTTCTTTTTTTTTTTTTTTTTTTGTGTGTGTGTGTGTGTGTGTGTCAAACATTAAAAGAACTTTCACAAAAACATTCATATTGAATCTATATAAAAAAGGCTACCAATAAACCTTTGTACATTGGACCTTTTAAGCAGGTACTCTTGTAATTTATACATGGTCTTTATGAAAAAGGTAGTTTTTATAGCAGGTTTTACTGTATTTTAAATAACCAACTTTTGTTTTTTTTTCTTTCAGGAACAAAATGATCAAGCTATCGTTGATTCTACCAGTGCTATAGATCTCCATCCACATTATTTAAAGGCAGTATTACGTCGGGCCCAGTTATATGAAAAGGGAGATAAACTAGATGAAGCCTTATCAGATTACCAAAGAGTTCTAGAGTTAGATCCATCAGAACGTACTGCTAGAGCAGCATGCATGGTAACCTAATTTTTACAACTATCTTAAACTTTTGACCCTGTACTTAGGATACATGTATAAAGTTTTTATGGATTTGAAATTAAAGTACTTTGTATAATTAACTGTAAAAAAAGAAACAAAGCCTATACATAATTGATTAGCATGTTGTAATATGATTGGTTGATGGCTTCTGTTAATTGGATTTTGGTGAAACATGGCCATTGTGTTTATTATTAAAGTAATTTGGTGAAGTTTTAAGTGTGATAAAATATATGCTTAGTTATTAAGCACTTTACAATCTAATCAATATGATAGATCCTGTGATATTGTTTGAACTTAGACAAAACATGGTCTGTGTGTTTTTTGTTAAAATGCTTTGGTCTAGTTGAGCGTGTAATAAAAATAGATTCTGATTAGTTGATGGTGTCCAGATGAGAAACTTTTGTAATTTTTGTTAATTTTTATTGGATTTTATAAAACATATGTTGCCACTGTAATCTAGTCAAATGTACCTATATAATAAATCCTGTAATAATGATCACCAGTAGGCAGGTGACATATCCGCATTAGATGACTTCTTGTTAGTACTCCTGTTCAGAGTACTTGTATGAATGAGCTGATGCCATAATCTTGGTTCATGTTTTCATAATATTTTTGTCAGGGTTAAAATATTTATTGGACAGGATTTGTAGATGTGCTTCATTGTTATATTAACAGAATACAGAAGTATGTTTCTTCATATCTTGATATAATTGTTATATACATGTACATGTAGTTTTATAATCAGTGGTCCCAATGTATGTCTATCTTGCATCGTCTTCCGCTATCTCATTTTTGCATTGCTGTGTTGTAGATTTTAATTCCAGGCACATGTTTTTCAGCTTCAGAGCTGCTTTCCTTTATTTATTTCATATAGGTCAATGAACAAAGAATAACTAGATATTTAAATTAAAAAGTTTTTTCAGTTTTCAGCAACAGGTGTATTTATTGTATGCTCAAACATTCTCCACCAAGCCGTTGACCTCTTAGGTGTGTTAAATGTACAACATACCTTATTATGTTATTATAAAACACACTCCTCAATTAAATGCTTTGTTGGTATTTCAGAAACTTCCTGACTTAATTAAAGAAAGAAATGAGAAAATGAAAGAAGAAATGATGAGTAAGGCCATAATACTTTTATTAGAACAAATACAGATTGTACATTTGTCAAAAGTTTAACTTTCCATGCTATATTTCGATGGATATATGTATAGTTGACCATTTTTGCAACACATTTTATTATTTATTTTTTTTATTTATTTTTTTTTAGATTATTGTTTTATTTTATTTTTTTTTTTTTTTGGGGGGGGGGGGGCAGGGTAGGTGTGGGGGTGGAGTGGGGGGATGCATTACTGAATCATCAAGGATCTCACAAAATCTAAAACATTAGTGTTTAGGGAAGTAGGGAGTAGGTATGGAAAGGTGCCTTTGACATTCCATAGCATATTACTATATAATAGAGTTTGCTTTTAAACAAATATGTGACAGTAGTATAATAAATACTGGTAGGTATGTTGAGCACTTCTTTAAACATTCTACAAGGCAGTATTTGGAATATAGCTGATATGGAATATGCACTATATACATATCAGTGTTCAAAACAGCATGGATTGAAAGTTTATTTACTGAATCTTATTGGAAATGCCTAAAAAACCAGTCTGCCAGCCCAGACCGGTAATTTTTCAGTTAAACCTGTAATATTTTTTAAATCCTTTTATTTATTCTAATAAAAAAAAAATTAAAAATTTTGATATTTGGTCTAGCTGGAAATTAAACTTATTTTGGACACTGTTAAATATTTAGAAAATATGGTATTTGAATATATCTTTGAAATCATTAATGAACTATTGTGATGGTTTAAACTTATACCATGTGTGAACCTTTTTTGTTGCCCCCTCCCCCACTTTCTTTTAATGCTTATGGTCTCTGATAATCAAAGTCTTAAGGCTATTATTTAATTATTGTGCTAAGTTTAAGTTTTTTTTCAATTCAAAACTTTTCAGATGAAACCTTTAATAAAGGAATTAGTTATTTTACACAGTTGTATTTTTCTATCTTTTAGGCAAATTAAAAGACATTGGAAATATGATTTTACGACCGTTTGGATTATCCACAAATAATTTTCAGATGCAACAAAATCCAGAAACTGGCGGATATTCAGTGCAATTTCAGCAAAATCCTGGCAATGGAAAATAACAACGAGATACAAGGAATAATTTACGAAGAAACGAGAATTATTATTCTACAAAACTACATGATAAGACATGCTTTTTTGTGAAAACTGTCTCTAAATCGATTGTCTATAGATAAATACATAAATGTATAACCTTTTTATAAGGAACAGCAAGCTTAAACTGATTTCTGTTATAACATTTGAATTTTTATATAAAGACCACCTTCTAAAGACTATTTTGGCTTTTATTTTTACATGTAAAAAATTACAATAATGTATAAATTTAGGTGAATTCTTTTTCCAAACATCATTTTCTTGTGTGAAGAAACATATGTTTGACAATTTTCATGAAATTCTGTAAAATACAAGTCGCTTTTTTCGGCCTTTTTCATTTTCAATTCTAGCAACCCAAGGACCGAGGCTTCAAATCCCACTGGGGCCACATTCTTTTTATTTATTTATTTATTTATTTATTTTTTTTTTTTTTTTTAATTTCTAAATTTTTTGACTTACAATGGTGCATGGTAGAGATTTTATGAATTTTTACTTTTTAGTGTAATTATTTTTTTGGAAATACATGTGATACTGCAACCCAAGGGTCGAGGGTTCAAATCCCAGTGGAGCCACTTTTTTTTATTATTATTATTATTGTTTTTCTTTTTTTTTTTTTTTTTCTGAATTTTTATGACTTACAATGGTGCATGGAAGAATTTTTATGATTTTTTACTTTTTAGGTTACCATAGCTACATTGACCTGAATAGTTGAAAACCTAAAAAAATTTCTTCTCCAAAACCACTTCACTAAGTTAAAATCTGATGTGATATTTGCCATCTAAAGCATCCAAACCAAGTTTGGGAATTCCAACAATTTGTGAAAATTAGGTTACGTGTTTTTGCATTTATTTTTTATACATTGTAAATAGTACTTTTTTTTTTTTTACCAAAATTACAAATTTAGGTGAATTCTTTTCCAAACATCATTTTCTTATGTGAAGAAACATATGTTTAACAATTTTCATAAATTCTGTAAAATACAAGTTGCTTTTTTCGACCTTATTCTTTTTCAATTCTAGCAACTCAAGGGTTGAGGGTTCAAATACCAGTGAGGCCAACTTTTTTTTTTTTTTTTTAAATTTCTGAATTTTATGACTTACAATGGTGCATGGAAGAGATGTTATGAATTTTTACTTTTTAGTGAATTATTATTTTTGAAATACATGTGATACTGATATGTAGATTTAGCTAAAACCTAGATTTTTTTTTTTTTTTATGTTTTACAAAATCATTGTTATCTGACATTATTTAAATTAATTGAACAATTTTTTAAATATAATTTGCAGTTGAATTTTACAATTTTTTAAAAAATATTTTAATTAATGTGTCAAATCTGTAAAGTCTTAAATCCGGATCTGAAAATTGCTCATGTAAGCTTTTGTTATGGATAGGAACTCTGCCACCCATCCATACATCCATCAAAAGACTTCTTCTCAGACACTACTGGTCACATTTCATTCATATTAGTAAATAGCACCTTTAAACCATTGCCATTCTCATTTGTGTTTCTGGTCACTTTGGCTACCAAAAGTAGGTCACAGTGACCTACATGTATATAGCTAAAAACCAAAACAATAAAAATAATGTTATCTGAAACCACTTCTATTGAGGCAACATGTTATGACTTAACCAGGTATTATCAAGACATACCAGTTACATTTAAACTCAGGTGAGCAAATTAGGGCCATCTTGGGCCTCTTGTTTCTATTTCATGCAATTTTGAAATTTCAACATTATCTTTTCTGTGAATTTTATTGTGTAACAAATTTTTCATAAATAAAATTTAATCCATAATTATTTGTCACAGGCACTTGGGTCAGATATTTACTTATCTTTTGTACTATTTAGCCTCATATGACAATGTTGTGAACTAAATTGTCAGAAATATTGATTTTATTGCATTTTAAATTTTCTTATTTTTTCTGTATGAAATTTTTAAATTATAATTACCATAATTTTAAACAAGACTTTCACAGATTTAAATGTTTCACCTGGTTAGTTTTTGATTGAGTAGAAAATACATTACTTTAACATAAACTTTCACATTTTGACATGCCGCCACCGCCACCGCCACCTACACCACCGAAAAAGTAACACCTATGTCTGGCCTTATGCCAATGCCAGGCTTAACAAAAACCAGTGAAAAATTTGAAGTAATGCATTTGAAGAGATGACAATTGCTATGGATTAAATGCTTTTGAAGTTGAATCGTTCAATTTTTCTATCTTAAAGATATTTATGGTACCTTTCAATACCTAATACCCTTTTAAACCAAAATGTTGAAAAATTAACAGAAAAACAAAGAAAAATAACGCATCTTTTTTAAGACACTATAAATAACAGAGATTATAATAAATTAATGCCATTTTAATTCATTTCAAATCAAAAGTTTATCAATTAACAAGAGGAAAATGATCTATCAGACAATGATAGAGTGACCCTGTCATAAACAATTACAGAAAACATACTAATAATTCAAACACTTAAATTTTTTTTCAGAAAGATTCTAATATTCATCAGTGTATTAAGTGATCTATACCCACCCATATTATCGTTGTGAAATATTTTTTGAAAACTTTTAAGTTTCAAGGACCAAGAAATAACACAGTTTTCACAAGATATAATGTACCGTTAATGTGACTGATCCATAGCTACTTGAAATAATAATTTAAACAAATATTATAAAGTATGTGGTACTTTGCTGAAACTCGTTACTTTTATCAATCATATATGTATTATAATATCAACCTGTTGTATAATGTTTGGTCCTTTGTTATAAAAACTATTAAGGCAGTTAAAGATTAACTGTATATATTGAATACCAGATACATTTACACAAGTAACCAGTACATCATTCTGTATAATCCAGAGTCTAAATCTGCTCTGTTACCTACGCAATATAGTAGCGGAGCGGATATTGACTCTGGATTATCCAGAATGCCAGTACATACAAACTGTGCTAATTATGGCTCACTATCTTATCATCAATTACTCAGTAACATTCTGGCAGAAACATCATTTTCCATGGAAATGGAATACATACACTAAAACCTGGTTATAATGCCCCTAATTAACTCCTGTATGACAAGCTTGTTTAATTTCAAAAAAAAAAAAAAAAAAAAAAAAAAATTTTCTTAGTTAGTCTCAATTTCCCAAACTCCTTTAAAAACAAAAATCAGTTTGAAAAAAAATAGTAGAATTTACTGGATATTTACCAATAAAATAACATCATTGCAGAAATTTACAACATACCTGTAAATGGCTTCTATACAATCAAGGTGAATACAGCAATTAACCTTTTTGCAAAGCCAAATGCAAACAACTGACCTGATTTGAAAAGAATGATAGGATTCAAATTTTCATATGCAGCAATGAAATGAGCATTATCTTCTAAAACAACAGTCTGAATGCTTCATCTGAAGCAATCCTTTCACAATAAGTATTATTTTCTCTGTGCCAAAATTTAAGTGCTCAATTTATTAGAATGTTTAAAGTACTGTATAAGTATTTATACTGGCATGTATTATATTTGGCTCTCCCGAGGGTTTCAAACATTTACTGTGTATTAATATTGGTGCTGTCATTGTTTCCCCCTTAGACAGGTGAGCTAAAATAATTTAGAAGTGTATTAATGTTGGCGGAAATTTATTTAACACAAAAAGTGCCAATATTAATACACAGCCAAAATAAATATAATATACAGTACATACCGTAAATAATGATTTGTATTAACATCAAACATGTCAAAATTGTATTAACATCAAACATGTCAAACAAGAATGACAATCAAATCTATGATTAATTCTTTATCAAAATTAAACATTATGCAATTCTATAATATCAACATTATATTCCATCTTAGAAAATTCAATAATAAAAGATAAATAAAATTAACCAGTTAACCATCATGCACAATGTCTTAAAATGAAAACTATAATCAGCTTCAATACTACAGTAGATCACATTAACTCCAGGTAAATTCAAACCATAATCTATTTTGAAACATAAATTAAAGTGATAAGATGGCTTTCTAAATTTGTAGTTCTGGCCTTTTAGTACAATGGGTTTGTGATATCCACAGAATAATCCAATTTCTACCTAAATACATCAATTAATGCAGTTCAATCTTAAAAAGAAATTACATGTATAATGTACATAAACATTATGGATGATTATATGGTATGCAAGTGAACTCCATTGATAAGTACAATGTGTGTGTGTGTGATTGTGTCCTAGTAGTTGCTATGGTTACCACAAAAAAATTAAATCTTCCTTTAAAAAATTGACATATACATGTAGAATGCAAGTCACCCATCTCATTAAAGGGTTTTTTTTTTTTTTGATACATGGTTGACACACCCCTTCTTCATATTGGGTCTATCATGCATTACATAGTGTTAAAATCAATTGGGATTAAATGCTAATTATAGAAAATAAAATTAATAGGAAAACACAGTAAATATAGGTTTTGAACTTTGAGATCTGTTTTTGGTCTAACATTAAGATCAACAGCCTTGTGACATCTCTTCATATTTGATAACTCAAACACCAGAATCAGAATCTCTTGCATTGCAAATCTGTCATGTATGTAAAATGAGAGTTAATACTAAAATCAACTCAAAATGTGGAAATGTATTTGGCTTAAATGGAAAATAAGTTGCTGTTTTCTTGTGACACTTAACATAAGTGCAAAATACATTACACTGAAATTTTATAAAATTAACATAAGGTGCACCTAAAACAGTTAACACAATTCCTTGTAGCTAGGTTATCATACACAACCTGCCTAAATTAAACAGAAAACTTTCACATTCTGTTTGGATTACTGATCTTACAATTACACACACACACACACACACACACACACACACACACACAGAGTCTATGATAAATGCATTGTATTTATTAGCTAACACAACCAGATTATCACAAGTACAGTATGTGTACAGTATTATGTTTCGATGAGCAGAACTTCACATTCTGTAAATGAACTCTAAAGCAAAAAAAAATTGTGTTGTTACAAACAGTATAAAACGTAGATGAATTCTAAGTATACAACTTACTATTGTAAAGCGGGAAAGTTGAGCAAGGTACTAATATTGGCATTTTTGGCAATTAGTTCAAAATCTCCATAATTGAAATCCCTAATAATTAGAGAAAATTTAGTGATTAATGTTTCACCATAGTCTGAGTTCCGTAAGTACCCAACAAAGAACTCCCACAAAACTTAATCAAAAAAATATCCACTCACATTTCATTTATAAGCTGCTTATATAATGCATGAAGTAACTGAAGTGCAATGAATAATTTCCAAATCATTAATCAATTTCAGTATACTTATGCAGCTATGTCCTTGACCTTTGAACATATATGACCTCGAACCATATATGATTGTCATGTTAATACCTACAATATTCTAATATACATGCCTATGCATGAAATTAATAGCTTTAAGATAATTAATAATTTTAGTATTCCTATGTTGATATGACCTTGACCTTTGAACATATGACCTTGATTGTTGTCGCAATACCTACAATATTCTAATATATATTTCTATACAAAAAGTCAATAGTTTTCAAGATAATTAGCAAATTAAGTCTTTTCTGCAGCTGTGACCTTGACCTTTCAACAAAAGACCTTACAGTACATATTAAAATGATTGTTAAGTCAATACCTAAAATAATACATGCCTATGCGAAAATTTAATAGTTTTCAAGATATAGTGACAAATACATGTTATAATTTTTTAGCAATTTTGCAAATCTAAAATTAGATGACCTTAGATTGTTAGAAATGAAATAACTAAGGTATATCTCTTGGACATTCAGAGGAGATTTTAAAAGTTTTTCACTACTCCCCCCCCCCCCCCCCCCCCCCCCCCATGGGGCCCTAAGGATACATAACTCCCTCATTGTGCAATCTGAATGGGCTTCACCCGGCATGAT